>JAJOZX010002161.1:247500-452500 GCA_023014485.1 Bathynomus jamesi | reverse complement strand
GCAATAGAAACTTACCTTAAGCTTAACTTAACTTTCCTGTCGAAAAGTTATATATATATATATATATGGTGTTTGAAAACTTTCTGTACAAATTGTAATGGGGGATAGGCAACACCAAGACAAACCCTTTTCGTCTATAAGTGTATGTCCGCTGACGTCACCATTCGGCGCGAGAGGGCGCCGCTGCAATTGGCTAAAAGGTGAAGTGGGCTAGACTCGCGCTTGCCGCGGGCATTCTTAAATCGGACGTAGTACGCGTAACATGGAGCGTTTCACGACTGCTGAGATGGCTGACATGCATATGGTGTATGGGGCTGCCAATGAAAACGGAAGAGCTGCTGTGAGGTCGTACCGACAGCGCTTCCCAAACAGACGTGTGCCAAACTACCAAACGTTTGCGCATTTGCATCGGCGACTGCGAGAAACTGGAACATTCCATGCAAACATGCGTGACACTGGTCGGGAGAGAAACGTGCGCACTCCTGACATGGAAGAAGAAATCCTACGGCGATTTGAGGACAATCCAAGCGCAAGCACGCGAGGTGTTGCACGTATCCTCGGTGTGAACCACGACCTGGTCTGGAGAGTGTTGCACGAGCAGCAGTTACATCCGTTTCATCGTCAGAGAGTCCAGGCATTACAACCTCGGGATTACCCTCTTCGTGTGGAATTCGCACGCTGGTTTCTGCAGCATACGGCGGTGCAGCCTAATTTTCCGGCTTGTGTGCTGTTCTCAGATGAGGCCTGTTTCACACGTGAGGGTGTGTTTAACATGCACAATTCTCACGTGTGGGCGCACGCAAATCCACATGCTACACGGGTTTGTAATGCCTGGACTCTCTGACGATGAAACGGATGTAACTGCTGCTCGTGCAACACTCTCCAGACCAGGGCGTGGTTCACACCGAGGAATGGTGACGTCAGCGGACATACACTTATAGACGAAAAGGGTTTGTCTTGGTGTTGCCTATCCCCCATTACAATTTGTACAGAAAGTTTTCAAACACCTTGTATATATATATATATATATATATATATATATATATATATATATATATATATATTCAATTTATTTTATAGGAAGGCTGACTTTTGTTGACAATTTTTTTTTTCATTCCTTCATGAGTTTTCATGAAAATTCCAAGTGATATTTTGTATGGATAGGCTGGTTGATTAAATTTTTGTTTTATTCCGAAATTATATTTTATTGTGATAAGTAGTGTTTTTGCTTAGAATTTGAATGCTCGATATAAATACTGAATTTTTTTTTTTTTTTTTTTTACGTTCGCACGTTTGTATAGAAAATATTACAAAATTATTTCATTATACAGGGTGCACATAAAGTCAGGATCTATTTTTGTGAAGCACTTGGAAATTATATGGAATTCAATCATAAAATGATAAAGTGGCAACATTTATTAAATAATTAAGAGTAGGATTCGACGTGACACCCATCAGTATCCCTGCACAGCTCAAATCGTTCCGCAGCATTTCTAAACACATTCTGGAGCATTTGCGGGGTTATGTTATCTGCAGCAGTTCGTATACGTGTACGTAAGTTTTCAAGACTCGTAATCTTCGTCTGATAGACGTGGGATTTGATAAAGCCCCATGCAAAGAAATCTAAAGGGGTTAAATCTGGTGATCTCGCTGGCCAAGGTCTGTTGCTTCCGCGTCCAATCCAGCGATTTGGAAAACGTCCATTTAGATAATCCTGAACAATTTTGGCATAGTGACAAGGAGCACCATCATGTTGATAGACGACGGGGATAGGATTGTTAGTACCGTCGTCTATCAACATGATGGTGCTCCTTGTCACTATGCCAAAATTGTTCAGGATTATCTAAATGGACGTTTTCCAAATCGCTGGATCGGACGCGGAAGCAACAGACCTTGGCCAGCGAGATCACCAGATTTAACCCCTTTAGATTTCTTTGCATGGGGCTTTATCAAATCCACGTCTATCAGACGAAGATTACGAGTCTTGAAAACTTACGTACACGTATACGAACTGCTGCAGATAACATAACCCCGCAAATGCTCCAGAATGTGTTTAGAAATGCTGCGGAACGATTTGAGCTGTGCAGGGATACTGATGGGCGTCACGTCGAATCCTACTCTTAATTATTTAATAAATGTTACCACTTTATCATTTTATGATTGAATTCCATATAATTTCCAAGTGCTTCACAAAAATAGATCCTGACTTTATGTACACCCTATATAATACAGTTCAGTTCGGTTAGGAATATATTTATAGAGATTCGCTTACATGCGTCTATACTGAATGGACGCATTTCCTGAGCTCTCTGATATTGCATCTACTTTTGTATATTGCTGAGAATTTTGCTTTTGGATAGTTTTGAATTTTATATACTTGCGTTTAAATTCACGTTGTTATAATTAAGTAATTGAATATTAGTGGTTTTTAGCGATTTAGAAGTTTTCATAGCGTGCCGGCTTAATTAAACTTATACTTGTGACGGTTTAAACTAATTTTTAACTCCGCGATGCTGTCGCAGAAAGCGTCGTGTGTTAAGTGTAGGGTAAACCGGTGGTATTCGGAATTTAAGGATTATAACGGCGGTCCTATGGCGATTACCGATGGATCAGTTTTTCTTTTGCGAATTCATGGAGGAATTAATTGACATAAAACGCAGTGTACGTGAGGTAGCGGAAAGACTTGTAAGGCTTGATGAGGGCAGGGGTAGGGATACGGTTGACGGAAGCCGAACCAATACTAACGTTGAAGACGTTAGTAATTTGAAGGGTGAGGTGCGTAACCTAGTTTGTAGTTTAGGTAGCTTGTCGGGAAGGTTGGATAGAGTTGAGAATGGGGTTAAGGTTAGTCCGAGAGTAGTAGATAGCGAGGGATTTAGAGAGGTTAAGGGTGGAGCTAGGCCGCGTACGTTAGGCGATAGGAATCCCCCCCCCCTATCGAGGTTTCGAACCCTTTCGCCCATTTGGAAATGGACGTGAATGAGGGAGAAACTATTTTAATTGGGGACTCTTTAGTGCGTCACATGGACAAAGAGTTCGTTGAACGGCATCCAACCAAGAGGAGGAGGGTCTGTCTCCCAGGGGCCAGGGTTGACAGAGTTAGAGACGAAGTGGATAGGATTGACGTTACCTCCCGTCACTCAATATTGGTGACGATGGTAGGAGGCAACGACTCGTATAGGCCCGATACGAGAGTGCCTGACCTTTTGGAGAGATATAGGGGGTTAATTAGGTCCCTGAAGGCGAGGTCAGATAGGTCTTTAGTTCTAGGTATTACCCCTAGGCACGGGTTGGGTCTTAGAATTACGTCAAAAACAATATTCTTGAATAACAAATTAGAAGAGATTTGTGTTGAGGAAAATGTACCCTTCGTAAAGCTGTAGTCCGAATTCAGTGATCCTAGCCTTTTTATGAAAAATGGGGTGCATTTTTAATGAAATAGGTAATGCTATGCTAGGTAGGTTAATAGATGAAAACGTGCGAAAGCTGTATAGGTCGAAGCCTTCTTCAAACGTTGTGGGTCCGGCGAACGCGGGCCCGACGTGATAGTTTAAAACGCGGGCCCGTGGTAAAAAATAACTTAAACGTCTTTTATTGTAACGCGCATAGTATTAGAAATAAATTAAACGAATTTAAGGCGATAATTTATTCTGGTAACTACGATATAGTTGCTATCACTGAAACTTGGTTAAATACCGTGACTCGGGACTTGTTGGGGGAATTTGATATACCGGGTTTTAAACTCTCTACTAATGATAGGTTACATAGGTTTGGTGGAGGCGTTTTGCTGTACATTCGTAATTCCCTTAGGGTTATCAAGGTTGTTAGATTTTCCGGCAGCAATTAATGCGATATGTGTTGAAGTTAGGAGGCGTAGTATTAGTTTTAATTTTGTTGTTCTTTATAGGCCTCCCGTTCAACACCTCGATACAGATACTAGATTTTACTCACTTGGTAATTTTATTGACAATCGGAATAGTATAATTGTCGGAGACTTTAACTGCCCCAATGTTAATTACGAGAATTTTACTGGTAATGAGGAGGGTTTGAGATTGGTTGAGTTTATGGACGATAACTTTTTACGACAGATAGTTACCGAACCAACGCGCGGTGACAATATTTTAGATTTGGTGATGACGAACGGCGAGAATATAGTCGAAGGTTTAGAAGTAGGCGAGAGTTTAGGATGTAGTGATCATCAAATTCTTAGGTTTAAGTTAGCGATAAAAAACACTAAGGATAGTAACGTAATAGAAGTCCCTGATTTTCGTAGGGCTAATTTTGATAGTTTTGCGGATAGGATGAGAGTAGTGGACTGGGATAACTTATTTATGGGTAATGACACGAATTTGTATTGGGTGGCGTTTAAAGAAAGTTTTATGAATATTGAAAGGGAGTTTATTCCTCGTAGGCCTAAGCGCGCTAGAAATCGTGGTAGGCCGAAGTGGTGGACTAGGGAAATAGGAGAGTTCATAAACGAGCGTAATAGAGCGTATAGACTTAGTAAGCGCAATGGCACGGCAGCTAACTTTAATAGATATATCGAGCTTAGGCGTCAGGTTAAAAGATCAGTTAGGAATGCCAAGCGTAATTTAGAGATACTTATAGCTGCGGATAGTAAGCATAATCCAAAAAAGTTTTTGGAATACGTAAATAATCGTAAGCCGATAAAAGATAACATAGGCCCTCTAGTGGATGTTAATGGCGCTTTGGCTTCTGACGCTCAGGCGATGGCAAGTATTTTCAATAACTTTTTTGCAACAGTTTTTACCGTAGAAGACGTAAATAATGTTCCCCGAAGTGGACGATATCGTTCCATTTAGTAGCGAGACTATTTTGGATGAAGTAACTGTTTACGAGGCTGAGATTGCGCATTATATCGATAGGCTAAAAGTTAGCAAGGCTCCAGGCCCTGACGCTTTTTATCCCAGACATTTGAAAGAAGTTATCGTAGGCCCCTTAACGAAGATTTTTACTCAGTCACTCGTACCGGGGATTATTCCAGAAGACTTCAAATTAGCTAACGTCACGCCTATTTTTAAGAAAAGCGACCGCGCAGTAGCTAGCAATTATAGGCCCATTAGCTTAACGTCAATTGTCGGTAAACTTTTGGAATCCGTAGTTAGGGATCGTATCATCGATCACTTAGAAAGTAGAGATTTGGTTAATAGTAGTCAGCATGGGTTTCGACGCCATAGGTCTTGTTTAGGTCGTTTAACTAATTTGTTAGCATTTTATAACGAAATAGTGCGCGAATACGACAGGCATAGAGCAGCTGACGTTATTTATTTAGATTTTAAAAAGGCGTTCGATACAGTTCCGCATAGGAGACTAATTGCGAAGGTCAAAGCGCACGGTATACGCGGTCAGGTAGCTAACTGGTTAGAAGAATGGCTTCGTGCTTGGAGGCACAGGGTCGTAGTTAATGGTAGTGAATCCGCGTGGTTAGATGTAGGTAGCGGTGTCCCACAGGGTTCAGTGTTAGGCCCATTGCTATTCGTAATTTACATTAACGACATAGATGTAGGATTGACTAGTAACGTGTCAAAATTCGCGGGCGATACTAAAATAGGCGGTAAGGTTGTTAACGAGGACGATAGAAATAGGCTCCAAGACGATGTAAATAGGATTATGGAGTGGACAGATAAGTGGCAGATGCAATTTAACGTAGACAAATGTAAAGTTTTGCATATAGGTTCTCGCAACAATAATTACACGTACACGATGGATAATAGGGAGTTAGCGAGCGTTGACGAGGAAGTAGATTTGGGCGTACGCGTATTTAAGGATTTAAAGGTTAGGAACCAGTGCCTGGAGTCTTGCGCAAAAGCTAATAGGATGCTAGGCTTCATAGCGCGTAATTTCGAATTTAAATCGAAGGATATTATATTACCCCTTTACAAGTCCCTAGTCAGGCCTCATTTAGAATATGCAGTTCAGTTTTGGTGCCCGTACTTGCGTGAGGATATTGATAGGTTAGAAAGGGTTCAACTTCGTGCCACGAAACTAATTCCGTCATTGCGCAACAAGCCTTATGAAGATAGGATTAAAGAGTTAGACCTGTATTCACTCGAAACTAGGAGATTAAGGGGGAGCTTATTGAAGTTTTCAAAATCGTTAATAACATCGATAATGTGAATTTTGACAAATTGTTCACTTTCGATAATAGTAATACTCGTAATAACGGATTTAAGTTGCGTGGCAGACGTTTCATTACTAATATCGCTAAAAACTTCTTTAAGTTTAAAGTAATTGATAAATGGAATAATCTTCCCGCGTCAGTCGTTCATTCTACCAGCGTTAATATGTTTAAGAACCATTTAGATAGGCATTTTAAAAATATTAACGTTTAAAATAAAAAAAAAAACTCTCAGGAGCTCTGAGGGTGGTGGTCGAGGATGAGTCTGTTGACGATTAATGCCAGCTTGTGACATGCCAGCGTGTGATGCCAGCAATAAAAAAAAAAAATTAGACTAACATGAACGTAGATGTAGCCCGTAGAGTAAACTAACCCACTTTTTGTTTAAGTTTACCTACTTTTTTTTTTTTTTCTTATCCCTCTTACTTTGCATGTCTCTAACTCTCTCTTCTTGCATGTTTGTAGTTTGCATGGTATGACTGTGAGGTAAGACTGTGTTTGCATGGTTTGTAAGTGTTCTTATTTTACTACTTTTCATCTTTCACCCCTCTCCTATTCTCTCCGACTATTTTTCTGACTTGTCGGCAGTGGCCGGCGGATGATGATGGCGAGTCTTTTTTCTCTTTTTCTGAATGAATGTTAACCCACGAATGATAGGTGTTGCTCCTTACTTAACCCCTTATTCTCTTCTCTTCTCTTAACCCCTTACTCTTTCCTTTCTCTCGGGCTAACCTTAGAGTGGATCTTAGGGTCTTTGTTAGCCTTAGCTTCTGTAGATCTGTAGATAATGCCATGAATTTTGTTAATTTTTGATAACGTACTATGGTTGCGCTGCATTTTTGGTTCATATCTTTTCTTATTTATAATAACGATGAAAATGTATTTAGTTTCACTTGGAAACGATAAATTACTGGGATTACTATGATTTAAAAAACCCTGCTGTTTCGTGATGAGGGAGTGTTGTCTTTCAGATGTAATCTGTGAATTATGAGTTTTCTTTGTGAAATTTAACGTTGCAGGTTGGAGTTAATATATTAAATTAATTTTTGGTAATATTTAAATTTTTTTTATTTAATGATTATGTTTTGGAAACTGATTTTTTAAACTTCATTTGGGTTTACTCGTGTAGTTGGAGCTCTAGATTGTTTGCTGACCAGAAATGGAGCATTTTTAGATTGCCAGTGACGTTTTTGTGGTACCTTTATCCGCTCCCCACGAAGTGTAAGTTGGTTCATTGTTGTCTGAGTTGATGATGAAGTTTCTGGTTTTCATTCTTGTCTTTTGTATTTAAATGTATCAATGTGATTTCTGAAGGTAGTTTGAATAATTTTTTTAAATTATAATAACGGTTACTATGTATGGGCGCATTCATATTTATATTGTGCAGTATTGTTTGGTTGTATTTGGCCGATGATATTTATTATTTTTTATTCTCTTCCTCGATGTAACTGCCATAAGTGACCTTATTGTTAGCTAGGGCGTGATTAAAGTTTCGCAAAATTCTGTAATTTTTTCATATTTTTTCATAAATTTGGTCACAGCAAATTATAGTTACTGTTTCGAAGTGAAGTGTTGAGAAAATTTTGTAAATTAAATGTGAAAAGTGATAATCAGTAGTAGTACAAACTTTTGGATATTTTTTTTTCAAAATTTCGAAAGGGCCGATTAGGAAGCAATTAAGTTGAATCCGAATTCCACGTATTACGTTTAGTTGACCCGAATAAGGTGATCAATCACCGTCGAGATGATGTGCGTCTTACTACTAGGTAGGCAAACCACGAGCGTTTGAATGAGTGTTTAAGGCTTTACTGTCCAGTCCATACAGGCACACGGTAGGTACTTTGTGAAACCACCTACGGCCAGGTACGGCCACACCGTACTGGGTAATTGCTTAGCGAAATTTTCCATCTGCGATACAAGAAGCAATATTGGTTTCAAAGTTTTATCATACCCGCTGCCAAAGATGCGTACCAAAGACTTTTTAACTTGTTCGGGAATAACTGGATTCACCATATTTCTTTCACGAGTATCAGTTATGTACACACAAAACAGCAGTGCTGGGCAGCGCAAACGAAAATTCACGCGCGCAAATACCCAAACCCATACCTTGCGCAAGCGCAAATGCGCAAACTTACGCAAACTATTTATATATACAGGGTTTTCCAAAAAAAAAAAAATAGGTGCGTTTTTTTTGGGGACACCCTGTATAAAATTAAATTTATAGTAAATCAAATCAAGACTTTATTAACACACACACGATCCATAGATATATCAATAAAGAATAGATACAAAATTACAATGTTAAATAAATAATAAATAAAAAGAAATTACATTACAAAAAAAAAACACTTCAGAGTCCTCCTCCAACTCCATCGTGAGCAGGTCCATGTTGCCCTTCAGGAACACAAACCTTTCAGAGGTCAGGCTGGACCTCTTGGGCTTCATGATGTCAGACCCCTGGGAGAACACCCTCTCCAGAGCTGGGGATGGCCGTGTTGTACTTCAGAAAGACCTCAACTCAGGCGGCACGGTACAGGGCGGGGAACATCCCCTGCTCCAGCTCCTTGCTGGTCTTCTCCTTTTCAGAGCACCAATCATGTAGCTCCTTCCCCACCTTGGTGGAGAGGCGGTTGCGGGTGGCGCTCTCCATTGGGGTCCTCAACTCCTAGAAACAACACACAAATTACTAATTTACTTAAAAGTTGAATTACTTTCTAAGTTTCTTGGATAAGTGAAAAATATTTTAATATTTATTTTACATTTCATATTTCTCTCATGTGGACATGACAATCCAAACCTACAGAGTTATACAGTAAATTTTTTTTAAAATAATAATTATTTGAAATTAAATAATTTATAATCTACAATCTACATATTCTAAATCTATCACCTTGAAAAAGTCATCATCCTCATCCTCCTCTTCACCATTGCTGCCTGTGGTCTCTATGGCGGCCTGCTCCTTGACCTCATCCAGCAGCTTAGACCTCACCATATCAAACTTGTTAAGGTTGAGGTGGCGGACCACAAGTAACTTGAAGTGGGGGTGGATCGCGGTAGCCATCAGCAGGTCCATCTCATTGAAGAGGGCGGAGAACCTGGCCTTGAAACCCTTAGGTTTCTTCTCTTCACTGAGAGGGTTCTCAGTCCAAAGAAGGTGTCCAGGGGGGCCAGGGGTGGTTGAGGTCCTCTTCCTCCTGGTGAGGCTCTGAGCCATGGCTGGTCACGCTGCCGGCCGGGCTGGGGGCAGAGGTGGGGCTGGACAGAGACTGGTGTCTGAGGCTGTCCATGGTTCACTAGTTATAGACAGTAGTTATGACTTATGAAGTTTCTAGAAGTTACTAGAGTAGTTAGTAGTTTGAACTCTGAAATAAAATTAAAATCAACTAATCAAACAAACGTGTTTCACTAGCGTTGTTGGTATACTGAGTGCTCACTGCTGTCTGGCGGCGCCACCTGTCTGGCAGTCACGTGCAGTGGCGGTCCTAGCTTACATGACGCCCTGGGCGAACCTCACCTTCAGCGCCCCCCCCCCCCTGTTCGCCAACACACACACATTCGAATCCCCCCAAAATAAAGGACAGACATAACTCTTTCACAAAATAACTTTTTATTGGACTAATTGTTGGAACTTCAGAACCAAAACAAAGACTCAAATTTCTGAATTTTACAAATCCTTCATCACGTAAATAGAATAACTCACTTAAGAGAATGTAATTATGATACTATGAACAGGAAAAATACAAATTAAATTGCACAACTGCCATAAATAAACTAGAGAATCAAATTTCTAAATTGTACAAATGCTCTATCACATAAATAGAATAAGACACTTAAGAGAGGGTAATTATTATGCTACACTTTGAACAAGAAACAAAATAAATTGCACCACAGCACAACTGCCATCTAAAGCCTGACTCTTCTTACCTTCCTTGATGCAAAGTCATGAATTAAATCATCATATGAAATCTGCTCAGCAATTGTATGATTTATACTGATGATGGCCAGACCGGTAAGGCGTTCCTGTGACATAGTTGACCTCAGGTAGGATTTGATGAGCTTCAGCTTTGAAAAGCTCCTCTCTGCTTCAGCAACAGTGACTGGAAGAGTAAGACCAATTCTGAGAGCAGTCCACAAATTTGGATATATTTCAGAGAGCTCCCTTTCATGGATAAATGTCAGCAGTTCAAGCAAGGATATGGTCTTTGATGGCAAGTCAGGCAAGTTCTTCAGCTCCTGTGCAAGCTCTCTGCCATCCAAGTCAGATTGTCCCTTAAAGTGTAGTGTAGTACTAAGGTTCACACATTGTTCTGTCAGCTCCTCAAATGTGAGATTTTGGAAATGTGTCAGCACTCCAAACTTCTCTCCCACAATTTCCAACGTGGAAAATCTTTCCTGAATGGCTGATGTTGCAGCATCAACCACTGCATTGAAAAATGTCACCTCCAGCTTCTTCAAAGCATCAATGAAGGGCTCATCAGATGCTTCATAGGAGAAGTGCCGCTTTGTGGACCTCAGCCGTTTTTGTTTTAACACAGCCTCCACATTCATTTGTTCACAGATATCTGTGGCTGCCGTTTGTGCAGCCACAAAACCTGTTGCCCTGTAATTGCGGAGACCTCTCTCTGTTTTTTTTAGGAGATTTACTGCAACATCAACGTGCATGCTAGGAGACTGCATCTGCTTGCTCACATGCTGAATTTGGCACAACAGGTCATGCCACACCACTGAACAAATGGCGAAGCGGTATGACCCAACCTCCTCTGACAGAGATTGAGCCTCGACCTTTATTACAGAGTCTTTGGTGTGGTCCCTCACCTCGATCAGTGCATCTCTCACTGCAGCTGCCTGATATCTCAGGGGCTCCACACTCTTGATCTTGCTTTCCCACCTTGTATCAGACCACATCTTCAATGTGATGTTCACATGTTTTTTCAAAATGGCCCATCGTTGTGTGGAGGCTGAAACAAGTTGTAAAGCTTCTGCAAGATGCCAAAGTAACTTGTGGCATCAATAGATCCCTTAGCAGCATCGGCCACAAGCAAATTCAGAGAATGAGCCCCACATGGAACAAACAGAGCTCTGGGATTAATTTCTAGGAGCCTGGATTGAACACCCTTGTTTTTTCCCCTCATGTTGGCCCCGTTGTCGTATGATTGTCCTCTACAGTCCATGAAAGGAACTTTTAGCTCCTCCAGTCTCTTCAGAATCAGAGATGCCAAATGTTGACCAGTGGACTCCACTGCCTCCAAAAACCCCATGAAATGTTCCTTTATATGGGGCTTCCCCTCCAGTGACACAACCCGAATCACAACTGACAACTGTTCAGTGTGGCTGATATCTGGAGTGCAATCTAGAATTATTGAAAAAAACTTTGATTGTTTGATGTCGCTCACCATTGCTGAAATGGTCTTGCTGCTCGACAAATCAATGAGTTCGTTTTGTATGTGGTGGCCGAGGTAGCTGGTGTGACTGGAGGTCCCTTTTTGGACACGGTTAATGTGCTCTTGCATTATAGGATCAAATTGTGCCATCAGTTCAACTTCTTTCAGAAAATTGCCATTTGATGGTGAGAACAATTTTTCTGTATGTCCCCTTAGTGCCAAATTCCTAACTGCCAGAGAATGCACAATAGCAGTGAGACGTGTCAGCACCGCTCTCCATCTCAACTTCTCAGCCTCCAGAAGTGCCATCTCCTGCTTGTCAATGGTCCCCCTTTCTCATCCTCACTGCCAGTTCTTTCCAGATTTTCATAGAATTTAGGTGTTCTGAACTGTTGTCATGTGATGTGAGCAATGAGCTTGCATGCTTCCAGTCCGAGAGTCCCAAACTTGTTAAATTTATTTTCCTCTTGGAAAATAATGTACAACAGAAACAGAAAAGGCTGTTGTTTTTTAAGGAATAGACCAACCAACTTCTGGTTATATTTTCCCCACTAACCAATGACTTCCTGAAGTATTGATGGTGGAAACTTCTTCCGTCACTGTCGTTTCTAGGGAATACAAAGTCAGATGGTACTTGACTTGGTCCCCTGGAAACCAGTTGTGTCCGAATTCTCTCAGTCAGAACTGAAGGCCAGTTAGCAGGATCGGTGGACAGAGACTCATCCTCAGGAGGCGATTCTGCTCCAGGCCTTTCTAATAGAAAGAACAAGAGCATTACTCATTAGTATACACACCTAAGTTAGATAACACATTATTCACAGCACTTTGTTATGGTGGTGGTGTTATGGAATTATGGTGGTGAAACACCACACATACCCAGTAACCCAGACCCAGTGATAATAACATTATAATTTATAACTGTTTGCAAAATGCTTTGCAGGGATGCACACACATACACATACACACACACGCACACACTCACAGACATATGTGCACACAAACTCACCTGAAGAGTCCTGCCGGGGAGAAGTAGAAGCAAATGGGTCTTCATCCTCAGGATCAGACTGCATTTGTGGAGACATATGTGAGGCTGAGGAGGTAGATGGCTCCTCAGCCTCAATAATGGCAGAAGTAGACGGCTTCTCATCCTGGCTAGTGGCAGAGGGTGTTCCAAAATATTTCAAAAGTGCCCCTGCAAATAGTAAAATAGAACATAACAGACCAATGCATGAATAGGCTAGTACAATTAATTTAACATGTTATTAAGCACAATTTATTAAACTTTTAGAATAGGAAACAAATGAATAATACAACCTCCTTGGTTAATGGCTAATTATATACATAATAGTACACTTCAAATGACTCAGAAAGCTATATCACAAAATAGCAGTGCAATATAGCAGTGAAGAGTAGATGACATAGCTCTATACCTTTATCTTTTGCTCGTTTCTCCTCTTCTTCTTTCCTCTTTTTTCTAAACTGAGCACCTGATAGCTTTGACCTCTTCTTATCCATTTGCGGTTATTTGACAGACCTTAGTGGCTTAGTGTGAAGATTCGTTCTGTAATAAATAATATACATTTCACTATTTAACCAAACCCAGAAAAATAACATTACATATGTTAAAGTATGGGCCTTTATTCCCAATAATATTAATCTGGAAGCATTTTGCATTGTTTAGGTCTTTTATGGGAAGGTTTATGGAAAATGGAATAGATGGTTTTTTATTAATAAAAATATATTTATTGATCTTTTATTATTTATTTTATTTTATTTTTTATTTTTATTTATTTCTTTATTTATTTATTCTTATTTTTATTTTTTTTGCAGGCGCTCATGCCGCCCCTCCACAAATGCCGCCCTGTGCGGCTGCCCATATTGCCCATATGAGGAACCGCCACTGGTCACGTGTTTATGAGCTAAATCCACTATTTTTAATATTTGTTTTTTTTTTCACGTTTGCGCAGAAGTTTGCGTTTGCGCAAGAATTAACGCAAATGCGCAACCGAAATCACATTTGCGTTTTGCGCAAGTGTTTGCGCAAGTGCCCAGCACTGCAAAACAGTAAGTGAGGATAAAAACTTATCGGCACTGAGGGGTCCTATTCGAGAAAAATGCGTGCCCATACTGCTCCGCTTTGGGAGATAACCAATATTTATTACTAAATTCTATTAGAAGTTCTCACAAACTTTTAGCTATAATTTCACTAAGCACCTCATCGTGGTACATATGGATGTAGTGGTAGAAATATTTTAAACTGTTCATAATCACAAGATTCGCATTTAGTAACGTTGTGTGTGTGTGTGCGCGTGCTTGGTGAAGTGTAATATGACGTAATATGTCTTGTCGTGTCATTCGTCAACGCCTTTTGCATTGCAGAAGCTTGTAATGTTCTCATCAGAAAATCCATAAATTATTTGGGCATCCTGTTCACCCAGTTTCACACGATTTAAGTTAGACTTAAATGCCTCAAAAGACGGCTGATTAGAAATTTTTTTTTAGTATTGAATTAGGCTGACCATATTTCCTTGAGACAAAAACGGGACATTGGGATGGCAAAAAAGGGACGGGGGTTATGTAATATTCTGTATTCATGAAAAAGTAAGTACATAAACCGGGACAAAATTGACATTTTTATTAAAACGACGGGACGGCCAGGAAATATAAAACAAACGGTACTGTCCCGTTCAAAACGGTACGTATGGTCAGCCTATATTGAATACTACTTCAAGAATGTAGAGCATGCAATATCAGCAGCAGCCATCGTTTTTTTATTCGTCAACGTGAGAAATCTTCAACAGGCAAAAGAAACATCCGAGCACACCAGCGGTTATTGCGGACATTTGAGCATGACATAGAGGAAGTGTGTTCTTCCAAAGATGCTAGTAGGCGGAGTCACGTACGCGTTTTTATTGGAGCGTGCATCATACAACGGGCTGATCTTAGATTTCTTGTACACACACACACACACACACACACACACTCACACTTAAAAATGAAAAGTTTAACTGAAATATAAATTTATTTAAACCACATGTAATAAATAAATAAGTAAATAAGCTGTAAAATGTTATCAACAAGTAAATAAACTCCAAAGCAAACTATAACCTTTGCTTAGCTTCCGTGGAAGCCCCAATTGTTAATTCTGACGAAGGTCAAGCTTTTCACTCCACCTTAGAAGACCAACAGTTTAATCAAAGGAAAATGCAGTGTAAGGAGAGTATTGGTCTGTTGATAGACGGGGAGGCTGAATACACAAATGACCCGAAAGAAATAAGCGAACTGCTTAGGGAACAATTTAACTCTGTGTTTAGCACCCGTAAGTCCGAGATGGAAGTGGAAAACCCAGACGAATTTTTCGACATAGATACAAATCAACCAAGAACAAATTCCGGCACAAACCTATTAATCGATTTCGAGTTCACGGAAGGAGATGTAATTATGGCCTTATCACAGATGCGAGACAATTCAGCGCCAGGGCCAGACACATGGAGTGCCACATTTCTGAAGAAATGCAGAGAGAGTACTGCCAAACCGCTATACTTTCCTTTCTATGGAGGAAATCACTCGACACAGGACAAATTCCACTCCCCTTAAAGAACGCGAACATTGCCACTCTATTTAAAGGTGGTAACAGAGCAATGCCCAAGAATTATTGGCCAGTGGCTCTCACCTCACATCTTATAAAGTGTTTTGAACGTATAATTAGAGGCAAAACTACCTACTACCTACAAGAAAAGGACTTATATAATCCAAATCAACATGGCTTCAGGGCGGGAAGATCATGCCTATCACAGCTACTAGACCACCAGGAGAAAATATTGGAAACATTGTGTAGAGGACAAAACATAGATGTAATATATACGGACTTTGCTAAAGCCTTCGATAAATGTGACCATGAAATCATAGCACACAAACTTAAGAATACAGGAATTACTGAAAAGCTTGGAAGGTGGATATTTAATTTCCTGATTCTTGACGCAAAGAACACAAAGAGTGGTGGTAAACGGAGTCAAATCGGAAGTCGTGAGCCCTGTCCCACAAGGGACAGTATTAGCTCCCTTGCTGTTCATAATAATGATTGCAGATATTAAGGACAGTATTGTATCATGCTTCGCAGATAACACAAAGATATGTAAGGAAATATTGAACGAAGATGACATAAGAAAATTACAAAATGACATTGAAACATTATTCCAGTGGGCAGAAGACAACAATATGAAGTTCAACGAAGAAAAATTCCAATTTCTAAGATATGGTAATAACAAGGAGCTCCAGAAAAAAAGGGTACAAAACTCTGCAAGCCAAACAGATAACACCAAATCCACAAGTCAGGGATCTTGGAGTAATAATGTCGTAGGATGCAGAATTCAGAAAGCACTATAAAATAAAAATCACAATGGCTAGAAAAATAATGGGAATCATCTGGAGGAGCTTCCGCAGCAGAAAGGCAAACATCATGCTCAAATTATGGAAGAGTCTAGTCCTACCAATAATTGAGTATTGCTCAGTACTCGCAAGCCCATACAGAAAACAAGACATTGCGAACATTGAAGCGACAAAGGACTTTTACGTCTAAGATAGAGGATAGAGGATTCCCTCCTTCGCTAAGTCCCGCAAATGAGGCGGGATGCTGCAGAGGGGTCGACAACAGGTCAATCTTGAACAGTCGTTCAAACACCTAAAGTAACCTAAAGTAAGTAATATACTGTATATGTATATATGTATGTATGTGTGTGTGTGTGTGTGTGTGTGTGTGGTGTGTGTGTATATACGGCATGAGAAGGTTCCCCCTCAAAGGGCATTCGATTTCGCTCGTACGTCGGAGAATTACGGGTTCTGATTCATGGAGGCTCTTGGTGTAATGGTTAGCATACCTGACCGGCAAACGGATGATCCAGGGTTCGATTCCCAGGAGGTGCCTCATTTTTCATTGCTCGTTTTCTCTCTTCCTCTTGTGCGGACACTCTTCTAACAAGCGTCGTTCTTTGCATTAATTATACTGTGTGTCGTTTGCAGTTAAAAGATGTAATATATATATATATATATATATATATATATATATATATATATCGTTATAGGGTGGTCCATAACTATATATGGAATTTTTTTTTAATATTTCCTAGCTCCCACCCGCTGAAGTTGTGAGGTTCTGTGAGAAAATGTTGCAGGTAAATTTTTGTTTCGATCAGTTCATATTTAGGGGTCGTTCACGAGTTTCAAAATTTATCCTTCTACTGTATCACCATGATAGGTATTGTATGGTATGCACTACAGCTCTACCGCCTTTGGGTCTCCCGCATCTACGAGCTGATGGATGAGTACTATCCGTTCTAAGACGGGGGTGTCAGGGTTGGCAACCACTCATTGTCGCCCAGTCAAAGAGCTTTTTCTGGCATCCATCCGGAAACTTCCGGCGATACTCCGACACTACTTGCAGCAGATACTGCAGCTTTGGTGTGGCGGCCGCTGTACTGTTGGACGAGGGCCACAGCTCGCTCGGCGTGGTCATTCACCACCCTGAGGTTTTCCACAACCCTAAGCGCCGCCTGAAACTACTCCACTTTTTCCCCATTCATCCGGATCTTGTTCAAGAAACCTGCAGACAATTGCAGTCGTTCGAAGAACCTCATCGAATTCTTCGTCACAAGACTCTCCAAAGACGAACTGAGAGGCGGGTTTGCACGCTTTGGAATCTGCTCTCCACTCTCTTTCTTGTATAGGGCTGCGACCATCCGACGTTTCGTTGCAGATGGAACATCGGCATCGAAGAAGGCCAATGGAATCATTTCTTCAGAGAGGTAACAAAGCTGTCCTGCCAGCTTCTGCCTGGCTACTTTGGAGATCTGCTGTGGATACGACCTCAATGATTCCAAGAGGCAAAGGTCCTGGTCTGGAGCAGAAGCGGCCATCGGACCAATGAGCCATGCCTTCAGGTAGATTGTCACAGTGAAGATGCTCATGTCTTGCAAACATGTTTTCTCTTTCAATGTGAGATGTTGCAATTGCTCCCGGAACATCCACATCTTGATAGAATACAGGACCTTCCACATCCAGCGAGCGTGATGCATCGCACCTGGGCGCTTGAATCGAATCGACGATTCAAGATTTCCACCAAGGAAGACAATGGCGAGTTCCAAAAATTCCTTGTAACTGTCTCGGTAAGTTTAGTGCTGGATTTGGTCTTTGGCGAACTTCAGAAGTTCTTCTCTGACTGGTAATAGGGATGGACCAACAGTGGGGTCGTCGACACCCGTTTCGAACTTGCTTTTGTCGATGAAGTTCCACTGCTGCTGGAATCTCTTGAATAACGGAACTTTAGGACCAAAAATTGCGTCATGACACGCCGTGAACGTGGCGGCGACAACTAGCTCCGTGATATGATGCCTGCATGCAAAGTAAAGCAGCTCTTTCTGCAACTTCTGCTCTAGGAGCAAACAACATCCTGAGTGATGGCCAGTGTTAGCAGCGGCAGTGTCGAAATACATCCCCACCACTCTTTCACTTAGTCCCCAAAGTTGCAAGAGATCGAACACCGCTTGTGCCTGCTGTTTCTCACTTCCCGAAGCTATTTTTGGCACTCCCAAGAGCTGGCAGTTGCCATCTGAGGTGGACACTAAGACGGGAAGCCGGTTCACCTGCTCGTTGTTGGCAAGGTCTAGCAGAAGCTTTCCGTCCCAGTGCACCACCACTGGTCCGGAATGGAATCCTTTTGGACCGATTCAGCTTGCTGCCTGCGATGATGCTCTCGGCTGCACTTCACAGAGGATCGGCTAAGAGTCAGTTCCTCGAGGTTTTGGCCAAGGCTGCGAGCTGTTTCCGATACAATGTAAAACGCCATCAGGTCATTCACCCCCGTCCGGTCTAAGGCTGAAGATAATTCTGAGTTAAAAATATTCTTGGTCTGGCGTGTTCTTTTTTTGGGGGGAGAAGGACAACCTCCAGTAGCTCCGTCAAGAAACTCGTCATCGGCAGAGCTTGAAGAAGCAAGTTCGGCTGTTTGGGATGTCGTGGCGTGCTCTTCGACTGCCTTCCTCTTTCGGACGTCTTCCTCTGCTTTCCGCTTTGCAACTTTCTGCTCCTTCTCCGCTAATTTTTTGTCGACTGAGCCCATTGTGCCACGCCGACCGGCTCTCTTTGAGCGAGAAGGAAGTTGCGATCTTCTTGAAACTGGATCATTTGGAGAGCGTTTCCATGTGCAATGTCAAACAAATTGTTCAGCTTTCTTTTAAAAGACGTCTCGTTTAGGACTTGTTTTGAATTTCGCCTTCCCTTCTTTTTCAAAGACTGCTACTCTTTGAACAAGTCCAAAAACTTCTCCAAACAATGGTTCTTCCGGCGTGTTGGTATGCGGGCTCTTTCCCAAAATGAGAAAACTTCCTCCAGCACTTCTTCGGCGCTTTATTTGGTGTCTTTCTTATTCACAACATGATGGTGCAAAGAACACCTAGGACCTGGCCATTTGAAGGCAGTTTACTGCCTAAAATCTTTTGGTCCGGTTTGTCCAACAAATAAAACCCACATGTTTTTGACATGACCGTCACCGTAAGTAAATGTAACCAATATAAACCAATGTATGTTATCCCAATATCTATTAAAATCTATTTCATATAGCTATATTTAACACTCCAACCTGTGAAAGAGCAGAAAACGGCATTAATTAGCACCTGTAATAGATCATAGTAATGAGTGACTCAAAGAAGAACATATGAGGGATCCCGCGTCTAAAGGTACCTAAGCGCCAAAATTAAAATTCGCCAGAAATCGCCTCCAAAGTTCAGGAATATTCTCGCAATAGTATCTCTGTTATTAATTGAGCTAGAACGTTCACTTTTGGCTAAATTAGAGTTCTAAGCATGCTAATGAAGATGTTGATGAGTTTTTGGAATAGATTTTCATATTTTATATATATTTTTTTAATTTTTTAATTTTCTTATTATGCCGAACTTTGGGTGAACTTTTAGCTGGTGATAGAAGTGAAAAAAGTAGTTCGCTTCATAAGATTTTCAACCATACTTCTAGTGTCGTAAGGTCATTATAACCCAAACCACGCGATAGAGGAAGGGTGAAAATAGTGATATCCATCAAAAACACGTTTACGCCTGTGATGACGCTAGGGAACCTCAAGACGCGCGACCCCTCATATAACCCCATGAGCGACCACTAATAATTCACTGGCCAACAAAATGAAACTTTTTTTTCTCATCACAAACATGATCACACTTTTCTTAATGCACTTTTCGCGCTGATTCCGAATCTGGTTTTATTTTTTTTCTAGCACGTAGAGTTATATAGATACACTGGTTTTGATATTTTAAAGTTTTTGATATTGCTATAAGAAAATTTATGGATGTATAGATCACACTTAGGAATGCTAAACAACAAATACATCATATACTTCATATACTTTATTCAATGTACTTATAAATAAAGAATATATACATTATTTTATTAAAAGCGCTGTGAGTGTGATTTCCTTTTGTAAATTTGGCCTGGATTGTCACGATACATCATCCAACAATGGTCCGCCATCATGCTTTCATTCCAATATCCTTGGTAGCGCTTCTCCATCATCTGAATATCTTGATGGAAGCGCTCTCCTTGCTCGTCACTCACTGCACCAAGGTTTTCAGGAAAGAAATCTAAGTGGGAATGCAGGAAGTGAATATTTAACGACATTCGACACTCCATTTCTTTGAAGGCATCAAGGAGGTTCTTGACTCCATCCTTATACGCAGGTGACTTGTTGCTTCCAAGAAAGTTTTCACATATCCATTTGTGAATCCTGACTGCATACCCATAAGCATTCCTATAACTTTTAGATCTCCACAAACATTCCATTGATGACTGTCGTATTTGATTGCCTTAAGTAGTATATCCATATTGTCATATGTCTCTTTTAGATGGACGGAATGGGCAATGGGGATGGATGGCATTATATTACCATTATGCAAAAGAACTGCTTTCAGGCTTCTCTGCGACGAATCAATAAAGAGGCGCCACTCAGATGCCACATACGTCTGAGATATGGCTGTAAATAGTCCATTGATGTCATGGCAATAACAGAGAGGACCATCTACTGAAAAGAATGCTATTAATTCAAAATTCCGCTTTCGGTAGTAACTAATACGAACATTGTTCTCAAGTAAATTGTTCTCCTTTAGTCTTGAGGCGAGAAGCTCTGATTTCTCTTTAGACAGCGATAAGTCTCTAACAAGATCATTCAACTGTCCTTGGGTTAACTTTTTAGGCTCTAAATGTCTACCTTCAAAAGTGTACTCTGGTTCTGTAGATGGTCCGGAAACGCCAGTTGCACCTTCATCACTTTCCATGTCATCTATGATAGAATCTAGCCTATCACTTGGGGGAATTGGAATGGGCAATGTTTCATCATGTTTTACTGGTCTACGTGCTGAATCCAAGTTTGGATATACAATCTGGTGTTTGTTCTTGGCAGAAAACCCCATTAAGTTCACACTACAAAAATAACAGTCTTCATGATGATCTCTCGGCTCCCTCCATATCATGGGTATGGCAAATGGCATTGAAGCTTTCTTTTTGTTAAGCCAATCACGTAATCCATTTGAACAGCCAGAACAGATTTGATGTGGCGCCCATGGTTTATCTTGGTCACCTAGATGGCAACCAAAGTATAGCTTGTATATTTTCTTAATGTCGGTTGTAATACTTCGTCGCTGTGTTTTAGTTGTGAACTGGCCGCATACGAAACAGAACTTGTCGGGGTCATTCTTACATTGTCGAGGCATGTTGACTGACCTGAACAAACTATAAATTCAAAAAAAATGTACACCAACTTGACACAACAAGTTCTTGGACTGGACTGATCTTTTGACACACAAAGCACAGCGTTGTTGCCTGAATCACAATGCTGCTAGACGTAAAAGCTCACACCTGAAATACATAAGATGTATAATTAAGATAATTGAAATAAATAAGATGAATAAACTAAAAAAACACAATAAAATAAATACAATCAAATGTTGAAATATTAGTATTTTGCCTATTTAAAATGGTTAAATCTGTGTAGTTATATATATGCCTTCATCTTGAAAACTATACGTGCTAGAAAATATCTGAATGCAGTTTTGGAATCAGCGTGAAAAATGCTATCCAGCCAATACAAATTTTACTCTGATGAAAAATCTTTGTTGACCAGTGTAAGTAATAATGCACCGATGTGAGTAAAATTTTTCACAATTTTTTTTTCTGCTATAGTGACAGATTAGGCGGGTAGGAGCTGAAATCGAAAGTTCGATTTTATAGACCACCCTACTGTGTGTATATATATAGATATATATATATATATATATATATATATATATATATATTATATATTAATATATATATATATATACAGCGTGTCCCAAAGAAATGTATACCCACTTTGTTCGATAATACCAGCTATGAGGATAATAAATATATTACTTTTTATATGTTTTTTAATAAAGAATTTTCTCCTGAATGTAAATATGTAATTATTTTTATTAAAAATTGAAGAACAAAAAAGTTACAGATGTTTAAATTATAATTATTATTTTCGAGACTTCATGTGCGATATTTTCTAATATTTTAACCGACTGTTTTGAGATATTTATGTTTAGTGTTGATATTGAAGCATAAATGTTGTAATTATTAGTTCATTCAAAAAATTTACAAATTCCATGGTTAAATGACACTTTATCTAAGATGTTCGACGTCTTCCAGAACGTTGTTTTTGTAAGTTTTGCACAGTGCCGTCGGTTTCAAACTTATCTCGTATACGTGCAAAAATATTAGAAAATATCGCACATGAAGTCTCGAAAATAATAATTATAATTTAAACATCTGTAACTTTTTTGTTGTTCAATATTTAATAAAAATAATTACATATTTAGATTCAGGAGAAAATTCTTTATTAAAAAACATATAAAAAGTAATATATTTATTATCCTCATAGCTGGTATTATCGAACAAAGTGGGTATACATTTCTTTGGGACACGCTGTATATATATATATATATATATATATGTGTGTGTGTGTATTTTATATATGATACACACAGACCGTGCATGGAACAAGAAACTCTTCTCGGAAAATTAAATCCACTATAGTCCGAAAGATGTCCCAAAGCTGGATCCTATCTGCTTTGCGGATAGCCGGTGAAGGAAGCTATATTTTTGGGGCCTCTTTGCGAGTGACCCATTGCCCACGTCCAGCTAACATCATGAAAAAGAAAAACTATAGTGTTTGTCATTTACCATTACTTATTCGGACTATAGTGGATTTAATTTTCCCAGAAGAGTTCCTTGTTCCATGCACGGTCTGTGTGTATCATGAAAGAACCTCAGGGGACCATTCTGAATTCAATCCCATATTGTATATATATATAAATAACAATATTCATACCCCACGGTATCCAAAGGGTGCAGTATCGTAAGCGCCGGCACCTGGTGCCGTTTCCTGTAGGTGTGACGACACTCTTTTGTCTCCCTAAGTTTCTTCACACCATCCAATTTCTGTGCACGGAAGTTATGAGTTCCTACAATCAGGTGGGGTGGTTGGTCACCCTCAATTCCATTATCTTCTAAGCTCACTAGAGCTGAGCGAGTTAAAGTTAACGATCTAACGGTTTCCATGGTTGAGTGATACCTTTAGCGTTCACAATGTATTTGAACTCATCCCCAACCCTCACACGTACCCCATAATTTTTTGGTCCAATGGAGACCAAAGAATCGGCGTAGGCGCTATCTCCATATTCATCCTTGCTCTCGTCAGTCAACTCTTCGAGGAACTCGCTAATAGGAGGCATATATTCATCTTCTTTCTCCGTAAATATCACGCTATCTATATCTGCGTATAGAATCCTCCGACCAAGAGGCTGCATCAAACTCCAAAGCTTGATACGTGTAGAAGTATTTTGGGTTATTTTGTATGTTTTCTGCTACCTTCTTTTCCTCCTCGTTTGTATTATGTATGATTGTTTGCTTCAGGTCCAATTCTGTTTCGCCAAGTTTCCTCTCTAGTTTGAGTTTCTTTGCATCAGTTCTGCATTTGTGGAGATGTTTTACGGTTTGTCTTCGTTGCCTGAATAGTGTCCTGATTTTCTCCTCGAGCTTGCTATGTTTTCTTTCCTGTCTCTCTGGAATATGTTTCAGTATTATAGGTTTGGTTTCAGTCTCTATTATACATAGTATTTCTTGTGAAATCTTCTCGTGAAGTAGCAATTCCAAATTTACCTCCTTTAAATCTTTATTTAAGTTTTCCCAATTTACTTTCTTTGAATTTATGTTTAAGCCTTCAAATATTCCATCTGCCTCTCTAGGATGCGTTTTCGGACCTCTGGGTGCTAACTTCAATTGTATATCGGTGAGGTTATGGTCGGAGAACTTTGTGTGCGTTACTTTTCTGTTTATTATTATCTCGTTGCTATTTGTCAAGATTAAATCTAAAACGTTCTCTTTTCTCGTGGCTTCACAGATTTTCTGGGTAAGGGCGTAATGTTCCATAATATCTAATAGCATTGTTGCCTGGGTTATATCGTCTTTAATGTTGCCATGAAACTTCTCGACATATATAACTTCGTCATTTTTCTTCCATGTTATGAATGGGAAATTAAAATCTCCGAAAATTAGAATATTTGTTGCTGGAGTTTCAAGTAATTTTAGTATGTTTTCTATTTCATTTGTAGCAAATTGGAATTCACTTTTTGTGGTGTTTGGTGGTCTGTAGATGTTCATAATGGTTAGGTTCAGTTCTTTTACTTCTAATATAATAACTTCAACTGTGCTGTTTGATTTGTTTACCTTCACTTCACATGTGTATGTGTTTTTGACGTAGATGCAACACCCTCCCCCTCGTCTAGCCACTCTACCTGCTCTGTGTATGTTGTAGTCCAGCAACGCTAATTCAGTATCCTCGATACAGTTTTGACAGCCTTTATCGCATTTATACAAGTGTGTTTCCGTTAGGCATGTAATATCTATGCTGGATTCGGTAGCTAAATTCTGTAAGTATTGTAATTTGCAGCCCGCATGGTCCGTGTAGAGGCCTTGAATATTTGTGTATAAAACAGTTATTAGGTTTCTAATTTCCGTGTTCAGTTTTCCTATATAGTGGTCGTTTCCAGGTCGATATCGGTTCCTGTTTGGGAGAATTGGGGTTGCGGCACTTGATACCACTGTGGATGTATTATTGGTGGGTGGTGTTGGATAGAGGGGTGATGTATGTAATGGTGTGGGGAATATACCTGCGAAGTCCCGTCCTTTCTTGTTAGCAGGGCAAGCTGTACTTTATAGTTCTCATTTCCTCTAAAAAAACTTGTTTCCTTGCTCCTGTTGTTACTTCTAATATGGATAGGGTCTGTTCTTCCCCGTTCTCTTCTTTGGGTACCCTTTATGTGGAAATATGGGCACTCTATATTTAGGCATTTTCTCTCTGTCAGTGACTGTCTGCACATAGGAGGGTAGAAAAAATGGCAGTTTTGTCCGTATCTGCATCTTCCATTCCTCATCATCTCGAAGCATTTTTTGGGGTGACTGTACTTGCAGTTTGCTCCATATATGCACGACCCTGTTTTATAGTATTCAAATATGGCCCGTCGTTTAATCTCCTTATGAGCCCTATGTGATTCAATTGCTTTTTTCTGTTTCGCCACCGCTTCTTCCCTGCTCAGTGTTTTTTTTTTGTCTTTGATGAGTTTTCATTAGTGTTCTTGGTATCTTCCTCTTTCTCCTTTGTATTCCTGGTATCCCTCTCTTTCTCTTTTGTGTTTATGTTATCTCTCTCTTTGGCGGGGGATATTTTATTCTCTGAAGCTACTTTTGCATCTCCCTGTAGCGTAGCGTGCTTTCCTGTATTGAGTTGTCCTGAGCCTCATGTTTCTGCTGTAGCGTGCTTTCCTATAATGTGTTTTCCTGCGCCTCGTGTTTGTTTGTGTCAGCGTTTCCTCCTAGTGTTTCTTTGTCATCTGTCGGTAAACCTATATTGCCCATGTTCATTGCTCTTTGTACCATATTCTTATTTTCTTTTCCATGCATGTGATGCACAGGAAGCCGTAAATGCCTATGATTTTGTTATTTATTCTATTTATAATTTTCTTGTCTTTTCTATTTAAGTTCATGCATTCGTAGTGTTTAAAGGTATTGCACAGAATGCATTTTTAGCCCGTGGCCCGGTCTGCTCATTTTTGCAATCGCAAAGCTGTTGCGCAGCGCATTCCATTAAACATAATCTAGCTCTATTCAGCTTTCCGAATTTATCGCAGTTTACACACTTCGTATTTTTTGCCATTCTTTCCTTTCTGCTTTCTTTATTTTTTATTATTTTTTATTCTTTCTTTATTCCTTTAGTCCCTTATTCTTTATTCTTTCGTTTAGTTTGGCTCTTTTCTTCACACTTCTCAAATTACTTCTCGAAAACTTCACCTTCCCGTTCTATGACTCTTTCGAATTTTCTCTTACCTTCTTTCCCTGTATAGGCCTAATTTAAAATCTCAGGGGCTGATTTTCCGTTCGAGTTATTTTCAAATTATGTTTCAATTGATGTAGTTTTTCTTTGTACACGCTATATGCCACAGGGTTTCACTTAATAAATTATTACCGCGAATTCACTGATGTTTAACACTCACACTGGTATAAGAGAGCATTTATCGCTGAACTTATAAACACTAGTTATTTCGATATTACACAGAGCGGAAACAAAACGTCCGTACACCACGAGTAGAAACACACAGTATATATATATATATATATATATATATATATATATATATATATAATATATATATATATATATGTGTGTGTGTGTGTGTGTAAAAATGAACAATGAATAATTCCTATATAATTCTTATGTTTATATAAGAATCCACATGTCTACCTAATCCTTGTACAGTATTTATATAATCTTTATATTCAAATATTGATTTTTACATAAGAACCAAACTCGCATAATGCAAGTTTGGATGACTTTAGTATTCAATATATGGTAAATTCTTTAACCTATTATTATTTATATGTTGTTCATTCATACGTCCCATTTCCTTTCTTGACCCTTATCTTTTGTTAATTTTATTAATGATTCATTCAGCTACCTATTGTCTACCTACTGTCAACCTATTGTGTGACTACAATATGTGTACAAAACTTTGTGCATTCGTACATGTTCGCAAATGATCATGATCACGTACATAGTTACCTTACATGTAAGTACGTTTACATGTATACTTTTTAAATTATGTAATTTCTCGGAACAGACTCGTAAATGCTTATGCAAGTGTTCAAATTCCGATGACGACGGCAAAAGCGAGAGCCTCTGAGGTGAAAATCTCCTCTCTTGCTTGCTTCTAATTCATAAAACATCTTTTTGTGTGTTATGTTATATATATACACACACCATATGTGCCCATGTATTTTGTATTATACTCCTAACATCCTAATTGTCTATAAACATGAAACAGGCAGCTGGTATCCTTAGTAGCTTCAGTCTGTCCCGAGCCCTGACAGAGGTAGGTCATGTCGCTCCGCTCCGCGCCCTGGAATTTTCTATAATCATGTGATCGGGTACGGTATACCCGAGTTCAGTGATAATAGTAAAAGAAAAAATCGGGTATATTATACCCGAGTTCAGTGTTAGTGTACAAAGTGCGAGTGTACTAATTATTTATTTTCCATTTCAGGCTGTGAATAGTATTTCAGATAAACTATTATACCTAGGCTGACCATACGTACCGTTTTGAACGGGACAGTACCGGTTTTTTTATGGGTTCTGTATGGGTTCTGTCACTGAAGAATAATTGTAAGCTCAATATGTTTATGTACTTACTTTTTCATGAATACAGAATATTACATAACCCCCGTCCCTTTTTTGCCATCCCAATGTCCCGTTTTTGTCTCAAGGAAATATGGTCAGCCTAATTATACCATTAGTGAGTTATCCTGACCATAATGGCTTCCCATTACCATAAAAATCCAACCGAGGAGGAAGTGGATGCTATTCTTTTTGGACTCAATAGTGACGAAGAAAGTGATGTGTTAGAACATGAAGAGCTTTATGATAGTGATAATGATGTTGACTTTGTGGCTAACCCAGAGGATATGAGTAGTGGCATAGAAACTAGTGACTCTGACACAGACCAAGCACCCCGTCGCAGGCAGAGAAAGGGAGCACGTGGTCGGACTGGTAGGACTAGGCGTCCCCCTCCTACCGCCTCGCCTGCTACCCCTGTTGCTGACCCTGCCACCCCTGCTGCTGGCCCTTCTGCTTACTCAGATAACCCTGATGACCCTGCTGCTATCACCCCTGCTGCTGCACGTCCTCCTGCTTCTGCTCCTCCTCCTGCTCGCCGGGGACGACGACGACGCCGTGATGAGGATGAGGACCTGCTTGTTACTTTTCCCACGACAACAGTGAAAAGTAAATCAGGCTTTGTGTGGCACACAAGGCCGCAGGTCTCCGCAGCAACACGAACAGCAGCAAGGAACATTATTCCACCATTCACGCCCGGTCCCACCCAAGCAGCTGCTCAGGCCACCACCCCAGAGCAGTGCTTCAAGCTATTTTTGTCTGATGATATCATAAATGAAATAGTGGAGTGGACCAATCAGAAGATTGATGTTGTAGCCATCAAGGACAAGAAGAAAACATCCACTGTGCAGAGGACAACAGCAGCAGAGATACGTGCCCTGCTAGGTGTGTTGGTGTTTAGTGGGTACAGGCGTGACAACCACCTGTCCACAAAGGAATTGTGGTGCCCTGTTTCGGGGGCTCCATTCTACAGGGCAGCTATGTCGGAGGTTAGATTTACATTCCTTTTGACCTGCCTACGATTTGATGACGCAAACACACGGGAAGAGAGGCGGGCCGACGACAAATTAGCCCCAATCAGGAGTGTGTGGGACAAGTTCATTGGCTACTGTGAGGAACACTACACGCCCAACGAGACCTTCACTGTAGATGAACAGTTGCTGGCTTTCAGGGGTAAATGCCCCTTTAGAATATATATACCAAATAAGCCAGCAAAATATGGAATAAAACTTGTCTTGGCAAATGACGTCAAGAGTAAGTACCTGTTGACAGGTATTCCTTACCTGGGGAAACAGGGAACTCGCCCAAGCGATGGACTGCAGCTAGGCCATATGTTTACGAAAGAACTTACACGACCCTACCACCACACCAACCGCAACGTCACCACCGACAACTGGTTTACATCTGTGCCACTAATACACGACCTTCTCCATAACTGTGGCATGACACTGGTGGGCACAGTGAAGGGGAATAAGAAGGAAGTACCAGATGCGGTGAAAGATAAGGTGACCCGCACGCCAGGTAGCACCGCCTTCCTCTTCACCAAGGACATGACGCTCGTGTCCTACGTGCCAGACACGACCACAAAAACGAAGAATGTCCTCCTGATGTCGTCGATGCACACGCAGCCGACTATGAATGAAAATGGAAAGCCAGAGATTATTCAGTTTTATAATGAGACAAAAGGAGGAGTCGACACGTTCGACCAAATGTGTGCCACGTACAGCTGCAGCAGGAAAACGAAAAGGTGGCCGCTGTGTCTCTTCTTTGGCATTATAAATGCAGCTGTTATAAATTCCTGGCTTATCCACAAGGACAACGCTGGCAGGGTAGGAGGCATCCAGCTGAAAAGGAGAACATACATGCGGGAGTTAGCCTTACAGCTGATCAAGCCCTCAGCTGAGAACCGCCTGAACGCCCCTACTCAGCACAGGCAAGTCAGGCAAGTCATCAGCAAAGTGTGCTTGCTCAACCCCTCTGTCATGGGTGATGTTGCAGGGCCGTCAGCAGCAGAAATGAGGGAGCCCA
Organism: Bathynomus jamesi; assembly: GCA_023014485.1. Taxonomy (NCBI): domain Eukaryota; kingdom Metazoa; phylum Arthropoda; class Malacostraca; order Isopoda; family Cirolanidae; genus Bathynomus; species Bathynomus jamesi. Next base: position 423,150 of record JAJOZX010002161.1, on the reverse strand, counting down.
TGGTCCGTTGCTCCAAGTGTCAGTCGAAGGCTGACAAGAAGACCCGCTTCAGGTGTCACGGATGTCGCCTACCTGTCTGCCCGAGCCATTACTACCCCTACTGCTGCGACTGCGTGTGAGGCTGAGGTAAGTGTCAAGGAATATACCTGAAACCATTATTTTGTTGTGATGTAGTCATTTCTGTGTACTAAAAAAGGCTTTGTTGTAAAAAAGGCTGTGTACTAAAAAAGCCTTTTTTCCTGCCTCTCTTCCCTACAGTTTGCGCGTCGACTGTGTGGTGGTGACCCTTGGCAACTGCATGTGGGGCTGGGGTAAGTTATAATGTTCCAGGAATATACCTAAAACTATTATTTTTATTGTAATAGTCTTCATATATCACTTAGTACTCATTTACAAGGGGTATCATAGGCTAAAATCGCATTATAGTGAATAATAAGCCATTTTTCGTGTACTAAAAAAGGGTGTTGTTTCCACCTCTCTTCCCTACAGTTTGCGCATGGACTAGGTACTGGAGACCCCCTGTGAGCAGAGGCAGCATACCTGGGAAGGGTTTGGGGAAGTTTGGTTGAAATTGATGGAGCCGTTTTTTTTTGGTGATTTTTTTCCAAAAACTTCTCAAATGTTTTTTATTTTTTTTTGCTTTTTCAATATTTTTTTTCCTAAATTCAGTACGAACCTTATTTGTATGAGTTAAGAGTTAATATTAGGTTTAGTAATAGTAAGGTGCATTAACTTTAGTGTGTAATTGTTAATTTGAATAAATATGCATATTTACTGTTTTTTTTCTATTTTCCAATGTCGGGTATAATATACCCATGTTCAGTGTTTGTGTGACTCAAACATATTTTCAGTGTTCTAGGGTTAATGAAACTGTAATTAATGAAAATAAGCGAATGTGAATTAATTGGTAATTATAATCATAGTTGTAATAAACCAAAATTACAATGTACTCAGTGATGTACTTTGAGTACAACCCGACATATTATGTCGCCATTTAGGAATGTATGTGCGGCGATATTGTTATTATTATTTTTTCGTTGGGATAAATTTTTGATTTGCTTTCTACTTTGCCAAATAACACTGGCCAACAAAATGAAACTTTTTTTCTCATCACAAACATGATCACACTTTTCTTAATGCATTTTTCGCGCTGATTCCGAATCTGGTTTTATTTTTTTCTAGCACGTATAGTTATATAGATACACTGGTTTTGATATTTTTAAGTTTTCGATATTGCTATAAGAAAATTTATGGATGTATAGATCACACTTAGGAATGCTAAACAACAAATACATCATATACTTTATTCAATGTACTTATAAATAAAGAATATATACATTTTATTAAAAGCGCTGTGAGTGTGATTTCCTTTTGTAAATTTCGCCTGGATTGTCACGATACATCATCCAACAATGGTCCGCCATCATGCTTTCATTCCAATATCCTTTGTAGCGCTTCTCCATCATCTGAATATCTTGATGGAAGCGCTCTCCTTGCTCGTCACTCACTGCACCAAGGTTTTCAGGAAAGAAATCTAAGTGGGAATGCAGGAAGTGAATATTTAACGACATTCGACACTCCATTTCTTTGAAGGCATCAAGGAGGTTCTTGACTCTATCCTTATACGCAGGTGACTTGTTGCTTCCAAGAAAGTTTTCACATATCCATTTGTGAATCCTGATTGCATACCCATAAGCATTCCTATAACTTTTAGATCTCCACAAACATTCCATTGATGACTGTCGTATTTGATTGCCTTAAGTAGTATATCCATATTGTCATATGTCTCTTTTAGATGGACGGAATGGGCAATGGGGATGGATGGCATTATATTACCATTATGCAAAAGAACTGCTTTCAGGCTTCTCTGCGACGAATCAATAAAGAGGCGCCACTCAGATGCCACATACGTCTGAGATATGGCTGTAAATAGTCCATTGATGTCATGGCAATAACAGAGAGGACCGTCTACTGAAAAGAATGCTGTTAATTCAAAATTCCGCTTTCGGTAGTAACTAATACGAACATTGTTCTCAAGTAAATTGTTCTCCTTTAGTCTTGAGGCGAGAAGCTCTGATTTCTCTTTAGACAGCGATAAGTCTCTAACAAGATCATTCAACTGTCCTTGGATTAACTTTTTAGGCTCTAAATGTCTACCTTCAAAAGTGTACTCTGGTTCTGTAGATGGTCCGGAAACGCCAGTTGCACCTTCATCACTTTCCATGTCATCTATGATAGAATCTAGCCTATCACTTGGGGGAATTGGAATGGGCAATGTTTCATCATGTTTTACTGGTCTACGTGCTGAATCCAAGTTTGGATATACAATCTGGTGTTTGTTCTTGGCAGAAAACCCATTAAGTTCACACTACAAAAATAACAGTCTTCATGATGATCTCTCGGCTCCCTCCATATCATGGGTATGGCAAATGGCATTGAAGCTTTCTTTTTGTTAAGCCAATCACGTAATCCATTTGAACAGCCAGAACAGATTTGATGTGGCGCCCATGGTTCATCTTGGTCACCTAGATGGCAACCAAAGTATAGCTTGTATATTTTCTTAATGTCGGTTGTAATACTTCGTCGCTGTGTTTTAGTTGTGAACTGGCCGCATACGAAACAGAACTTGTCGGGGTCATTCTTACATTGTCGAGGCATATTGACTGACCTGAGCAAACTATAAATTCAAAAAAAATGTACAACTTGACACAACAAGTTCTTGGACTGGACTGATCTTTTGACACACAAAGCACGGCGTTGTTGCCTGAATCACAATGCTGCTAGACGTAAAAGCTCACACCTGAAATACATAAGATGTATAATTAAGATAATTGAAATAAATATGATAAACTAAAAAAACAATAAAATAAAACAATCAAATGTTGAAATATTAGTATTTTGCCTATTTAAAATGGTTAAATCTGTGTAGTTATATATATGCCTTCATCTTGAAAACTATACGTGCTAGAAAAAATCTGAATGCAGTTTTGGAATCAGCGTGAAAAATGCTATCCAGCCAACACAAAGTTTACTCTGATGAAAAATCTTTGTTGACCAGTGTAATTGGTGACTTGTTCTTTGTAAAATTTCTTAATATTTTTTTTAGATTTAGCTTAATAATGAATCCTGATTAAAAGTTTTGCAATGTTCATGTTTTGTATACATTCTCTCTTCGTTAAAAAAGGTAGTAGCATGAGCGAAAAAGGAGAGAGTGCAATGCAATTGCAAATGTCGATCAATGTTGCATAAGTTATGCAACAAAGAGGGAAGGGGGTTGCAAGATGTTATGCAACAAAGGGGCGGGGGAATGTTGCATGATCAACAAGGGTTATGCAACTTGGAGGCGGAGTTATCCCCCAAGAGAGAGGAGAAGGAGAGAAAGGAAGAGAGGTGTTCGCCTGGCAGAAGCCAAGCGCATATTAAGACTTCAGCCGAGCGGCTGTTGTCTTAATATGTTGCTAATCAGCCAGCTGGCTCAATCAGCCAGTTGGCTTATGTGGCTGAGCTGCCAGATTACGCTATTTAATGAAAACATATATTCTGGCTTAACCAGCCAGTTGACTTAGAAGGCGTAAATGGCTTGTTCAGGTGTACGTTATTGAGTTGCCAGATTGCGCTATTTATTTAATTAAAGCATATATTCAGGCTCTCCGCCAGTTGGCATAATCCGTCAGCAGGCTTAATCCGCCAGTTGGCTTAACCCGCCAGTTGACTTAGAAGCCCTAACCAGCCATTTGGTATAATTAAATAATAACGTTTATATATACACAACCAAAAGAATTAAATAAAACACCATCACATTAGTGTTTATTTAGACGAATTATTGGATTGGCATAATCCGTCAGCTGGCTTAACCTGCCAGTTACTTAGAAGGCCTAACCAGCTATTTGGTAAAATTAAATAATAATAATAACGTTTATATATACAACCAAAAGAATTAAATAAAACATCACCACATCACTGTTTATTTAGACGAATTATTGGATTGACATAATCCTAGTCGGAGGTGTACGTGCATTTGTGTGCATTTGTCCCCGTCAGCTGGCTTAAACCGCCAGTTGGCATAACCCGCCATGTTGACTTAGAAGGCCTAACCAGCCATTTGGTATAATTAAATAATAATAATAATAATAACGTTTATATATACACATCCAAAAGAATTAAATAAAACACCATCACATCACTCTGTTTATTTAGACAAATTATTACGAACGAGTATATCTATAATAAAAAAAATAATACAGTAATATACAAACCCGGACCTATCCAAATTGTTCGTTCCAATGAAGGCCAAACTTTTCACCCCACCCTAGACCTACAGTTTAACGAAGAATCTAGATCTACCCGAATTGTTCACTCTGACGAAGATCAAACTTTTCACCCCGCACTAGACCTACGGTTTAACGGGGATTCCAGCATCCCCAGCATTTTCTCATTCATTTCTTATACAAAATGCCTTCAAAACAACATTTCTTTTTATTCCAAGAAAGACAAAAAATACCCGATTTGCTCATTCCGACGAAGGTCAAACTTTTCACCCCAGTTAACGGAGAATCTGGACCTACCCGAATAAATCCCCTATTATCACACACACACACACACACACACACACACACACACACACACATATATATATATATATATATATATATATATATATATATATAAATCAGATGCATGCAAAGACCCAATAGCAAAATATATACGAACACAATTCGAAATTGTTGGCCTAATCCACCACGACCTACAGTTTAACGGAGAATCCGGACCTACCCGAATTGTTCACTCTGACGAAGATCAAACTTTTCACCCCGCCCTAGAGCTACGGTTTAACGGGGAATCTAGCACCCAGCATTTTCTCATTCATCTCTTATACAAAATGCCTTCAAAACAACATTTATTTTTATTCCAAGAAAGACAAACATACCTGAAATGCTCATTCCGTCGAAGGTCAAGCTTTTCACTCCGTCCTAGACCTAAAGTTTAACGGGGAATACTACTACAATAGATCTAGTTGGCCTGGTGAAGTAGTGAGTTGACTTCTTTTACTCTCCATCTCGCAGGTACACCAGGATCATCGGGGATCTTTTCTATTCCATGGAATTTTAGATCCTCCCCTTTTCCGTACCGTAACAGTTGAATTTTATCATTGTTAAACTTCATATAAAAACCATGCAACATCTCCTAAAACTTACTACATCATTACCCCTAGCCCATCCTTCATGCATTAAAAAAGTTCTACTTTATCGGCAACCTTTGTTTAGCATCCCCCCTAATTGTTCATCTCGGCGAAGGTCAAGCGTTTCACTCCACCTTAGACCTACAGTTTAACGTTGAATCCGAATCCGAATCACAACTTCTAAGAATCACAAAAGGGACCTTTATTAGCGATACTTTAAAACTTGGTGCAGCAAGTTTTAAAGTATTGACAAGAAAGATCCCCGATTTTATGATTCTTAGAAACTGTGAGGGGGTGTGAAAGGCAAGGGGTAACTCAGACATACCTGTAGCCAACTTCACAACGGCCTACGCCAGCATCAAGCTTTGGGGACTACTACATTCTCTTGGTCGGAAAGCCGTAATCCTGCAGCACAATAGTAACACTAACCCGGGTCGTAATGATACATCCTGGGATATTGTCAGAGACTTAAATGAGCATATCTCAGGACCGCCACAACAGTCAAAGTTGAGGTCTTCAAAAGAGGCTAGATGCTTGTCTCAGTACAATACCAGATGCGCCTGGTGTACTTTGTTATGTACGGATGAGAGTGCAAGAGAGCATATCGCTCCTTCACCTGGGTGCAATATGCAGTTTTCTACCATATTTCAAGAGTTGAAATTTCTCGGTGTTAATTGCCCTATTGTTGTCTTCTGACCATTTGTTAGTGTCCCCCTCTGCTCGGTCTCTCTTCACCCGGAGGTCAAGCTGTTGGCCCGGTCTCTATGCCTGGCTTGTTGTAGGAGCGAGATGCTCTCTCCGCCGCACGTAACCAGGTACACCGGTTCATCTGGTACCGTCCTGTGCCAGGCGTCTAGTCTTCTCTTCAAGACTTCAACTTTGTTTCTTGTAACGTTTCTGAGGTCCTTAGGAGGCTGGTTAAAAGTCTTGACCCCCTGACAACCAAGCTATTTTCTTTCAGTGTTGGGGAGGTTCCCTTGTCAGGTCTTTAGTTTGGGAACACTACGTATTCTGCCTTTTCTATTGTCCAGCGTTGTTTGGTTGGTTATTGGGTTTAGTTTGAGGTTTGGTACCATTCGGCGATTTTTCTCTGCGTCTTTGATAATTTCGTTTGTAATATTGCCTTTGGTCGCGCTGAGAGACACTGACTGAGGCACATTGTGGCGGTATGGCGGGAGGGACCCGCGAATGTAAACAGCTCCAAGTCGCGGTTAACTTCATGTCACGATCACGGATAAGTGCATGATGGTAACAATTAGTAGGTCAAGTTAACTCAATTGACGAACAGTGAATCATGGTTAACTGCATGAATAAAATGTGTGTGTGTGTACCACGATGCGTTTCCGCGTGTCGTTCTCTCTTCACACGAAGGTCGAGCTGGTGGTCCCTGCCTCTAGGATTGGCTTGGTGAAGGAGTGAGCCGCTCTCTTGCGCTCTCCACCGCACATAGCCATGTACACCCAGCTAATCTGGCCTAATATGCAGTCTGTTTAATTTCTTCACTTCTACCATATCTCAAGAGTTGAAATTTCTCGATGTTAAATGGCCTATTGTTGTCTTCTGACCATTTGTTAGTGTCCCTTTCTGCTCGGCCTCTCTTCACACAGAGGTCAAGCTGGTGGTCCCGCCTCTAGAAGTGGCTTGGAGGAGGAGCGAGTTGCTCTCTTGCGCTCTCCGCCAGACATGACCGCTTGATGGAGGAGCGAGTTGCTCTCGCGCTCTCCACCGCACATAGTCATGTACACCCGGCTCATCTGGCCTAATATACAGTCTGTTTAATTTCTTCATTTCTACCATATCTCAAGAGTTGAAATTTCTCGGTGTTAAATGCCATATTGTTGTCTTCTGACCATTTATTAGTGTCCTCTTCTGCTCGGCCTCTCTTCACACGGAGGTCAAGCTGGTGATCCCCGTCTCTAGACCTGGCTTAGTGGAGGAGCGATCTGCTCTCTTACGCTCTCCGCCACACATGACCATTTTGTGGAGGAGGGAAATGCTCTTTTGCAAGGCGTTTGACACTCAATTTTGAACCTTCAACAAATGAGACTGAACAGGTGAAAATGAATGTATTCTTTTAACTACCGGATGTAAAAGGACTTAGTAGATCTTATATATATATATATATATATATATATATATATATATATATATATATATATATATATATATATATATATATATCGAAGCATTTCATAATTCTTTATTGTTGGATATATCCCAATCTTCTACGTTTTTAAATGTTTTTGACAATATGCAGAATTAGATGGAGTGTGAATAAAAATGTCTTTAGCTCGTGAAAATGAATGTCTGGTTGGGCGGTAGATAAATGGATGCCCTAGATATCCTAGTTTGGATGACTTTTGTTTTCAATATATGGTAAATTCTTTCCTATTATTATTTATATGTTGTTCATTCATACGTCCATTTCCTTTCTTGACCCTTATCTTTTGTTAATTTTATTAATGATTCATTCAGCTACCTATTGTCTACCTATTGTCAACCTATTGTGTGACTACCAATATGTGTACAAAACTTTGTGCATTCGTACATGTTCGCAAATGATCATGATCACGTACATAGTTACCTTACATGTAAGTACGTTTACATGTATACTTTTTAAATTATTTAATTTCTCAGAATAGACTCGTAAATGCTTATGCAAGTGTTCAAATTCCGATGGCGACGGCAAAAGCGAGAGCCTCTGAGGTGAAAATCTCCTCTCTTGCTTGCCTCTAATTCATAAAACATTATTGTTATATATACAGTATGTATATATATATATATATATATATATATATATATATATATAATATATATATATATACAGGGTGCCCCATAAGTCCGGCATCATAGGAAAAATAATAAAAAAAGGCAAAACAAAAGTTTTTATTTACAGAACGTGCTCAATATGTATTGTTCCGTAGCCCATTCACAAAATTCCATCCACCGGTCGGGATCATCATCGCTTAATTTCTGTAGGATCTGAAGTTTATATGGATGCCATTTGTGAGCCTGAAGAATGCGATGGATGCTACTTTTCGACACTCCTGTCTCGGCGGACAATCGCCGAAGAGACTTATTGGGACTTCTGTTAAAATGAGCCAGGATAGCAGTCGCTGTATCATCGTCAGTGGACCTCCTTGAAGGTCCACTGCGTGGTTTATCTTCTATGGATCCTGTTTCCTTAAACTTTGCAACAAGTTTGCTAACACAACTCTGTGTTACTGGCTCGCGGTCTGGATGCAGTCTGTTAAATTCAGCAGCGGGCTCTCTTTGACTCCGATTTCCTGAGTAGAATTATCTGGATTCGTTCTTCCTTGCTCACAGACATTATGGCCTGTAGAAAGAGAAAAATATGAATTATGGTTTGTAGAAATAGAAAAGTATGAATTTCTCCTATGATGTCGGACTTATGGACACCCTATATATATATATATATATATATATATATATATATATATATATATATATATATTAGGGTGATGCACAAATCATGACCATCGTGGATTTTTAGGGATATCCCCTCATTTGTTCCAATTTGTCACAAAAACACCCTGTGAGAAATTCCATGTCAAACAAATAACATCCAGAGGTCGCGCCCGCCAATTGAAAATTTGAAAATTACAAAAAATTAGAGTAAAATCAAATTTTTTGAATTTGTTCTTATTTTTGTTGCAGGTTTGTTGCAGGTTGCAGGTTTTGTGCAGGTTTGCTGCAGGCAGAGTGGTAGGTGATGCGTATATGAGCAAACAGCAAACAGCGTTCAAGGAAATCGGTATCGCAGTGTGCTTGTGGCAGTGTCCGGGAGAGGTGCTATATCAGTGAGTCTCTCCGCCTCAATTTCTCTTCTATTTCCTGTATCTTAATTGTGACGAAAATGAGATCAAGAAGCTCAACAGATATCTGGCTGATCAGTCAACAAATAGATAAATTGAATCAAAGTAAGCTTCCATCAAAGAAAGAAGTAATTTCCTTATTCATGAATTATAAACATGTCAAGAATGAAACCGTCAGAGAAGCATTAACTTCAACCGTTAATGATGTATTGGAAGTGTGGCAGAGAGCAGGAATACCAACAACCCAGAAATGTAATGTTGTGAAGAAATTAAATAAACTGTATGATGAGTGGCAAGGGCTGAAGAAGAGCAAAGGAAAAAAATCGAAGTTTTCAATAGAGAAAGAGAATACATGGAAAGAAAAATTGGATGGACTCTTTGATATTGCGCATGCAAATGCTAACGAGTTAATAACTATCGAAGAAGATAGAGAGTTTCTACGGCTACAAAGGGAAGGTCGAAAGGGTAAAATGATGGCAGTTGATAAGGATGAAGAAAAACGTCGAAAGGAAGCTGCGAAGAGACATGAAAAATGGATAAGAAAAGGTTACGTGAATCAAGTGCATTTGATGAAACAGTTGTTCTTGCAAGCAGCAGCAGTTCCTGCAGTGATTCACCTGCATCTACGGAAGAAGAAGTAGATCTGGAACAGCTCTCAACATCCAAAAGAGGCCTTCCAAGAAAAAAATTCAAGATTATGAATGAAAATCTGCTTTCCTCATTGGATGTTGCTAAGATCAGCGACCGATCAGCCTCTTTAATAATTATTCCAACGATCGCAAATGTTGGAAAAGATCCAGAGAATTACAATGTTAGCTACTCATCGATTCGCAGGGCAAGACAGAAATCAAGAAAGAAGTTCAGTGAAAACTTGAAAGAAGAATTTCAAGCTGACAAACCCTTGATTGTTCATTGGGATGGCAAACTTCTCGAAGACATTACTGGGAATGAGGTTGTTGATCGGTTGCCAGTCCTAATCTCTGGCAGTGGAGAAGATCAACTGCTTGGAGTGCCAAAAATAGATCATGGCACAGGAAAGGATACTGCAAATGCAGTACATCAGGCGATCATTGATTGGAATCTAATAGATAAGGTAAAAGGCATGTGTTTCGATACAACTGCATCGAACACAGGTCGTAAAAACGGAGCTTGTGTCCTAATTGAACAGAAAATGGAGAAAGATGTTGTGGTGTCCTTGTCGACACCATATCCTTGAAATCATGTTGGAAGCAGTGGTATCCCCTGCATTACAGGCTTCATCAGGCCCTGACATTCAGTTATTCAAAGATTCAAAACAAACTGGAATAAGATTAATCTAACTTCATACGATAAATTAGAAAATTATCCACAAAAGGAAAAAGAGGAAATCATCAACTTTGCAGCAAGAAAAATCAATGAAGATCAACCTCGCGACGATTACAGAGAGTTATTGGAACTGACAATCATCTTGCTTGGCGGTACTCCAACGACTGGAATAAAATTCAGGAAGCCTGGGGCTTATCATAGAGCCCGTTGGATGGCGAAAGTCATTTATTCGATGAAAATCTTTATGTTCAAAAGTCAGTTCAAAATAACAGCAATAGAAGAAAGAAATCTAAAAGAAATTTGTTGGTTTTCTGTTTCAATTTATATTAAGCATTGGTTTTCAGCACCCTGCGCAGCAAGTGCTCCACGAAATGATCTGATTGTCTTCAACGTTCTTGAGCAAACCAGTAGAAGATTGGCTTCTCGATGAGAGTTATTGGGTTGCAAAGAGCGTAGTGAATCACATGAAAGTTGTTAATGATATTGCTGAAAGAGGAGTGAAATTGATTGAAGATTATAACAAATTAATTACCAATGATGAACAACAGAAGCAATATCTACTGCAAGTTGTATCAAATTATCGGAAGAAGCTTCCGGACAAAACTAAGAAAACTCTCGTATCTTTGACGCAACAGTAAAATTTACGAGTTATCCATTCTATGTATCTATTGTAAATATCTATTGTATTGTATCTGTTTTATGAACAAATGGAAAAGAGGAAGGTGGTATGATAGGCCTGCTGGGGAACTTCAACTCAAAAAAAAAGTAACGTGACGCTTGCTGTACCTCCTGGGTGTCATGGAAATCAGCAAATTTTCAAATGGCGGGCGCGACCTCCAAATATTCGAATTTTTACCCGAAATTTCCCCAGGATCATTTTTCCACCAAATCAAACCAAATGAGAGGGTATCTCAAAATTTTGAAACAAAAACATTTTACTCCCCCACTTTTGCATCACCCTAAATTATATATATACCGTATGTGCCCATGTACTTTGTGTTATACTCCTAGCATCCTAATTGTCTATAAATATGAACACTGTAAAAAAACTATAGTTAACTATTTAATTGTAATTAACTGTAACAATTTAATATAATGTAATTAATGTACGGGGGTCCAATAAACCTTAGCCCCCCCCCGCCCATGGCCTAAACCATTAGAGGTGCAGTAAAACTAAACATACCTTACAAAAGAGAATTTAATCCTGCATTTAATGAGAAACAATTAAAACTTGGTGTTCCCGCCATTGGCTTCCAAGACAGCCTGAATTCGCTTTGGGTAGCTTGCCAAAAGTGACGTGAATAGATCTTGATCGTTACGCAAATTTGCTAAAACAGTTTTCAATCTGTTGCGTCATTGTATCCTTCGAAAATCGATTTGCTGCAGGTTCTTGAAACAAGATACATTCAATCTTGTCCTTTATAACTGATCCAATGTGTTCACAGACGTTCATGTCAGGCGAATTTCCTGGCCATTCTTCATTTCCAAAGAAATCGATCTCATGGTTTCGCAACAACTGTTGAGTGGCTAATGCCTTAAAGCAGGGGGCCTTATCGTGCAGAAGTGTGACCTGATCGACATCCATAACATTGTTTGGGTTTCTTAGAAAAGGAATGACATGCTGGGATAGAATAATATCACGAAAATACTGTCGATCCCAACTCTGACCATTTGGCTTCAGCACCCACATGAGCTTCTTTGCAGTGAACAAAACAAACACACCAACACAGTCTGGACTTTTTAATAATTCGCGATAATGTTCATTGTCATCGATTTCATCTGGTGTTGTGGCCCACACCCGATCATTTTGGTAGTTAGGCCGACGTGTTACGTAAACAAAAAATTCATCGGAGACAGCTAAATGCATGAAATCATCCATATCCCAATCTTCAAGATAATGGGCAAACCACATTCTGTCATCGATGTTAAGTTGAGTTTTTCTTGGCTTTGGAAGTTCATGCCAAGGCTTTAAACCTTGCCTATGACGTTACAGTCGAATGATCTCACCACTAACGATCTTTCCTCTCAACACTTCGATCTCTCTAGAAAGTTTAGCACAGCTGTTTTTCCGCTTACGCGTACCGCTTTCAATGATGTCCTTTGTTTCCTGAGAGAGTGGCAAATTTGGGCGCCCAGATTTGGTTGTATCCATTTCACATTCATCCACAGTTTTATTCCAATTTCTTTTGACGAAGTCCTCACTTCTGCGCAACTTTTTGGCAACCCATGAACGTGTTATAAAGGTGGCTCCACCATCACGAGCTTCCCGAAATGTTATTGCTCGTATGCGATCTATCACACGTTGCCTCTCCGAATCACCAATTAATTGAGAAGCCATTATATTATCACTTTATCAGATAGAGTAATTTTAATACCTGCAATAAATAAAGAATTGTATATATTTTTATAATCACTAAAAACTATTTCGATATAAGTAAACATGTAAGCTGCAAATGGGGGGGCTAAGGTTTTTGGGAACCCCTTACTTTAATGAAACTGTAATTAACAATAATAAGCGAATGTGAATTAATTGGTAATTATAATCATAGATGTAATAAACCAGAATTACAATGTACTCAGTGATGTACCTTTGTTGTACTCAATGTACAACCCGACATTATGTCGCCATTTAGGAATGTATACGCGACGATATTGTTATTATTTTTTTTATTACTATTTTTTTCGTTGGGATAAATTTTTTATTTGTTTTCTAATTTTCCAAATAATTGGCGACTTGTTCTTTTTAAAATTTCTTAATCATTTTTTTAGATTTAGCTTAATAATGAATCCTGATCAAAAGTTTTGCAATGTTCATGTTTTGTATACATTCTCTCTTCGTTATAAAAGATGAAGTCATGTCTTGCCTAAGTATTTAATTGTAAATCTTAAACCTTTAAATTTTGCTCATATGCATATATTAGTGTAAAGATGCATAGTTCAATTTCCACTTTTAGTTAACTCGTCAGATCATGATAACATCAGATCTGAAAATACGCAGTTTAAAATAAAAAATATGGCTTCATCTTCGAATATCTTGTTTATCTGTCTAAACATTGCCACAGCAAAAAAATTTACTTTATTTTCAAATATTGTGCAAAAATAATGCAGCCTATAGAGAATAAAAAACGACACAAGTCAACATTTAATAATAATGATGTTAGCAAATTATGGGTATATAAACCCACAAAATTTCTTCCATGTTCATTCTGACTAGACTAATCTAACTTAGAGGCTGAGCATTACTTGTAACATTTTAGCAGTAAATTACAGTAAGAAAAAGTCTATCTTTTCCTTCGAGCCGTGCTCCCTTCAGAGAACTTAGTCATTAAAATCTCCCGATACGTTACAAGAACAATCGGGGAACCTTCAGAAAGTTCTACAGAATCCTCCGATCCACTATAAGAAGAACTCGGAGAGTAGTATAGAAGAAAGTACTGCAAGTAACAAATCCGTTGCTGCCACCTAACCAGAACCCCCGTCGACTTCGAACCAACTCAGGCCATAGACGGAGGGGTTAACATATATATATATATATATATATATATATATATATATATATATATATATATATATATATATATATGAGTATACACCTTCTTAACCTTGTTGGTGTACCGTGCGTTGGTCTCTCTTCACACGAAGGTCAAGCTGGTGGCCCCGCCTCTAGGTCTGACTTGGTGGAGGAACGAGTTGCTTTCTTGCGCTCTCTACCGTACATAGCCAGGTACACCCGGCTCATCCAGTACCGTCCTGAGCCAGGCGTCTAGTCTTCTCTTGAAGACTTCAACTTTGACCCCTGTAATGTTTCTAAGGTCCTTTGGAAGCTGGTTAAAAAGTCTTGGCTCCCTGAAAACGAAACTATTTTCCTTCAGTGTTGAGGAGGTCCTTTAATTTGGGAACACTTATATTCTGCCTTTCCTGTTTTTCATTGTTGTTTGAATGGTAATTGGGTTTCGTTTTAGATTTGGTACCAGTTTTTCGATCATTTTCCATATGTAGATTATGGTGTACCTCTCTCTTCTTCTTTCCAGGGAGTACGGATTTAGTTTACGAGTCTTTCGCAGTAGTTGAGTTCTTTGCAGCCATTAATCTTGGCTGTGAAATGTCTCTGCGTTTCTTCTAGTTTATTAGTTTCTTCTTTTTTATATGGGGACGTCAAAACTGAGCAGTATTCAAGTTTTGGTATAATCAGTGTTTTTAGCAGGGGAATCATTACTGTCCTGTCCCTTCTTTTGAACGTTCTTAGCACCTGTCCCGCGACTCTTTTTGCTTTATTTATCGCTATCTCATTTTGTGTTTCGGATTTCGCATCATCGGTCATTATTCCTCCCAGATCGATCGCTTTCGTGCATCTCTGAATTTCCTGTCTATCTGGAGTATAATATGCAGTCTGTTTAAATTCCTCATTTCTACCATATCTCAAGAGCTGAAATTTCTCGGTGTTAAATGTCATGTTGTTGTCTTCTGACCATTTGTATATTTTGTTCGTGTCCTCTGCAAGGCCTCCACTTCATTTACATCGCTGATTTTTCTGCTGATCTTTGTATCGTCTGCAAAGGATGTTACTATACTGTTGCTGTTTACTCCGCTGTCTATGTCTGTTAACATGATAATGAACAGGAGTGAGGCCAGTACTGTCCCTTGTGGTACTGAGCTGCGTGCTTCCGATTCTGATGATGATATACCTTGAATTTTGACGACCTGTAGACGTTCTCTGAGGAAGTTGTAGATTCATTTTCCCACTTTGCCTGTTATTCCCATATATTTCATTTTATGTGCTATTATACCGTGATCACATTTGTCGAAAGCTTTAGCAAAATCTGTTTAGATGACATCGTAGTTGTCATTGTCTTTCAGTGAATCTAGGATATTGTTGTAGTGTTCTATTAGTTGTGATAGGCATGATCTACCTGATCGGAATCCGTGCTGATTTTCGTTGAATCTTTCCAGTCTCCAAGAAATCATAAATTTTCTATAACTATTCTTTCAAATACTTTGGTGAGGTGGGACGTCAATGACACTGGTCTATAGTTCTTTGCTTGAGATCTGTCCCCTCCTTTATATATAGGGACAATGTTTGCTCTTTTCAAGATGCTCGGTATTTCTCCAGTGTCTAGGGGTCTTCTCCGTATCCAGAATAAAGGTGTAGCTATTTCATTTTTACAGTTTTTAATCAATAATGCGTTACATTTGTCCGGGCCTGCAGCTGAATGTGGTTTCCTTTGTCCTATAGCTCTCGCTACATCTTCTGGGGTAAAATCCAAATCCGTTATGCATTCTCCTTATAATTTCTCTTCAAAGAATGCATCTATGTGTGGTATCACTTTGTCACTTTTTGGGGTATTGAAAACTGATTCATACCGGGCTCTCAATGTTTCAGATAATCCTTTTGGATCGTTGGTTAGTTCATTATTTCTCTTCCTAAAGGGTCCAATAGCGGCGCGCGTTTTTGTTTTCCTTTTCGCATAGCTATAGAAGTATTTTGGATTTTCCTTTATTGCTTATACCACCTTTATCTCTTCCCTCTCTGTATGGTCCTTAATCAGGGCTTCTATTTCCCTATCGATACCTTCTAGTTTTTCTTGTATTACTTTCCTGGCATTATCTCCGCAGTTGGTTAACTTCGCCTCCACTCTCTTTCTTTTGCGGAATATTCTTCTCTTTTGCATCTCTAGCCAGCTCCTCTTTCCTTTTGGCTGTGATTTCGGAGCATATTTTTCTAAAATTCTCAGCGTCTTTTCTTCCAAGGTTGTTAGCATTTTTCAGTTGTTTTATTCTCTAAAACTGTTCTCCACTCTATTTGGGCCATGTGCGATCTGATTGCTTCCCAATTTATAGTCTTCAAGTTTAAGTTTAAGGCCCCAAATTTGCTTCTTTCCTCAATATGTGTATTGTCTTTTAATGTTGTCGTCATATTTGTTGATATCTCGATTAAGTTGTGGTCTGAGATAATGGTTGGGGTTATTATTTTATCAGCAATCAAGTTCGTGTTATTCGTAAATACTAGATCCAGGCAGTTATTTTTTCTGGTATTTTCTGTTATCTCCTGTGTTAGCATAAACTCATTTGTGAGAGCCATCAACATTTCTGCTTGCTCCTGGTCTTCTCTTGTGCCCCACTTGTCCTGGTATATATATATATATATATATATATATATATATATTTCTATCCACCTTTTTATATTTTATAAATGGGAAGTTAAAGTCTCCGCAGATTATTATATTGGGGGATGGAGGGTTTATGGCCTTTATTAGCTTTCTGATGTCATCAATGACAACCGAGAATTTTTCGGTTATGGTGTTTGAAGGTCTATAGATGACTATTAGTATTACGTTTAGTCTTTCTATTTTCATTGCTAGGATTTCCACAAAGCTGTTTGATTTACTTATTACACTGGTCTACAAATTTTGAAAAAGTTTGTGCTTCGGAGATAAAATGTTTCCTATTATGGATTTTGGGGTGCCTAAAACGAATATGACCATAAAAACAGTCGATTGGCTACAGTTTCCAAGAAAATTTAAGTTACACATTTTGCGTATATGTACACCATATATTAGCAACATACCTGTATAATGCAGTCACTTATATTGATTCAACCCGTCACTTCTTTGCTTGTCTCTTGTATTCAACTTCTGGAGCATCTCTTGTTATTGTCCAGCAGTAGTCTGCTAACAATGATGGACTCCATTTCCCCTGGTAGCGTTTCTCCATCGCTGAGATATCCTGGTGGAAACGTCCACCATGTTCATCGCTGACTGCTCCGCAGTTGGCCGGAAAAAATTCCAGGTGCGAATGGGAAATGTATCTTTAAAGACATATTGCAGCCCATTTTTTGATAGGACAACAGCAGGTTTTCCACCAGCTCCCTGTAATTGTCAGCTTTGGTATTTCCGAGAAAATTGGTTGCTACTAACCGGAAAGCATTCCACGCTGTCTTCTCCTCACCACTTAGGATACAGTCAGTCGAACTCCTCATCTCTAAGAAGCTCGCGGATCTGTGGACCAACAAATACACCCTCTTTGATTTTTGCTTCACTGAGCTTTGGGAATTTACCACCGAGGTACTTAAAAGCTGCCCCCGTTTTATCCATAGCCTTAACAAAATTTTTCATGACGCCCAGTTTGATGTGTAAGGGTGGTAACAAAATCTTGTTCGATTCTACAAGTGGAGGACACTGAACATTTTTTGTTCCAGGTTCCAATGAGTGTCGGAGTGGCCAATCCTTCTTGATGTAACGAGAAGTCCTAACCCGACTATCCCATTCACAGAAAACAGCAATACTTAGTGTAGCCCGGCTGCAGTCCAAGCACGATAGCAACAACTTTCAAGTTACCACAAACCTGCCACTGATGTTTGTCATAGTTTATGCAGTTCAAAAGTTGCTTCATGTTGTCATATGTTTCCTTCATGTGGACCGCATGACCAACTGGAATTGATGGCAATACGTTGCCAACATGCAACAAAACAGCTTTTAGACTCAACTTCGATGAATCAATGAACAGCTAAAACGAATCAGGATTGTATTTTATATCGCCTCTTTGTAATTCTTAATTTCTCCGTTCTCTTTTCTCTTTCTTATCCTTAATATTTTATTTTATTGTTTAATATAGGTTAGGTTCTTTTATTTACCTGGTAGGTCTGTATCATTTTACGTTAAGATGTATTCACTTTGTCCGTCGTGAAGCAATACTGTAGAGCTCTTAGCGCTCATTTTATTAACGCGCCTCTGTGCGGCAGCTCGGCTTAGTATTACCCGAGCTGCAACAGGAGAGGGCATATTTGACCTTGAAACTTCTCTCGCGTGCTGAGTTGCCAGATACCGCTTTATTTGTGCGTGTGTCCCGTTTTCCCTCTCGGTAAAAATCGATAGTTGCCAGATGTTGTTCACTCTAACGGGGTTATATTCTCTCCCTCGCATAATGACGTCACGATCTTTAACTCGCATTGCAGTGAAAGTCTCGCCTTACTCAATAAGTTATTCATACGTCATTAATTCAAATAAATCTACGGGAATGAATTATACATTACAAAATTTTGAATACTATGAAATATAAGTTAGCAGAATATAACAAGTTGTAGAACAAAATAGCGCTATTTATCATTTAAAAGACATCTAAAAATACTAGTAAAGTTACAATAAGATATATAAGTTAGAAAAATTAATCAATCTCAAATATAATCTTCATCTTAATATTTCACCGATTGGCCAATCCTTCTTGATGGAATGAAAAGTCCTAGCCCGACTATCCCATTCACACAGAAAACAGCAATACTTAGTGTAGCCCGGCTGCAGTCCAAGCACGATAGCAACAACTTTCAAGTCACCACAAACCTGCCACTGATGTTTGTCATAGTTTATGCAGTTCAAAAGTTGCTTCATGTTGTCATATGTTTCCTTCATGTGGACTGCATGACCAACTGGAATTGATGGCAATACGTTGCCAACATGCAACAAAACAGCTTTTAGACTCAACTTCGATGAATCAATGAACAGTCTCCACTCATCAGGATTGTGAATAATGTTGAGAGCTGCCATCAGACCATCGATGTCGTTGCAAGCTACACGGTCACCTTCCATGATGAAGACTGGGACAAAATCTTTTTGACGGTCACGAAACTTACACACTAACATTTTCAGCGAGGAGATTCCACTGCTGCAATCTGGAGCCCAACAGCTCTGCCTTACTCTTTGGCAGTTCTAAATCTCTGATAAGGTCGTTTAATTCATTCTGAGTTATCATGTGCGGTTTAGAAGATGTCAAGTTATAAACAAATTAAGGGTCTCGTGAAGTTGAAGGCTCACAAGTTTCGCAGGTTCCTTCATTCTCCTCGTCCTCTGACTCCAGGGAGAATGAGTGTAGCGGCTGAGGAATGGGTAGTCCTTCGCCGTGAGGTACCGGGCAGAGGATATATTCGGATATTGTAAAATCCACTTTTTCTTCTTGCAAATACCTTTCTTGACTGGAGGCACCATGCAGAAGTAACAATTGCTGACATGATCTGTTGGTTCCCTCCACACCATTGGCACTGCAAAAGGCATACATTTCCTTTTCAACCACTGGCGAAGGTTTGTTGCACGAGTATTGCAGCATATGTGGGGCCCAGCTCTTGTCATGATCTCCAATCTTACAGCCAAAATAAAGGTGATAGACTTTCCTAATCACGGCGGTTATAGCACGCTTTTGTGATGCAAAAGTCAATTCTCCACAAACATAACAGAAGTTATCTACACTGTTCACACAATTACAGGCATCTTTGTTCAAATTAGGCTGAAAAAAATTCAGTTTCGAAAGCAAACACTAAAAAGAGTTTGACAAGGGTGCAATGTATGACTTCCGCAAATGAACTGATGGTGTGGCGTAATATGTAGACGCCTGTGACACATCGACGCCTTGACTCTACTGCGCATGCGCGTAGTTATATTTTTTTTATTTTAATAAATTAATTACATTGCATTTTAATAATTTTAAATTAGGTAAGGTTAAGTTAGGTTAGTATTCCATTTATATTAATATCAAAAACATTATGGGAAGCAATGTTAAAATGATCCAATCTATTTTTTAATAAATAATTTACAAAAACAATGTAATAAATAAATTTAAAATTACATTTTATTGTATATATATGTATATATTTACATTAATTTATTAAAATAAAAAAATATAACTACGCGCATGCGCAGTAGAGTCAATGCGTCGATGTGTCACAGGCGTCTACATATTACGCGACAGATGCAGTCCAGTTAGTAGGGTGCAGGGTTGCCTAATATCTTTATAAATAGAGCCAATTGGCAATTTTAGGCATCATTTTCGTATTCAGTGACCCAAAATTAGTAAAGATTGACTACTTTTATTTCCGAAGCATTTTGGTTGTAGACCAGTGTTATCGTCTCTGTCACATGACCTTCCTCTATATATATATATATATAGCACAGCCACCTTTACATCTCGTCGTTCTATCCGCTCTTAGTAAGTTGAAGCCCTCTATACTTATCTCTTTCTTATCAACGCAATGTTCGCAGTTTTCACAACTACCTTGACAATCCTTAAGATGAGTTTCTGTGAGGCATACGATGTCCGCTCTTGTTTCGTCCATAAATCCTTTCAGGTACGAAACTTTGTTGAGTGATTGGTTTGGTCTTATTCCTTGAATATTAGCCAGGACAATATTTATGCTCTTTGTTTTTCGTTTCTCCTTGTGCATTTTAAGTTCGTTTCCCTTCGGTATCGCTTGTTTCGTTGTCCTATGATCCTCCAAGAGAGATCCGTTTCCGCCTACCTGTTCTGGTAGCTTCTTGCCCAGAAGCGGTTTGGCTCGGGGGTTTCCGGCTGTGTCAACTGCATGCGTTGGATGACATTTAGCAGCCGTATCGTGTCTGCGATGTTGAAAACATATTTTTGTTCGCTTATTGTGTTCCTATTGTTATTCCTATTGATATTGTTATTCCTATTGTCATTTAAACTTTGTGGTTTGTTCTTTGGGTGGGTCCGTCGGGAGATGTTGATAGTAGCATTTTTTCTCGCATTTGCAGGTTTCATATTTTGCGTTGTAAGTCCTGCAGATGTCCGGGTGGTATATATACAGGGCGTCCCAAAAAAATGTATACACACTTTAACAGCTGATAGCTCAATTGATGTTTCTTTCTTTCCAAGTTAAACCGATTATAATTAATAATGGCAGTCAGACTAAGCTTTGAACAAAGGAAATTCATTCTAAAATGCTACTGGAAGTGTGAAAACGCAGTTGAAGTGCAAAGACAGTTTAGGAGGGAGTTTCAAACAGATCCACCAACGCGACTTACCATCACTCGAATTAGAGATAAGTTTGAAGCCGATGGAACTGTTCAGAATGTCCACAAGAAGCGTTCCGGAAGACCACGGACATCGACAAGCCCAACAAAGCAAGAAAGAGTACTGGAAATGTATCACCAAAGTCCAAGAAAATCTGTGCGGCAAGCGAGTCGTGAGGTAGGAATTTCAGAATCGTCTGTCCAACGCATTTTGAAGCGCTGTCAATGGAAAAGTTACATTCCAAGATTAGTCCATGCTATTAATGAAGATGATCCGGACCGAAGAGTGGAGTATTGCGAGTGGTACTTGGCACGATGTGGATGTGGATTGGACGAAGGGGTTTCGTAGAATACCCTCCGCGTTCACCAGACCTCACACCACTAGACTTTTTTTTATGGGGATACTTAAAAGACAAAGTCTACGCTATAAAACCTGCAACAGTCGCTGAATTGAGAGCAGCCATTGAACGAGAATGCACACAAATACCAAACGAAATGTTTCGTGATGTTTGCGATTCCATTGCTTCGCGTTATCAGCAGTACCTGGACCAGAACGGACGTCAGTTTGAAAACAGGCGTTGACAAAACAATTAAATAATGTCTGTAGATTCTATTACATTTTGAAAATGAAATGTATTTTAATAAACACTGCCTTTATAATTATTTAAAGTGTGTATACATTTTTTTGGGACGCCCTGTATATATATATGATGAATAAAACCACGAATTAAAGGAAACACAGAATGGTGCTCAAGCGCTTTCGTCTAATGACATCCTCAGGAACACTGAAGTACATAAAGAGTTACAGCCTATATATACAGTAGGTTACAGAAAAAAAAATATACATATACAATAAACGGAGAAATAAAATTAAAAATTAAAGGATTGTGGGAGGGGCATACAAATTTGTAAGGAAAAACTATCGATTTTTAGCACAATATCAAATGAATTGTTTCCAACCAATATTATAGAAAAAAAAAACTACTGATTTTTAGCACAACATCAAATGAATTGTTTCCAACCAATGTTATAAAAAAAAAATAAAAAAAAATTTATACTGGAAATCTGCCCGGGTTTTAACACTGCCCATCTTGTATATAAAAATAAATTGAAAAATAAAAGTTATTAGAGTGGCATACAAGTTTACCAAAGATTTAGCGTTCTACCCTTCTTATCTAAATCTGTTCTGAAGGAATTCAAAACAATAGGATCGAGTTGAAAAAGACTTTTACTTATGTTGAAGTTATTTGTAAGTTGGATAATGGCAGACTCAAGAATATTTCTATTAACAATGTTGCTAGAGTGAAATAAAACTGAAGCATTATTCCAATCAATACAGTGGGATAACTCTGACAAATGGACAAAAAGGGCACTGGACGACTGTCCTGTTCTAACGGAATATTGATTCTGTTTTATACGTGTGTGCAAATCCTTTCCCGTCTGACCTATGTAAAAGGAATCACATTGTTTACAACCAATTTTATAGATAATGCCTGAATTATTGGTAGGGCTATTTTTTACTATGATATTTTTCACAATATTGTTATATGAAAATACTACATTAATATCCAAAAGTTTAAGTACATTAGCAATGCCTAAAAAGCCCGGGAAAAATGGAAGTACTAAAATATTTTTTGACAAAGTACGAGTGTTATTATTGACCCGATAGAAAGTTCGTTTTGCTTTGTTGAGACAAGATTCCATAAACGCAGATGGATAACACAGATCACTTCCATTCTGTTTCCTTTCCTTCGTGGTTTTATTCATCATAAATATTTTTCACGTGTTACTTTTGTGAAATAATTTTCATATATATATATATATATATATATATATATATATACAGTATATATATATATATATATGGGAATGAACTCAGAATGGTTCCCTGAGTTTTTTATGATACACACACACCGTGCATGGAACAAGGAACAAGGATCCTAGATCCATGTCCCAAAGCTGGATCCTGTCTGCTTTGCAGATAGCTGGTGATGGAAGCTATATTTATGGGACCTCTTTGCGAGAGACCCGTTGCCCACGTCGGGCTTGCATCATGAAAAAGAAAAACTATGGTATTTGTCATTTACCATTACTTATTCGGACTATAGTGGATTTAATTATCCCAGAAGAGTTCCTTGTTCCATGCACGGTCTGTGTGTATCATATATTATATATATATATATATATATATCCCCTATTCGGGTATCAACAATTTCTGATACCCAAGCTAGCACTACCTTGTCGCGGTGTAGTGGCCCGAATGTACTATGTTCCTTATTCCCGGAACAGGTGAAAATTTCCTGTTTTGTAACCTCGATTGAGAGGGTTGGACGTGGGTAGTCGCTAAAAGTGCTAGCTATTCTAGAAGCCAGGACAGGCCTAGCAAGCCGCTGGTGGAGTTGCTGAAGCAGCAATTTAATTGCTCGTGAAACCAATGATGAGCTTCGGAACCGGTCGAACTTTCGATATACAACTTGGCGCGGAAACAGACTACGAGAAAGGAATAACCAATATAAAATTGCCACTATTAATGCAAGCACGTTCACAGGTAAAGAGGAGGAAGTGGTTGAATTGATGGAGAAAAGACAACTAGACATTCTGGGGGTATGTGAGGTTAGATATCTTGGAGAGGGAATAAAATCTCTGCACAAAGATTATGCAATGATGTACAAAGGAAGACCGGGTGAAAAAAGACACGGAGTGACGATCATTTTCAAACCCGAATTACACAAAAAAGTAATAGATGCAGTACTTGTTAATGAGAGAATAATGGCTATCACTTTAAGATTTAAAGATAAAACGATGAGCATTATCCAGGTCTACGCACCCCATCAAGGGAGGCCAATGGAGGAAAAAAACAGAATTTTTAAAAAATCTACAAGATGTATATTATTGTATATGATAGGATGAGAGGCACGATCAAAATTGTTACGGGAGAATTGAACGCGCATGAGGGTTATCAGAGAAATGGATTAGAGTCTGTTGTTGGAGCTTTTGGGATAGGAGAAAGAAGTACAGACGGTGATAGACTGTTGAATTTTGCAGTGAGAAACGGTTTTGCAGTAATGAATAGCTTTTTTAGACACGATGAGAATAAAAAATGGACGTGGTACCGATGGAACAATGTACTTCACCGATATACAGAGAAATCAATAATAGATCTTTTGCTGTGTAATGATAAGAGTAGTTTTGGATGTGAAAAGTGTACCATCCGTTTCATTAGATGGAGATTATAGATTAGTAATAGGGAAAATAAGATGGGTGAAAAGGATCCGAACCAGAAAACTTTTTAAAGAACGATATGAAGTAGAAAATTTAAAAGATGGAAATATATTAGAAAGTTTCAAACAAAAGATAAGAGAAAAGTGGATGGAACCTTCAGATACAGCTGAAAATGTTGAAGAAGGATGGAGAAAACTTAAGGAAGGGATTGAGCTGATGGAAAGGGAAACAGTTGGAGTTAAGAAAATAAGTGAGGGGAGAAAGAAGAGGACTGTATGGTGGACGGAGGAGATCAAGGAAGCCGTGAAAAGAAAAAATGAGATGAAAAAATGATAACGGAGAAGAGTATAGAGCGGAATAAAAAGGCGTACATTGCTTTCATAGACCTAGGAAAAGCCTTTGACCGGGTACCAAGAAATAGATTATAGCAGGTGTTGGAAGATCCAATGTATGGATTGTCATAAACTGATAAGGGTCATCAAGGGCTTGTATGAAATATGCAGTAACACGGTAAGATCAAATGAAGGAAGAGAAAATTGGTTCGATGTGGTAACAGGGGTGCGACAGGGAAGCGTGATTTCGCCACTATTGTTTATTCTCTCTATATGGATACATGCTTGAAAAGAATTTGTACTCGGGAAGATGAAGAACACACTTTCATATACGCAGACGATGCAGCGATCATAACAAGAGATCTTGATCTTGAGGAGTTACAGAGAGCGCTACAAAGATGGGATGAAATTATGAGTGATCATGGAATGAAGATCAACAGGGCAAAGACCGAAGTGACGGCACTATCAAGGAATAGAGAGAACATAAATGTACAAATAGGGGAAACAGCTAAACCAGGCTAATAAGTTCAAATACTTAGAAGTGATTGTAAGTGAGCAAAGAAGTAGTGGAGAAGAGTTAAAAGAAAGAATTGGGAAGTTCTCGAGGAATGTGGGATGCTTTATCCCATCCTGAGGATAAAAAATTTACCAACTGGGGTGAAAATTTCAATATACATCACGATTCTCCACTCAATATTAATTTATGGATCGGAGTGTTGGGGCTTGAACACTTCTCAAAAGAGTAGGATTGAAGCAACGGAGATGCGAGTTTTAAGGTTGATAAGGAGAGTAACCTTGAGGGACAGAATTAGAAGTGAGACAATAAGGCAAGAACTTGGAGTGCAGTCAGTATTAACTTGTATAAAAACCAACTAAGGTGGTTCGGCCATATACGAAGAATGAGGAAAGAAAAGTACCCACTGCAATTTTATAATTGGACGCCGAGGGGAAGGAGACCAGTGGGAAGACGAAGGAAAAGATGGAGAGATACCATACAAGAAGCTATCAGTGCTAGAGGAAGAACCATAGAAGATGTGGAGTCAACTCTATCGGGATCGGTCGGCCTGAAGAATGTTCGTGGGGCTCGTTACCGGACAGGACTATTTCTAACAGGGTGGATGGTGAGAAAGGTGAGTTGAGAATATATATAAATACATACATATATATATATATATATATATATATATTATATATATATATATACAGGGTGAGTCAAAAGTAGCGCCCGATTTCTGTTTTTTCGGCTGTCAGATTCTTTCTGGAAGTCATGTTGTTAATAATTGTCTTGCAGATACAGTTCCGGTACAGTTCCGTAATAATTTTCCCCGAATAAATGGTCAGATAAACATGTCATTCATTTATTTCTACCTTCTTGTACACTGTAATACAAATGACAAACAAACAATCAACTGACAGAAATCGGGCGCTACTTTTGACTCACCCTGTATATATATATATATATAATATATATATATTATATTATATTATATACATATATATATAGTGTGTGTGTGTGTGTGTGTGTGTGTGTGTGTGTGTGTGTGTATATATATATATATATATATATATATATATATATATAAATGCGCCTCGGTGCGTGGTAATTAGCGTCGCTGACTACGAATCCATCGGCCCTGGGTTCGAGACCCGATGACGGCAGCCGGCGCGCAGCAAAACCCAGCTGTTCATCCTTCCACACAATAAAGAAAGTAGTTGGTAGATAAATGGGTACCCTGGGTGGCCTAGTGGTTAAGACGCTGGGCTGCTGGTGGGGTGTGGTTCGGATTCCACGTTAAACTGTTGGTCTTTTAAGGTGGAGTGAAAAGCTTGACTTTCGTCAGAATGAACAATTGGGGTTTCCACGGAAGCTAAGCAAAAGTTATAGTTTGCTTTGGAGTTTATTTACTTGCTGATAACATTTTACAGCTTATTTACTTATTTATTTATTACATGTGGTTTAAATAAATTTATATTTTAATTAAACTCTTCATTTTTCATCTGTGTGTGTGTGTGGTGTGTGTGTGTGTGTGTGTGTGTGTGTGTGTGTGTACAAGAAATCTAAGATCAGCCCGTTGGATGATGCGCGCTCCAATAAAAACGCGTCACGTGACTCCGCCTACTAGCCTCTTTGGAAGAACACACTTCTTCTCTGCCATGCTCAAGTGTTTGCAATAACCGCTGGTGCTCGGATGTTTCTTTTGCCTTTTGAAGATTTCTCACGTTGACGAATAAAAAAACGATGGCTGCTGCTGATATTGCATGCTTTATATTCTTGAAGTGGTATTCAGTAAAATCTACAGATGTGGTGAACGCCCATAAAATTTCTAATCAGCCGTCTTTTGAGGCATTTAAGTCTAACTTAACCCTTTCATGCCTGATTTTCGTTTACTTTTCATGCCAAAGAAAAACTTGTTATATCTCCAGAATGACTAAAATCTCAAAATTTGATGGTCTCATTTGCGCCCATACGGCATGAAAGGGTTAAATCGTGTGAAACTGGGTGAACAGGATGGCCAAATAATTTATGGATTTTCTGATGAGAACATTACAAGTTTCTGCAATGCAAAAGACGTGATGGAATATGTTGTGAGTTTGAGGTGCGTTAAAGAATATGTCCAATGTGAAGTGAAGCAGGCTACATTCGCTGAAGAGAAGCAGAGATTATGGATTATGAAACTCGTTGACGAATTACACGACAAGACATATTACTTCATATTACACTTCACCGAGCACACACACACACACATGTTACTAAATGCGAATCTTGTGATTATGAACAGTTTAAAATATTTCTACCACTACATCCATGTGTACCACAATGAGGTGACAAGTGAAATTATAGCTAAAAGTTTGTGAGAACTTTTAATAGAATTTAGTGATAAATATTGGTGATCTCCCAAAGTGGAGCAGTATGCGCACGCATTTTTCTCGAATAGGACCCCTCAGTGCCAATAAGTTTTTATCCTCACTTACTGTTTTATGTGTACATAACTGATACTCGTGAAAGAAATATGGTGAATCCAGTTATTCCTGAACAAGTTAAAAAGTCTTTGGTACGCATCTTTGGCAGCGGGTATGATAAAACTTTGAAACCAATATTGCTTCTTGTATTGCAGATGGAAAATTTCTCTAAGCAATTACCCAGTACAATGGGGCTGTACCTGGCCGTAGGTGGTTTCACAACTAACCTACCGTGTGCCTGTATGGACTGGACAGTAAAGCCTTAAACATTCGTTCAAACGTTCTTGGTTTGCCTACCTAGTAGTAAGACGCACATTCAGCCAAGCATCGGATACTGGGACCAAGACTGTCCGAAAATACCAGTAGACTAAATTCGATAGAAACGGTCCTGCACTGAAGTCGCTGTGCATTCGGTTTCGTTTCTCTCGCTCTCTCTCTTCTCTCGTATCATCTCGACGGTGATTGATCACCTTATTCGGGTCAACTAAACGTAATAGGTGGAATTCGGATTCAACTTAGTTGCTTCCTAATCGGGCCTTTCGAAATTTTAAAAAAAAAATATCCAAAAGTTTGTACTACTACTGATTATCACTTTTCACATTTAATTTACAAAATTTTCTCGACACTTCACTTCGAAACAGTAAATATAATTTGCTGTGGCCAAATTTACGAAAAAATATGAAAAAATTACAGAATTTTGCGAAACTTTAATCACGCCCTAGCTACCAGTAAGGTCACTTATGGCAGTTACATCGAGGAAGAGAATAAAAAATAATATCATCGGCCAAATACAACCAAACAATACTGCACAATATAAATATGAATGCGCCCATACATAGTAACCGTTATTATAATGTAAAAAAAATATTATTATTCAAACTACCTTCAGAAATCACATCGATACGTTAATGGCAATCTAAAAATACTCCATTTCTGGTCAGCAATCAATCTAGAGCTCCAACTGCACGAGTAAACCCAAATGAAGTTTCATTAAATAACAAAAATTTAAATATTATTACCGAAAATTAATTTAATATATTAATTCCAACCTGCAATGTTAAATTTCACAGGAAGAAAACTCATAATTCACAAATTACATCTGAAAGACAACTCTCTCCCTCAACACGAAACCCAGCATGGTTTTTAAATCATAGTAATCCCAGTAATTTATCGTTTCCAAGTGAAACTAAATACCAATTTTCATCGTTATTATAAATAAGAAAAGATATGAACCAAAAATATAGCGCAACCATAGTACGTTATCAAAAATTAACAG
Source organism: Bathynomus jamesi (assembly GCA_023014485.1). Taxonomy (NCBI): domain Eukaryota; kingdom Metazoa; phylum Arthropoda; class Malacostraca; order Isopoda; family Cirolanidae; genus Bathynomus; species Bathynomus jamesi. The sequence goes on along the minus strand of JAJOZX010002161.1, from coordinate 394,249 downwards.
AATTCATGGCATTATGAAGCGAATGTTCACTTTTTGTAAGCGAATCTCTATAAATGTATTCCTAACCGAAATGAACTGCATTACATAATGAAATAATTTTGTAATATTTTCTATACAAACGTGCGAACGTAAAAAAAAAATATTTTTCACTATTTATACCCAGCATTCAATTTTTAAGCAAAAACACTACTTATCACAATAAAATTTAATTTCGGAATAAAACAAAAATTTAATCAACCAGCCTATCCATACAAAATATCACTTGGGATTTTCATTAAAACTCATGAAGGAATGAAAAAAAAATGGACAACAAAAGTAAGCCTTCCTATAAAAAAATTGAATATATCGATGTCAAAGAGACGATCGAGGCGTTCAATGAATTCTTTTTCTTTCGTCATTTTTTCATTTACGGGAAGAAATTGCGTGGATTTCCATATTCTAAGAGACAAAAACTTGCTTCGGAACCAACGTAAAATTGTAGGTCCCCTCACGAGAAAATTTAAAATTGAAATGGCTGTAACTTTTTAAGTTTTCATTTCTAAATAAAATTAATTAGCTGTAATACTTTAATTTAATATAACGTAATGTTTTAAGTTTAGTATCTATCGGAAAAAAAAAAACAATTTGTCCTACGTACACTTTTACTCGGTCGACAACACCTACTAAAATTCCATCGATAAACTTAATATAAAGAGAACTAAAATTTTCGACATTTTAAACTTTACAAGAAGCATTTGTTAGTGTAAAAATCAGCTAAATGGTGCTATTTCGGGTGGTCCGAAAAAAATGACGCATTTTTTAAAAATTAATATCTCAGTAACCCCCTTCCTTATCATGACAATTTTTATATGCAAGATACTTTCAAACTTCTTTTTTTGAATGCAAGAAACGGAATTCTGATATCTTTTATAGTTTTCTCGCAATTAACAAAAGTAACAACATGGGTCAAAAAAACAAAAATCGCAATATAATATCCGTTTTTTATACGATATCATTTTTATACGATATCATGCGATATTTTTGTTTTGCAAGTTATTACAAAACTCTACAGGAATGAACAAGTCAAATTGTGGATATTTTTATTTTTTAACAATTCGTCAGTACCCTTAATGATGTTGTCAGAGGAAGATCGTATTCTCATTAAAAATTGTTACTGTGAAAAAGGATGGAAGACTGGAAGGTTATTGCAAGAGTTTCCCGGCAAAAAGTGGAAAAGGCGTGCAGTGGAAAGACTCTTAAAGAAGATTCGCGAATCGGGAAGTACTGCCAAAAACCAGGAAGCGGTAGACCTAAAACAGCTTCGGTTCCAGAAAATGTGGATTACATCAACGATAAAATCTGCTCTCAAGAAGATAAACCAGGAAGTCATTTGTCACAAAGAACAATTGCTAAACATTTGAATATTGGAAAGACTTCTTCTGTACACCGAATAATTAAAGCACAAAAACTAAAAGCCTTCAAAAGAATAGTATCTTCTAGAAAAAGTGATACTGTTAAGGATAAAAGAAAAACAAGGTGCAGAAAGTTACTTGATAATTTCTCTGTCGTTGATATTAAAAAGATAGTCTTCACGGATGAAAAAGATTTCACTCTAGAAATTCCGCGAAACCGTCAAAATGATGTTGTCTACGGGCGTGGTAAAAAGTGTGACATTTCAATAAACAGATTGTATCATGAAACGTCAAGATTCTCCAAAAAGGTTATGATATCTGCAGGGGTCTCTTGGAATGGCAAGACAGATGTTCATTTTATTGAAACTGAAAAGACAAAGGTGAATTCTGCAAATTACATTGAACTTTTAAGAACAAAATTGTTGCCGGATTGTCGTCGCCTGTATCAAGAAAATGATTTCATATTTCAACAAGATGGAGCACCGTCGCATACAAGCTACGCCACACAGTCGTTTCTGATTAGCAATACACCAAAATTAATAACGAAAAATGAGTGGCCACCACAAAGCCCAGATTGTAATCCTATGGACTACTCAATTTGGGAGTTACTAAAAGAGAAGGTTTACCGAGGTCGACGAGAAAAATTCACCGAATCAGAATTAAAAAGTAAAATACTTGAATCTTGGCAAGAAATTGGCATTAATGAAGTAAGAAGTATTATTTTTGTGTGGAAGAAAAGACTTAGATTAGTGTGTCAACAGAGTGGTGGTCGAATCGATCATTTACTGTAAATTAATTAGTTAAATTTCTGATTAAATTTTTCCTTTCTCATGATATTCGTTTTTTTGACCCATGTTGTTACTTTTGTTAATTGCGAGAAAACTATAAACGATATCAGAATTCCGTTTCTTGCATTCAAAAAAAGAAGTTTGAAAGTATCTTGCATATAAAAATTGTCATGATAAGGAAGGGGGTTACTGAGATATTAATTTTTAAAAAATGCGTCATTTTTTTCGGACCACCAAAAAAATGGAAATTTCAAAGAACCAAATTTATTTATCAAAAGATTTATCTAAAACAATTCTTGTATTTCGAATAAACAAGGTAAACTTTTGATCACAAATTTAGCTCATTTTAGGTCTCGCACACAATTTACATACGTCAAGCAAAATAAACTCAATTAGTCAGAATCAACCCGGTACAAATTAGCGTTTTTAAAAATTATTTTTCGAATTGGGACAAACATCTTAAGAGTACTCTTATCTACTTTATAATTATACACATATGATGGTCATGTGTCGGCTTGATATTCTTAAACATAAATTGCAATAGAAACTTACCTTAAGCTTAACTTAACTTTCCTGTCGAAAAATAAATTTAAAAACTGCCCACTAGATACTGGAAAATTTTGTTACTAATTTAATCTTTTTACAATTCGCTACTATCTATCTATCTCTCTCTCTCTATATATATATATATATATATATACAAAGGTGGGCACCCGGGCCTCAAAAAGGACCGACGGTCCCGGTCACGGTCCTTTCTGAAATAGGACCTAGGAACGACGCGGTCCTCGGTCCTTATATATAAGTGAAAAATTTGATTAAAATGAAAAATGAAATTAAAGACACCGGAAATCTTTAATTTTATTAACGTAAATTATAATTAATACAATACATAAATGATGAAAAAAAGTTATTAAGTTAAATGCTTGAGTTTCCCTTCAAGAAGACTAGCATTTCAAAATGGCTGTCACTGAGCCCTGACCTTTTCGGCTTGAGCACTGGTCGAACTGGTTCTGGACGTGAGGGTGGCGCCTGGAGACATGTCGCTTGAGGTTGTTTTGGCTCTTGTTGCTTGTCGAGAGGATGTTCTTGTTCGGCAGGCACAGCAAGCACTTGTACTCCAGGTTCTGCTCACCCTTGGGGCCCAGGTATTCAAAGTATTTGTCCAGGTACGGCCAGGGATTGCAGGGTTCAGTTCTTCCGCTAGGAGCTCCAGTTGCTTGACTTGAAGTTGAAGCACTAACATCAGTAGATTTTTCGTCTCCTCCAGGTGCTGAAACAAGTTTCAGTTCAGTCTCAGTCTCTTTCTGAGTCTTCTGGAGGAAACGATCCATCTTCTTTAGAACTTCAAATAATCACTAAACACACTAAAATCACTAAAAAAGACCGTCCGGACCGGACCGTCCGGAATTGCTTAAAAATGGACCGTCGCTCCTCATTTCGGTCCTCACTGAGAAAAGGACCGAGTTCCTGGAATTCGGTCCTTTTGGAACTCGGTCCTGCCCACCTTTGTATATATATACACCTAGAAATGCGTCACATATACGCTCCAAATTTTAGACCTACCGTATAAAAATGCATGTCACCATTTCATTAATTACAACTAAAATAATGTAATTTCATATATGTAAGTGTGAAATTTATTTAGTAATTATTATTATCATAATTATTATTAATGCCGAAAACGTTAAAACAAAAAAAAATTAAGTACAAGATAGGTAAGCTGTATAAAGAGTAATAAAAGATGAAGCAGAAAAAAGAAAGAAATGAGCCATCGGACGGGATTTCTAAATTTTAAATAAGTCTCTCTTCACGACTGAAGAAAACGAAATGACTGGGATTGCGAAACAAGCCGCGATGGAAAGAAAAAAAATGACTCAAGAATTTTGACTAAAAAATCTAAGTCGAAACGTTTGGAACAGAGTCTTTGACTCCATTAAGATTTTGAAAATGGTGCTCGCCATCTTAAATTATAGATAAAACGAATTTTTTAAAGAATGGGAATCAGAATGGGGCACACCCAAAGGGTGTTTACTGCTTGCAACTGAGGTACACAATTCATTTTCCTGTTTAATTTACAGAAAGACAATATCTACAAATTTTATTTTATAAATACTATAAAACGGGTAGCAATGTACAAGGGCCACTCAATATACTTTTCCCCACTTTTTTTTTCTTTCCAAGTTTCCTTGTAAGTTCCAGAAATTTTGTACACAAGTACCTACATACATTTTTTACAAGTTTTTATTTTTCAACATAGTCTCCCACCTTTTCTACGGCTTTCCTCTACCTCGAAACAAAGGCCTTTATTCCTTGCTCATAAAAGTCCGCTGGGTTCCGCTGAGGCCACCTCTTAACCTCCTCAACAACCTCTTCGTCACTTTGAAACTTTCTTCCACCAACAGCATCCTTCACTGGCCCAAACAAATGGAAGTCTGAAGGTGCCAGAACCGGGCTGTATGGAGGGTTGGGTAATACAGTGAAGCGCATTTTTGTGATGGCCTCTCTTGTTTGCAAACTGTTGTGTGGTCTTCCGTTATCATGCAAAAGAAGGACGTCTTCCAGTTTTCTCTCCGGTCGAGCTCGCTTTATACGTCTCTGGAGTCTCTGTAGGGTAGCAATATATGCCTCTGAGTTGATTGTTTGTCCTTTCTTCATAATGTCCACCAGAATCAACCCTTTCCTGTCCCAGAAGATGGTGACCATAACAATTCTTGCAGAGGAAGCCATTTTGAACTTTTTCTTGCGTGGGGAGTCTGTGTGATGCCACTCCATGGATTGGCGTTTTGTTTCAAGTTCAAAGTAGTGTACCCAAGTCTCATACCCAGTCACAATTCGTGAAAGGAAGTCATCCCCTTCTGTCTCGTATCGAACCAACGACTCAGAAGCAATTTCTTTTCTTTGGGCTTTGTGATCTTCAGTCAGTTGGCGAGGAACAAACCGTGAATACACTTTTGAGTATCCCAGTTGCTGAATTATCGTATTCACACTTCCTTCACTAATTCCTAGCTCCAGTGATAGATCCTTGTATGTGACGCGCCAATTTGATCGAATGATGTTGTTAGCAAGTTGCACAATGTAAGCTGTCACAGCCGATGCCGGGCGATCACTGCGTGGCTCATCATCGAGGCTGGCTCTTCCCCTCTCTCCGATGATCTCACACATTTAGACTAGCGTCCAACTGTGCTTCGATCAACAACAGCATCTCCGTAAACGTTTTGTAGACGTTTGTGAATATTTCCAACTGTTTCCGTCTCTGCGGTTAAGAACTCGATAACAGCTCTCTGTTTACAACGCACATCACTGTCGGACACCATTTTCGAAACTGCGTTAACCATCGGTTTTATACAAGGCCGTTTAAAAGCGGTTTTATACAAGGAGGGGAGGTTCAAACTGGAAAAATCCAGTTATGTGAATCGTAGAAACTTCAAACTTACAGCCCAAAAGACATTTCAGCCCTATGGCCTATTATTTAGGTAAGAAAAAAGGGTGGGGCAAAATATATTGAGTGCCCCTTGTATTTGTCCGAAATATAAAGCTCGGACGGAAGACGTGGGAAAGCCCTTCTTTTAATTTAATAGGGACACCGCTAGCACCAAAATGTAGTGAACAATTCAACATTTTTGTCGTTATTTACTTTATTACTTTCCTTTTATCACTGCTCTTTCTTCTCTTTACTCTCGCTCCGCTGTACTTTATAAACGTAGGCAGACAGCTTGAAACGGTGGGTGCCATTAAAATTTCGAATAAAGCGAAGGGACCGGGGATAAATTACACACTATTATTTACTATTTACTGGTTTTTATTTACGCCGAAACAGTTTGAGCAAACGGGGTAAAGCGAGTGCGGACCCATCGTTAACCTTTTATCGCGGAGAGACACAATTAAATATTTTAGAATTGCTCTAACATATTAATAACAAACATCTAACGAGGATGCCCGCCCGAAGACTGAATTGGAGCATCCTTCCTTTTCTCGGCCCATTTCAGGTGTTGCCAACTAGTATTTTATATTCTTAATTTCAAACAAAACATTATTACTTTCTTATTTACGTACAAACCATCATTAAACTTCTTATTAAATATTATTGTCCTCTTTATTAAATTATTATTAGTTATTATTATCTTTATTAAAAAACCAATACACGACACTGGCTGTGTCCCGAAGCCCTGGCTGAATATACTGGTTATGTTCTGAAGCCGGCCAGGATGGCTAGGGAAGGCTTCATTATGCTCCAAGACGTTCCAGCGAGAAGAAGTCCCTCTCTCCAACCATGCCTTGCCTTAATAAATACTTGTTTTATTGTCCTTTTAAACACATACATACATACATAAAACATATACTTACATGCAAATACACTTACATACATACAAACAATCATATATCATACATATATACATACAATCATATATTTACATGCAAATACTTACATGTTAGGTTAGGTTAGCCCATTCAGCCTTGGAGAGTCTACCCCCGACCTCTCTTCATGCATAATCCCCTCCACCCTTCTTGCATGGCCTGACAATGTTACATGACACCGGCACTCTTGCATGGCACTGGCACTCTTGACATGTTGCATGCAATTGCATTGCACTCTTCATTTTTGAGGGTATACTATCAAACAAAAAAAAAACTATATATGAATTTAAAACAATTTTAAATATTAACAACATAAATACCACAAATTAAAAAAGTCATGAAATTATAAAGTATTACATTTAAAATATAAAATATTATAAAGGAAACCCACAAAAGGGGCTTACCTTTACGATGAGAGTAAATTTAAGTAAAAACATTATAAAATAATTTACTGGAAACCTATGGAGAAATTTTAAATATAAAACATTAATAAATATAAAACCTTAAAAGAAACAAATCATGTACAAGTCACTTGATCACAGACGCAGTAAAGAATGATGAAAAAGATGTATGGAATTTGTTGAAGGACGTTAATTTGGTTGGATGGTAAAGAAAATTTTTATTGAAGGATATTGAGGTTACTGGAGTGGGGTATGATATCTGATTTATGTTTAAAAATGAGTATTGTTTCTAAGAGGGGTAGATCGTGTTTATTAGTTTTTTCAATTATTGAAAAGTTATTAAATTTAATTGTGTGGTCTAACTTGGGAGTGGAAACGTATATGCGATTGTGAGGAATTTGTAAGTCTATTTTTAGTACGACTACTAATAGCATTGCGTTCATCGATACGAACTTTTAGTGTGTGGTCATGCCAACGCACGACGATGTGCAATCGCCACATGTATATCTATAGATAACCAATGAGCACAAGGGTTTTGGAATTTTATCTTTAAATTTAAAGAAAGAGTAATTTATGTTCTAACGTGAAAATGCATTTAACAGAAACTTGTGGATAAAATCTATTAATTAGTTTATTAATTTTCCTTCTTAACACAAGACTTTCGAGTTCACAATAGGGAATTTTAAAATATACGACATTCTTCTGTACTACAATTACGACGGTTTTAGTTTCATTAGAAAATTTTAAGTTTATGAATCTTTTTATTGCACTGGCAATAAATTTGGAAGGGAAACCACTATCGAGTAAAAACTTTTTAAGGAAATCTAATTCGGGATGAAGGAGATGGTAGTTAGAGCAAATCTCGTATGAACGGTTTAAGAGAGTAAGGATAAGATTACGTTTGTACGTAAGTGGTGCGAAACTGTCAAATTTCATTCCCAAGCCTGTGAAAGTCGGTTTAGGAGAAACTGATGTTACGAACTGATTATTGGTACGCGTAAAATTTATGATTGAGAATAGTAAAGAATTAACATTTTCAACTTCAGAAGTGAATTTAATGTTATGTTTTACAGTCCAATTCCTCAAAGCGGTCAGAAAAGCAAATAGAATCTTAGGATTTATTAGTAGATCATTTGAATTTAAGTCGGAGAAAACAATGTTAACGTTATATAATTCATTAGTACGCCCCGCGCCTAGAATACTACGTTCAGTTCTGGTCCCTATATTTACGACAGGATATAGATAGAATGGAGAGTGCAGCGACGGGCTACTACGATGATTCCAAGACTGACAGGAGAAACAAATCACACGATGCCCGTTTAGAAACGTTAAATTTATTATCACTTGTGAAAAGGTAGATTCGAAATTTAGTCCAGGTGTTTAAAATGATTAAAGGTTTTGATAATGTCAACGCCGAAAAATATTTCGCCTTCAGAAATGCAGATAGAACTGACGGAAATGGTCTCAGATTAGTGGGTAAACATTTTGACTCTAATGAAGCTAAACATTTTTTTCTTCAATCGTATAGTTAATTTATGGAATGGATTGCCAGCCAGCGTAGTTCAAAGTAATTCGATCGAATCCTTTAAAAAGAGGCAAGGTGCCTTGTCTTGCCTTAAGCCCTCAGTTGGAAGCATTTGTTAGCGCGTAGAGGCGTTGTGGAATTTTCACTCGGATTCCCTCCTTTTTACTTTAATATTTTCACTTTATCTATAAAATTTCTTTTTCCTTTCTTTCAACCTCTTTTCTTTGCTTTGCTTTAAAACTTTCACTTGTTTTAAAATTTTCTTACATACATCTTTTAACCTTCCATCTTAAACAGAAGCCTCGTAGGGACCAGCTGGTCTGTTGCTGTTTGGTATTCTTTGTATTCTTTGTATTATTAAGTGTTTGCATTCTTGTTGTTCCTTACTTTAACTTAACATATACTTTAAAAAAACTATATAGGGCTATGGGTTGATTGCCTGTGCCCTCATCCGCTGAAAATTTCCAGCAGATTTCAGTGGAGGGTTACCGACAAAAGCCCTATGCTTTTTCGTTAGAGAGTTATGAATATGTAGGTGTTTAAAGGACCTTTTTATATTTAAGTGATTACGGTAATTCTAGCGTCGGGATTTGCGCGACGTACAGTATACTAGAATGAAAATAATTTGCCTCACCTTATTTTTGTTGGGTCTTTGTTTGCTTCGATGTAGGGCGTTACGATCATCTTCGGTGTAGGGCCGCCACGATCGAGTTTCGCGACGAATTTACTTAAGGTAATTAATATAGGCAGTCACTATATAAACCCCTGAAGGAATAGGCCTATCCTTTTTTAGTCATTAGGTTTTAAATTATAAGGAATTCACTCAGAACTAGAGGGGGGACAAAGACATCCTCCCAGTTTAAAGCTTCGCTGTAACATCAACAGCCCTGAGAGCCGTTCCTTGGTTCTGGTGTATTATTTGCCGAACTAGCATGATTTTGTTGTGTCTACTACCTTTTGGTAGACTAAATAATAAATTGGGTTTTCTTGTTGCTATGTGGGGCTGATTCATACGTACAGGTTCTTTGTACGTATGGCAATTCAATTATTTCATTCCCAATAGGCTATGTCGCCAATCCCGAGGCAATTTTGTATAGATATTTAATTCAATTAATTAATAATTTATATTTAATTATGAAATAAATGTACCACATATGATACCATGTTGTGAGTGCGTATAGTTTTTCCATATATACTGTACAAGCAATATAATCAATATAGCATATACAAGCAATATAATCAACTTAGTTGTCATATCGCTTTGGGATAACAACGGATCTTCTTCGTCTAGATTTTCTAACAACTGTAAGGTTTCCGACGAACCACGCTTGCACTGCACCCCAAATTTATGGAAATGCTGTTGAGCTGTGCCTGATGAGTAAGTGACAAATATTTACAATACTGTCGATGTCGGTAAGCATTGCACGTAAATTGGAGCACTCCTAACGAATAAATGTCCGTTTGGTTTGTTTTGTAACAGTTGGTGATATTCGTGGAGTCTGAGTTTATTTATTTTTATTATTATTTTTTTCCTCGTGAAACCCTGCAATTATGTTATGAACCATACCAAGTGAAAATACGAGTAAGAGATGATACGTCGCGAGCACCAATAGTACGAAGCATTTTTTCACCTTTGTCACTTTGGTGGCATCCTGATATAAACTTCGGTGGTTGGTTGGTTCGTTTTACGTCCTTTCACCTGAGAGCACTGAGACGGGCGGAAACACCACCAACCATGAAAAATACGTTCCCATTTTAAAAGGAGACTAGGTCGAACCAAATACATAACGTGAAGTGGGTTGATCACTACTCCCCATTCCCAGTTTCTCAAAGTGGTTAAGGATAATCGATGGCTGGGTTCATATAAATTCGGGCTCGTTATAACTTGGGAAGGGCATCCAAAAAGTTTGGAGGTGTCACAGATTTGTGACTATGTTGTTCTAATCAACTAGAATTGTGATCCCATAAAGTTGATGTGACTCCCAAGTCCCAATGCTACCCCAGGCTAATGACACCCAAATAAAAAAAAAACTTAATACCAACAAGATTCAAAGATTAAACAAGGTTGCCAATCATTTTAACTTTACTTTGGGAATGATTTCCTTGTGACTTGATTACACACCCACATCCAAATTTAATTCTCAATTACTTGGCCTAAAATGAGCCAATTTATTACAATGGAAAATCTTATTAGTGAATTTTAGCATGATCTGGTATATGGCAAAAACTGATTTGGGGCATGACACAATTAAACAAAAAAATTCCTTCATTCTGACATGGGATTAAGTGTTGTGCCACTCAGCTGGAAATATTGTTTGGGCACATTATAAGGTGAGCTTTAAATTGATTAGAGTTTGAAAAAAATGGATGTGGGTCATCTTGCAGATGACCTTGGTAAGGCCAACTAATTTACACATAACAACAAATGTCAGTTAGGATATATGGTACATATTGAGTTTCGCGGAGACCAGCTCCCTGTATCTGTCACAAAGATCCTGACTGGCCAAAATTGGTCAGGTGGGAAACAACTGATCAATATAAAGTTACCACATAACCTAGTACAATATGGTTCCCGTGTAACTCGATGTGGGACAGATAAATGGTAAAGTCTGGTAAACTATTATGATTGCATCAAACTAATTAAATTTCTGAAATAGGCAAGAAATGTTGTAAATAACTTCCCACAGAGGAAGGGTAGACAGTGTTTGAGAAATTAAGGCCTAGGTAAACAGATTGTAAGTTGAGGCCCAAATTGAGAAGTTTGGCAGAGATGACCTTTCAAACTAAATCGCTAATTGTAAGTTTGTCGAGTCCCCTTCAGATAAATAGCCTGACTAAATGGGCAGGGGCATCACTGATCTCATTTTAGATGAGATTTGGAGTCACTCTAACCCATTTGAGGTTGGTTAGTACTTCAGTATAGGCTAAGATCAAATAAATTCTACTGCCGTTGTAAACCAAAGATATCTCTTTTGTGTTTAGGGGAAGATTTGGATGTTATGTAAGAATATGGTGGGTAATTGTTTCAGGGCACAGATATTTACAATATAATTCTAAAGACAGAATCAGTGGAGGCACTAAAGAACTTGTTGGTTTGCCAGTAACTCCAGCTTGAATGGGTGCAGAGGACAGAAGGGCCTGTCCAGGGACGGATTAAGGGTGCCTTGGGCCCGGGCAGTACCTCAACCATAGGCCCCCCTACTCCACTCCCCATTCCGCAGTTACCGCAGTTATAACATCATTGAACTGAGTCACAGTGCACTATGCTGAGTATACATCAGGTCAAAGTCAGGGCAGGTCTACATCTCAAGTTATGTTCTCATTGATACTTTGACAAAGCTCATTTAATATTTTGTTTAAACAAAATGATACCTTGACGAAACCCTGTATAAACAATAAATAACACTTTAATGAAAAAATCGTTACATTTTGAAACTAAATGAACAATGACAACAATTCTGAACAAGACAGCGCAAGTTATTTGGAAGACCATCATTTGTCATTTGCATTCCTTTTTCTCCACAGAGGCGCATAACATTACATTGGTCTTTACCTAGTTTTTGTCGGCTAAACTCGTTAATCATTTCCGAGAAGTCAAATCCTCGTAGTACATCGCTCTTGACGCTCATGACTTTAAGACTAAGTCGATCTTGTCCTATTCGGGTTCCTGACCTCATCTTTCATGCGTTTTCGTTTCACCATTGCAATTTGATACCATCATCAACAGGTATATTCGAATAGCTATTTCAATGTTAGGAAAGGTTTGGGTGAGGGCGTATGCATGGAGTTGGTACATTCTCAGCTCTGCTGATTGAATTTGTTTCACACAAATTGAGGTTTGAAGCTTTGTTGAGAATGCCAGCAAGTTAGCAAACTGGATAAATTCACTTTCAATCGTAGGTTCTAGAGCGTTGGGATAGGAGCGGGAAAGATTTGCTGCGGCTTGCTTGCTCTCATGAGTCGAGAGAGAGAGGCATCGATACATCGATGCAGAGAAAAAGTTAACAACTTTTGTACAATATCGAAGAATTTGATGACCACTGAGTTGCATTCGGCGGCATATTTCCTCACAAGATTGAATGAATGAGCTGTACAATGTACATGGTATAAACGTCGCATATTAGCATTGCTCTCTGGTGACAGTTTGGACACCAGCGTATTTTCCACTCATATTTGACGCATTATCATACGGCTGTCCGCAACAATTTTGTATGTCGATCCCGTTCTCATCCAGAAAGGCCAGTATTATTGCTGCTATTTCTTGTCCAGTATGACCAATCATTGGCAAGGGTGTGTGACATCTGGCGCTGAATCGTCAGATACTGAATAGAACTTCGCTGATCTCAATTCCTGGGTAATCGTCTCAAGTACTTTGCCACCCATCAGACGAATCAGTCCTTCACAAGTGGTGGAGGACAAGTATGAGGTATGCCCCCTGTCTTTGTTGGCGAGCCGTTTGATGTGCTCAGCAAGGAACGCATCGTAGTTTGCGAGAACCTCCAACACATCCAGATAATTACCATTACTTGGAGACCCAACAATTTCGTCTCTGCCTCGTAATGAAAGATCTCGTTCACAGAGAAACGTTATCACACAGACAGCCCGCTCTAGCACCTTGCGCCAGTACTGCCGTTCATATTCAAACTGGGGTATAACGTGACCAACCACACAAGTGCCTGCTTGTCTTAGTGTACATTACTACCATGGCTTCTCTATGCTGCTGGCTGTTTTCGTGAGATGAAATCCTCTCGTATGCACGTTTCCAGTCATTGAACCCATGAGTAAAGGGGCTACTTGTTCGTGCTATGAGATTGCAAGCGAAGTAGTATAATCTACCGTTTGAAGGTGAGTAACAGAGCCACGTGCATTCCGCACACTCCCCTGCAGCGAGTGCACACGTGTGAATAAAGACTTCCAGCAGTATCGGCGATATCCTTCCTTGTCATAAATCACGCCAGAGTTTTGAAAGTCTTTATCACAGTTTCGGCAATCCTCACTACTTTTTGAAATCGAATGGCTTTGCATGTTTTCTGAGATATTTTCTCTCCACAGCCCACTGTCACTCGCAAGTTGGGCCTTTTTCAGCTCAGTTTGCGCCAGTTTTTTTTTTTTTTTATCTTCAACTTTTTGGACTTGCAGCTCCGACTCAGACAAGTCCGTCTCCGGTACCACTAGCGATTCAGTTGGTTCTGGTTCGGGTGCACCACAACCATAATACGCTATATGGGGTGTTGTCGTTGAAGTTGACTGCACAGCGTCGTCTTTGCCTTCATCTTCATGATCATGAATTTTTAACTGCAAAAAGTGTGTACTTTAGGCTGTTTAGCTACTTTTCGTCTCATTTGCTCTTCGCGTAGCTGGGGCTCTTTCCTTTTTTCCGTCCCCGACTTGCGTGTAGAATGCATCTACAGAATCTTTTTTTTTTTTTTTTTAAAGAGCATTCGAGGCTTCTCTGGAGTATCCACAAGTAGAACAATCCGTTTCAATTGTTGGTTGCCCGATAAAAGAAAAACAAATTTAATTGGAAACTAAGCTCAAGGGCTTGATGTGCAGAAATAAGGTTCATTCATTTAGTGTGGCATTCTAAAAGAAAGTTTCTGGTGCATAAAGTATTAAGCAAAGCGTGAATGGACAATACTCACAACTGGTGTTAACATTGGTATGGCCTGCATGATGATGAAGATCCAGTAGTGTGTTTCTAGATTGCAATTTAATTGCAATTTAATGCAGAAGGTTAATTTTAGTCCTCAGAGTTTATTTGATGGGTCTGAATAAATCTATTGAGAAGTTGTGTACACACCTAAAACTGGTGTAATTGCAGGAATACTATTGTTAAGGAAGTAAAGTTAGGTATTGAGCTCTAGTTACTAAATTGTAGATGCTAATCATTAGTAAGATTTTCCCTTGTAACAAATTGGCTTATTTTGGGCCAACTAATTAAGAATTAAATTCGAATGTAGATATGTAATCAAGTCATAAGGAAATCATTCCCAAAGTAGAGTTAAAAAGATCGGTAAGTTTGTGTAATATTTGAATCTTGTTAGTATTAAGGTTGTTTTGTCATATGAAGTAATTTTTTTTTTTAATTTGGGTGCCATTAGCCTTGGGTAACATTGCGGAGCCACATCAGCGTCAGGGCTGGATTAAGACAGCCTATGGCCCTGGGCACTGAATCTGTAAGGGTCCCCCCTTTTCCACCCCCTCTTTTACTGTAAAAAAATCATAATTTCAAATAAAGGTAAATTTTATTGAAATAACATTCATGTAATGTAATACAGGTATAATACAAATGTGACATTCTGAGAGATGCCAAGTTAGAAGATCGTGAATGTCCTCCCAGAAAATTTTGTAATAACAGACATCATATGGTGCATTCTGATGATATCTTTCAGAGGAAGTTGTGGTTATTTTTGGTTGTAATATTGCTATTACAACCAGCTCATTGCGTAAGTCTCCCACCCAATGCGGGAGACTTGGCATATCTGCATGAGTTAAAACAAAATGAGAAACCAGAATGTGACATTTATAGTTAAACATTGCCTCTCCGAGATTTCATGACAGCAATGTTCTTCCTGCATGGCAGTTAGCTGATAAATGATGAATAAAAGTAATGGCGAATAAAGGTAAAGTTCAAGGGCCCCCTCCAGGATGTCGGGCCACCGGTCTGTGCTCCTCAGGCACCGTTGCTAATCTGGCCCTGATCAGCTTTATGAGATCACAATTCTAGTTGATTGGAGCAACATCGTCACAAATATGTGACAATCATACAAACAAAAATCTTTTAAAAAAAAAAAAAATTATTTTCACAAACATAGCACACCAAAGTATGTTTTTATTAGTCCAAGGGTCGGGGAACTTTTTGGGGTATTACCCAAAAATCTATTTGAGGACGTAATCAGGACGTAAATTCGTAATATTCTAAAATTTAGAATAACGCCACATTTATGTAACAAAATAAAATTAAAATATACGAAAAAAATATCAGCACAAAGTGTCTCTCATCCCGCACGCATTACCCCCAAAAATTTTAAATTTACCCCATTTGGGGTAATTTACCCCTGTTCCCCGCCCACTGTTAATTAGACATTCAAAATTTTTAAAAGCACAGCAAATTATTAGTTTGCGGGATTGCTTTTTAAATTCTGATAGCACATATTCTCCTGAAAGTGCCGCAGTTTCTTCCTTCTGAAATATCAATTGAACCAGTTAACATTTTCTGGCGTAGCCCATGCACCGTCTGCAGAGCATTTTTTAAGCTTTTCCTACTGGGCGACAAAGGCAGATCGGGAAGGGGGGAATTATTGCAGGGGTGTGCTGCCAATTTCTTTACAACCGGTTCTGATAGAGATAGGGGTGTAAATCGGCGAGCGCCAATGGCGCGAGTCATTAAGCTAGGAGGGCTGGGGTGAGCGGTAGCTCCCCCAGCGGGTGAAATTATTTAACGTATTCTTTATAGTCACTAATGACATAATTATCTAAAAATAAACTAATTTTTCATAAAAAAATAAATAAATATTGAAACGACCACTGCTTGTGATACTACCTATATTTTTCTATAAAATCCTGAAAAAATGAAGAAAAAAATAGATATAAATAAATTTCTACTGACTGTTAAATATTTGTTAAAAACAAACAAGCGGTTCGGTGATCCAATCAAAATTTAACAACCGGTTCGGGCGAACCGGACCGGACCGGTCCCAGCACACCCCTGGATTAAGGATACTATGGATCCGGATGTTCCCTAATCAGGCCACCATCCCCGTGTGGTCTGAAATAACACTAGCATTATCTATATATAAATATTCAATGTAAATTTCATATTTACATTTTGGATAAACAGTTCTAATTGTGACATATGTGCATGTATTATATGTATTTATATGGCTTCCAAGACAATGCTCCCAAGACAATTCTATTTTTACAAATTTTGAAAATTCCTTGTCGCCCAGTACCCTAAAATTTCATTTACTGGGCGACAAATTTTCTTCACTGGGTGACATTCATGTCGCCCACTCACTAGGTTAGAAAATGCTCTGACCGACTGAAGGGTGTTAGTATTCGAACAACTGCTGTTAAGCTGGCCTCACAGGTCGCAATTGAAGCACCAATAGTCGCAGCAACGCATAAAAGATAAACATTGGGAAGTGCTGAGTGATACTCTTTGAACCATTGCAGAAATGTGTCCAGCTTTGTGCATTGTTCAACATACTGTGTGGTGCGTCTGACAATTTTGACAATGTCATGCTTTTAGAAACAGCAACTTCATGATGGAGCAGTGATTTATCGAGTGACGCTCCAGTCTTTTTGACCACCGAACATAGTAATAAACTGCACAATGATTTTATAAGGGAGGAATTGAATTCAGAAAATCGCCTGTCAAACTCTGCAGTGATAGTGTCAATAATTTTGAAATAAATAGACAAGAATGGTTGATCATTGATATGACTGTCAGTTTGTTGAGTCAACGTGTAATCATCTAGATTACATGGAAGTGTTCTTTGGCGCTTGGAATATGATGATGTTTCTGGATGTCGTCCCTCCAGCTTTGCCATTATCTCCTGAAACTTTTCTGCAGTTCGCATTTTTTTTAATCTATGAAATTGTTTCTCTCAAAACTTGATAACCTGTGACCAAGGTGCATGATCTTGACTGTCTTGTCACCTTAATCATTGTTTCAAGTCCTTTCTTACCCTTTTCTATCCCTATTATCTCAGCCCGATAGGCCACCACCCTTTAAGGCTAAGCTTATCTCCGAGATGGACCCCAGCCTGTCCCCGAGTGTTCGATTGGTCACAATTGTTTTGAGCCATCTACCACTTTGATTTCAGAAGTGAAACTTCCATCATTAAGGTCACTCGCGTAGCCTCAAAATGGATCGAATATACGAAACCAAGAACAGTAATCATAACGTCGGCTTACCCCATTTACATAATTCCTTGTTTAACCTTATTTCCGGTTCAAGAGCTAACTCTACACGTACTCCATATACCCGTCAGTCAATACCCGTGCATTCATGTCCTACACATTAACTTACTAAAATACGCTCGAGACGTGGAATGATTGATGTCGGAGGCAAATCGCCACTAACCGTGTACATCCAAAAACTTGACCAATGTCCACAACACCCTTGAAACTTTATACCTTCCAAGCTATATAGTTTAGTCAATTTCAAAGGTCTGAAAAGTTCTCAAACGACCGAGAATTTGTTATGCAAAATTCCATAAATTCATCTCATCCATACGTATTGCCTTCCTGGTAAACTACTTCTCTTTAGAGTTTTGCCCTCTGAACGCACATATACCCAGCAAACAATCCTCAGTTCCCACATTCATATATATTCCTACAAATCGTACATACACCATCACAACTCCGAAGATATCCGTTTTAAACCTTGCAGAAATCGTATCAATTTCACTTTAGTACTTTTCCCATAGTTCATTAAAATTCCTTTCTCTCAATTTTTGTTCTCTTGAAGTTTGATAATAAAAATCACGTTTGATTAAAAATTGTATGCACACGATAAACTTAGACCAGCGTAAAAGTGGACCTAAAGAAACTAGTCTCCAAGTGCTCAAGGACACACAAGTGACCATTAATTATAAGTGTTAATTAATGTATAAGTGTTGACTTTAGTGTAAGATTTAACTGATAAGTATAGTGCATTAAGTATTAAGTCGGTGTATTGTCTTTAACTATTTCTTTTGTCTTCATGTAACATTACATCCAACTAATTTTTTAACTATTTCTTTGTCTCTATGTAACACTACATTCAACTACGTTTGTTTGAGAGGATTTTAAAATTAACCCCCCAGTTTCAACTCTGGGAGGGGAGCCATGTGGAAGAGGTTTTCCACTGGAAATATATTTTTGTTAAAATTTAAAGATATTATTCTATTTGTATAAATTAAAGTATTAATCTTTCAGACTTTTAATATTGTATAACTTGCCTCGAGGCCCACTGGACCATCTGGCATCCCTTCTTAACCCTAACGACGTCAGAGGTACCAAATCTATAATCTTAAACGGAGTCTCCTAAATTCTAAGTGTTCTTTTCGGCTAATATAAATCACATAAAAAAGTTAAGTATAAAACCAAAATGATATAAATTCTTTTGCTAATATCATTAGACTAGGACTTTGCAACTTTAATAATCTTTTGTAGACATGGCACCACGGGAGTCCCTCCAGGGCATAGCAAGAACAGGAGTCAGTCGGTGCTTCGCCGTTTGGCCTTTTGGGCAGCCGGTCCACCCGGTTGGGTCTGTAACTTTTTAATGAAAACATAATTCGTGCCTCGCCCCTTTGGCGGTCAGTCAACTCATTTGGTTTCGTTAACAGCCTTCTAAACAAATTATAGTGAGTGAGTGAGAAAGAGAAAATTGAGAAAATTGTAGTGAGAAAGAAACTTTGATTTCTATTTTAACTTTGCTCTGTAAAAATCTAATCTAATCTAATCTCTTTATCCATGTAAAATAAAATTGTGGAAAAGGGTAACACGTCATTTTTATCCTTCCACGTGAGATTTATAAACATTCCATTCTCTCAACGGATTGAGGGAGGGGACGCTATTGACCGAAGGATAACATTGCCGTAACGCGCAGTCAGATCAAGTTTCAAATTTGAAGAATGCACTTCATTGTCGGTGCAACCGAAGCAACATATTCAGTTACCTAACAACGGAAATGGTGTAACGGCATATATACTGTACATATACAGGGCCATTCAAAAAAGACGCAACAGTTTAAATTGCTTATATTTCGTAATATTGTTAACGTACAAGAATGAGTTTTGTATTAGTTTACAGCGTACACCTGGGAGTTTTGTTACCGCTTAGGCCAAGTAGCGTAAGGCGCTAGGCGAACGACTCTTGTAGCTATAAACACACGTTGTTGTAAAGTGTACATCTTCCTAAACACTGACTAATGACGCGCTACTACACCTTAGGCTACAAGAGTCGTTCGCCTAGCGCCTTACGCTACTAGGCCTAAACGGTAAAAAAATTCCCAGGTGTACGCTGTAAACTAATACAAAAATCATTCCTGTACGTTAACAATATTACGAAATATAAGCAATTTAAACTGTTGCTTCTTTTTTGAATGGCCCTGTATATATTGGAGAGAAACATCCATCCCCGACACCCTTCTTTATTATTTGTCTAAATTTGGAATCCAAAACAGCTGTCTGATTTCTATTATCACTTCTCAAACTCCCACATGAAACAACTTATCATGAGTGTCCAAGATTAAGAGTTCCACAAAGTGTCTCCCAAAAGGTAGAAAAACTGGATGTCTTTTTTCCTTTGGAAGTCAGGAAAAATGCAATGTGCAATCATAATCAATCATAATTAATCTGAATCACTTACGTACTTCGTGGTTACATGTCCAGTGGATCGGTATGTGCACCTTGATGCTGGACACACAAGCGGATGCGCCTCCATGTCCTCTGTGACATGCGTCGGAGCATTTGTGGAGTAATGGTGCGAAAGGCGTCTTCCACAGCTCTGCGCAACTCTTCGTTGGTGTTGTAACGACGCGCAGCCACTACTCCCTTGATAATACCCCACAACGAATTGTCCGGGGTGGTAAGGTCAGGACTACGTGGTGGCCATGGTAATGGTGCCGGAGATGTCGGTGAACCACGGCCAATCCAGCGGCCTGCAAAATGTTCGTTCAAAACGTCGCGCACAGAAAGAGCAAAGTGTGCGGGTGCCCCATCGTGCTGCAGCCACACGTCATCCATGAGTCCCCTATCTCTGAGCTGAGGTATGAGCCACGTCTCCAACATTGCCGAATAAGATGCCGCGTTCACGGATCCATCGAAATGTCATACCCGCCCATATCATCACATGCGGTGGATTATGTTCCAGCTCCTGCGTGAAATGGGGATTCTCTTTTGACCAGAACACCACATTTCTGTCGCGCGAACTGCGATAGATGGCACATTCATCACTAAAAAGAACCTTTGAGCGGGATACGGCACTTGGGAATGTGTCCAACAGAGCACGGCATGATTCATAACGCCGATCGATGTCGGCATCTGACAGTTCATTCACGAAAGTTGAGCGATACGGCCTCACTTTCAGGTCTTTCTTCATGTGGTCTCGCATCGTTGACCGTGGCACACCAAGCTCTGATGATCGTTTCCGCGTCGACTTAATTGGGAAACGTTCAATGGAAGCGGCAATCACTGCACATGTTTCCAAGCGCGTTGTCTTTCTCCCACTCCGCGGCCTGTCTTTAACGCTTCCAAGAGCGAACGCACGTTTTTCCCAATCCAGCAGTGTCGCTCTTCGTGGTGGAGCCTTATTAAACCGTTCCCGAAACACCCATCACCTGCGTCATTGTTTGTCCCGTATGCGGTCTCTCATGCACCCACACACTTGCCACCAACCGCTCCTCAACAGAGTAACTGCTTGTGTCAACCATACCGACAACACCACAACTAAATTCCATGGGTACGGCTGTCACGTACACACTATCTTCGACACTGTTGCCAGACTGCCATTGTACATAGTAGTGTGTGCTGTGCTGTGCTGTGTAAACTCAAATTGATTTCGGGTGCGTATCGTACATCCTACTCTCAGTAAATCTTGATCCAAAAACACAACTAAACCTTTGAGAGCAAAATGTTGGTTGGTTTGCTCATTGTATCAGTTGCTCGGAGACACTAGCATCGGACCTCCAAATGTGTTGGTAGGCCTTGCAATGGACTACTGGCAGGCAATTTTCTCTCTTCACCACACATTCTTCCTCAGCCAGATGGTCTCCTACCATAAGGTGATTAGAGGGTTAATTTTCATTTCTAAGTTTTAGCCACTCTGAACCATTCCACTACAAACTTGAGTGTGCAAAATCTTTCACTGAAACTCCTCGTGTTGGTAAATTATCTGGGATTTGGGTACCTGGACAATGATTCCATTGCTTTGGATCTGCATGTGCTTGAATTTCCTCCATTCTATTTCCTGGCTTCTTAACCAGTGCCAAACTATATTGGAGTGCAGGGCCGCCGAGAGGGCGGGGAAGCCGGGTTATATACCCGGGGCCCGGACCTCTAGGGGCCCCGGAAAGAGGGGGAATAAAATATAAAAATATTAATAAAGCAATTGATTAGCTAACAGAGAGGAAATATAATTAATGAACATACTAGGGACACTCAATATATTCTGCCCCACCCTTTTTTTTTTAGCTAAATAATAGGCCATGAGGCTGAAATGTCTTTTGGGCCGTAAGTTTGAACTTTCTGCGATTCACATAACTGGATTTTTCCAATTTGAACCCCCCCCCTCTTTGCATAAAACTGATTTTAAACGGCCTTGTATAAAACCGATGGTTAACGCAGTTTCGAAAATGGTGTCTGACAGTGATGTGCGTATAAACAGAGAGTTGTTATCGAGTTCTTAACCGCAGAGAAGGAAACATTTGGAAATATTCACAAACTTCCACAAAACGTTTACGGAGATGCTGTTGTTGATCGAAGCAGAGTTGGACGCTGGTCTAAACGTGTGAGATCATCGGAGAGAGGGAGAGCCACCCTCGATGATGAGCCACGCAGCGGTCGCCGGCATCGGCTGTGACAACTCACACTGTGTAACGTGCTAACAGCATCATTCGATCAAATTGGCGCGTCACATACAAGGAGCTACGAATTAGTGAAGGAAATGTGAATGCGATAATTTAGCAACTGGGATACTTAAAAGTGTGTTCACGGTTTGTTCCTCACCAACTGACTGAAGATCACAAAGCCCAAAGAAAAGAAATTGCTTCTGAGTCGTTGATTCGATACGAGACAGAAGGGGATAACTTCATTTCACGAATTGTGACTGGGGATGAGACTTGGGTACATCACTTTGAACCTGAAACAAAACGCCAATCCATGGATTGGCATCACACAGACTCCCCACGCAAGAAAAAGTTCAAAATGGCTCCCTCTGCAAGAATTGTTATGGCCACCATCTTCTGGGACATGAAAGGGGTGATTCTGGTGGACATTATGAAGAAAGGACAAACAATCAACTCAGAGGCATATTTTGCTACCCTACAGAGACTCCAGAGACGTATAAAGCGAGTTCGACTGGAGAGAACACTGGAAGACGTCCTTCTTTTGCACGATAACGGAAGACCACATAACAGTTTGCAAACAAGGGAGGCCATCACAAAAATGCGCTTCACTGTGTTACCCCACCCTCCATACAGCCCGGATCTGGCACCTTCAGACTTCCATTTGTTTAAGCCAATGAAGGATGCTATTGGTGGAAGAAAGTTTCAGAGTGACGATGAGGTTGTTGAGGAGGTTAAGAGGTGGCTCCAGCTGAACCCAGCGGACTTTTACGAGCAAGGAATAAAGGCCTTGTTTTGAGGTGAAGGAAAGCCGTAAAAAAGGATGGAGACTTTGTGGAAAAATAAAAACTTGTAAAAAAGGTATGTAACTACTTGTGTGCAAAATTTCTGGAACTTACAAGGAAACTTGGAAAGAAAAAAAAAAGGTGGGGCAAAATATATTGAGTGACCCTCGTACATTTTATAAAGATTATCATACTGTATGTTTTGAATAGTGACTTGGACATATAATCAGTTTGCTTGTTATGTACACAAAAACTTTCATAATAAAATACTGAGTAAAGACGGGGGGACCCATATACCAATCCTTTCCCGGGGTCCGTGATAGCTCTCGCCGGCCCTGGTGCAGTGTGTCCAATAATAACACGGAATTTCACAAAGACCCAGAGAGTCTTGCACCGTAACTGCACCCATCAATTCCACTCTTGGAATAGAAAACCTTTTGAAAGTTGCTACTCTGCTCTTTGCAGCAACCAACCTGCAACTTACTTTCTCTTCAAATGTACCTCTTATATAAAAGAAAGTTGCATAGGCTTGCATCACAAAAGATATGCAGCTCTAAATTATCTAGACTGATGTTCAACTCTTCGAAGTACCATCTTGAGATTTTAATGTCTCTGAGATGTGCCCTTTCTTTTAACCAATCTTTGCACTTTATATCAAGTGATCGGGTAACTCTTGGTCCCAACCAAGTCCAACTTCAAGCAGAGCCTCTGAAACCAAATTTTTACTTTATCACAAATGAAGCCAGAAATCCAAGAGGATCAAACACCTTGTAAGCCAATCTAAGAGTTGTGCGTTTTGTCCAACTTGTCTCATTCTCAGCTAGCTTTACCAAAGACTCCCCATTGAAGGTAAACAAATCCTTTCCTTGCTGCCAAACAATGCCTAGCACCTTTGTGTCTATTGCCCACAGCTCCTTAGTACCAAAATCCTTAACATGGGGGGACCCATATACCAATCCTTTCCCGGGGTCCGTGATAGCTCTCGCCGGCCCTGGTGCAGTGTGTCCAATAATAACACGGAATTTCACAAAGACCCAGAGAGTCTTGCACCGTAACTGCACCCATCAATTCCACTCTTGGAATAGAAAACCTTTTGAAAGTTGCTACTCTGCTCTTTGCAGCAACCAACCTGCAACTTACTTTCTCTTCAAATGTACCTCTTATATAAAAGAAAGTTGCATAGGCTTGCATCACAAAAGATATGCAGCTCTAAATTATCTAGACTGATGTTCAACTCTTCGAAGTACCATCTTGAGATTTTAATGTCTCTGAGATGTGCCCTTTCTTTTAACCAATCTTTCCACTTTATATCAAGTGATCGGGTAACTCTTGGTCCCAACCAAGTCCAACTTCAAGCAGAGCCTCTGAAACCAAATTTTTACTTTATCACAAATGAAGCCAGAAATCCAAGAGGATCAAACACCTTGTAAGCCAATCTAAGAGTTGTGCGTTTTGTCCAACTTGTCTCATTCTCAGCTAGCTTTACCAAAGACTCCCCATTGAAGGTAAACAAATCCTTTCCTTGCTGCCAAACAATGCCTAGCACCTTTGTGTCTATTGCCCACAGCTCCTTAGTACCAAAATCCTTAACATTTTCTGCTTCATCCGGTCCTACACAGGACTGACTCATAAACTGTTTAACTAAGAATGATTAGTCTGCCATTTTCTAAGCTCCATATCAGCCTCACTCATTATAGCACTAGCCTTCATGAATATCTGTTTAGCCATTTCTGTATTATTCACTGAACACAGCAAATCATCAACATAAAATTTTGCCTTATGGGTATTAGGATAGACTTCAGAATATTTCTTAAAATGGTGCTGTACAGTAGCTGCAGCCAAACAACATCGACTTCATTCTACATGCTTGAACCTTGGATTCATTTTCCAACAACTCTTTTGTATCTTCCCACAGGTACCTAACTGCATCTCTGTCCTCTGGTTTTAGCTTTATCCTCAAAAAGGCTTTTTTTACATCTGCAGTTAATACTACTCTACCAAACCTGAATCTGAGTAACAAAGAAAATATATCTGTATTTAAATTTGGTCCAGCATCCAAACAGTCATTCAAGGACACACCACCTTTGTCCTTGGCTGAGCCATAAATACTACTTTTAGTTTGGTGGTAGTTTTGTCTCGGCGCACCACTGCAGTGGTGCATTTTTTTCTTAGACTGGGTTCGGAACCGCAGCTGAGCCTCGAATGGCCAAGTTCTGAAGGACTAACTTTAACTTATAGCCTACGTTAAGCTAGACTAAAACAGACTCAAGGGACCTGGAGACCCTATTCTGTCCTACCTCAAGGCTGTAGACTCGACGCAGGCCTACTTTAGGCCTCAGTTAGCATAAATAAAAAAAGGACTCTTTATGGTCTTCTTTCTAAACCTTCCAAAAACAACAACACAACCTGCACCATGACAGTGCAACAATCCTGTATCTAGACTACAAAAGTGAATTGCAAGAGAGCTATCTATAAGACGACGCTCTATCAGTGCCTCTTTCAACAAAATAGTAGAAAGGACGTTGCCAGCATCCAAAAATGATGCCACAAGAACCCATAAAATTTGGTTCTAAAATAAATTACAATTTTTCAATAACTTTACAATTATAAGATGAATATACGATACAAACAATGCTGTATTAATCAGTTTAGCCATCACCAGGCGTTCAGCCTTGACCTAGAACAAATTGTACAGAACCCTACTCGTATCCCCGATCGCCTTGGAGATAGGCTCAACATGCTGGATTATTTCTTACCTCCCATCCTTTTTCTTACTCAGTGAAACTTTTTCTCCGTTGGGCTCCTCCAACCACAATTTTATATCTGTTTCCTGTCCTATCGCTCCAATTTGCCCTTTGGATCCTTCCAAGAGGAGACGCCTTTGGCATTTTGGCGCCGCTGATTGGGAGGCCCTTAGGTAATACTTCTGTGATTTCCCATGGAATGATTACTGCTTCCGTGGTGGGGCCCTTCCGAGTGTGGTGAGTGCAACACAGAGATGATTCTCTTGGGCATGGAGGCGTACATTCCATATTGTATTCCTACTACTAATGCAAAAAAAACTTTGGTTTAATTTTACTTGTTATAATGCTATCCGCAACAGAGAGAAGGCTTTCAGAAGGTACCGTCGCCATCCAACTCTTGACTCTCACTCAGCTTATATTTCTGCCTGGAATCATGCAAAATCTGTTCTTCGACTCGCCAAAATATTCTTTCATCCGGTAGAAATGTGAAAACCTATCCAATTCTAATTCTTCTCGTTCTTTCTGGCATCTAGCTAAGAACCTCTTCAACAACTTTACTCCTTCTTTTCTTCCTCTTTTTCATTTTGACGGCACAGTTGCCGTCTCTTCTCCTGATAAAACTTAATTCTTCGCTCAAACTTTCGCCTCCAACTCAATTCTGGACGATTCCGGTGTTGATCCCCCATCTCCTCCTCCCTCTAACTTTATTATGTCTGAAATTAGAATCTCTTTCAAAGATGTTCTTCCTGCCCTATATGGGTTCAACTCTAGGAAGGCGTATGGTCCTAATGGTGTTCCTCCTGTTGTTCTCTAGAACTGTGCTTCTTTGCTTACACCATGCCAAGGCAAATTCCTTCGTCTCTGTCTTTCATCTTTTCAGGCGTTTATTTTAAGTCACCTGGTCGTCTGAGACGACTAAATATTCTAAATTAACCATTTCTAAATTAACCCCTGGGGTTAAAATTAACGGGCCTGCTGGAAGTTCGCTTTCATTCAGCCTGTCCCAAAGAAGGGTGATCGCTCTTGACCCTCCAACTATCGTCCAATTGCTTTGATTTCTTGCCTTTCTAAAGTTTTTGAATCTATCCTTAATAGTAAGATTCTTAAAAACCTCTCTTCTCGTAATCTTCTTTCAGCTCGTCAGTATGGGTTCCGCAATGGACGCTCTACTAGCGATCTTCTTCCATATCTCTAACTCTTGGTCATCCTCTTTTCGGGATTTTGTGAAACTTTTGCTATTGCGCGAGACATATCAAAGCTTTTGATAGAGTCTGGCACAAATCTTTAATTTTGAAACTGCCCTCCTTCGGTTTCTATCCTTCTATTTGTGCCTTCATCTCTAATTTCCTTTCTGGCCAATCTATAGCTGCGGTTGTAAATGACCACTATTCTTCTTCTAAAGATATTAACAGTGGTGTTCCTCAGGGTTCTGTCTTGTCATCCACTCTTTTCCTTTTACTTATCAATGATTTATTAAGTCGCACTTCCTGTCCTGTTCACTCCGATGCCGGTGATTCCACTCTTCACTTCTCCACCCTCTTCCCGAAGCATCCCTCTCAACAATCACTCTATGATTCGCGTAGGACGGCTTGGTACACCTGACCTCTGATCTTCCTGCATCTTTGATTGGAGCAGAGAAAACCTCGTGGCTTTCAATGCCTCAAAAACTCAGTTCCTACATCTGTCCACCCGTTACAATCTTCCACACGAGTATCCCCTTACCTTCAACAATACACAACTCAATCCATTCTCTTCTCTTAACATTCTTGGTGTTTCCTTTTCTCGTGATTTTTCCTGGAAAGATCACATATACTCTCTTTCTAAAGCAGCTTCTGAGAGGTTAGATGTGCTGTACCGCCTCCGCAGTTTCTTCACTTCCGTTCAGTTGTTGTCTGTGCACAGGGGTTTTGTCCGCCCCTGTATGAAGTATGCTTCTCATGTATGGGGTGGCTCAACCCAAACAGCCGTACTTGACCAGGTGGAATCAAAAGCTTTTTTCTCATCAACTCCCCTCCTCTTACTGACTTTCTTCAGTCCCTCCCTCTTCGCCGCAATGTTGCCTCACTCTCTCTTTACTTTCGTTATTACACTATACGGACACTGCTCTTCTCACCTCTCTAACTGCATGCCTCCTCCTTTAAGGAGAGCACCCGACTTTCTACACATTCTCATTCCTTTTCTGCAGGGCCGGCGAGAGCTGCCACGGGCCCCGGGGAAGGATTGGTATATGGGCCCCCCTTGTTTACTCTGTATTTTATTATGAATGTTTTTTGTCTACATAACAAGCAAACTGATTATATGTCCAAGACTCAGTGGCGTATCAAGGGAGGGGCGAGAGGGGCGACCGCCCCGAGCGGCACTTCCCGAGGGGCGGCAAATTACTGTCAGGCGGGCGCAGTATGCAAAATTTTGGGTTTTTATGTTTTAAAATGCAACCCTCCAAAAAATTATATCTCATCATTGTCGCGCGTTATTTGTGTACAAAATATCCATGGTTTTGATGAAAAATCATCATTAAATACTATATATGCCACCTCAATGCCACTATTTCCACAAATAGTTGCGTTAAATTTTCACATCGGAAAGGTTGCCAGCCCTATTTTTCAGACTTTCCCTATATTATTTAGGTTAGGCTTTGCATTCTTTGAGCTTTGATGATGTTAATAATTAATGGTTGTTTTATTTTGCAGATACCCTACTGAATTAGCAAACATGAGCAAACGACAGAGACTGAGTGGTGCTGCATACAAGAATCTTCGCGAAAAAAAAGAGGAGGAAGCCAAGCGTGCTGCTAAGCGATTTCATCAGTTAATGGGATTCTCAGACACACCTTCAGTGCCTTCTGGGAAGCAAGGAGATCAACCGCAATGTGATATATCTTTAGAGATAGATGTTCAAGCCGAATCAAGCGGCAACTTCAAGTGAACCCCCAAATAATCAGGATCAACCCTCATCTACATCACAAAGTCACCCATCCACCCATCACCCACCCTTTTGAATCAGTCCAAAGATGAAGAAATTAATACCAAGGTCAATAATTTTTCTTCCATCTATAATGACATTAATCCAGGAAGTCTACTGGAAGAAATAAAGCGTTTGCGCAGACATTTGCTCAGTTTCGAAAGCATAAGCGTCGACGATGATCCAAAGAACTGGGATATGTTAAAACTACTTCAGTGGATCGTTAAATGGGATCTAGTGGAATCTTTGCCTCATATAACAATTGCCCTCCGGATCTGTCTAACTACATGCATGTCCGTGGCAAGTTGCAAACGAAGTTTCTCGAAACTGAAACTTATAAAAACTTACCTCAGGTCAACTATAAGTCAATCTAGACTGAGCAATTTGGCGATTATTTCAATTGAACGCGAAGTTGCAGAGACAATGGACATATAAAAAATCATTCATGAATTTTCTGTTATGAAAGTCCGAAAATTTAACTAGGCATTATACATTATATAGTTATTGTTAAAATTATGTAGTATATTATGTACGGTACATTATGTAGTATTGTTAAAATTGAAGTTGCTTTATTTAAGTTTTTCTTCCAATAAAAGTTTTGTTTAGAAGTGTATTTTTGTAAAGGAATTGTTTTTAAAATTAAAAATTGTTGCAGGGGGGGGGGGGGCATTTTCGCCCCGAGCGGCAAAAAGTATTGGTACGCCTCTGGCTCCAAGTCACTATTCAAAACATACAGTATGATAATCGCTATGAAATATATGTTCATTAATTATATTTCCTCTCTGTTATTTAATCAATTGCTTTATTAATATTTTTAGATTTTATGCCCCCTAAAGGCCCGGGCCCCGGGGATTTAACCCGGCTTCCCCGCCCTCTCGGCGGCCCTGCTTTTCTGTCCAACTCTCTAGCACAAGGGTTAATCGGTCTTTTCAACCTTTCATTTACTCATCCAGTGAACTCTGGAACAGTTTTCCTCAATCCATCTTTCCTCCTGTCTATGACCTCCAACCTTTCAAACGCAAAGTATCCAGGCATCTTGAAACCCCGGACCTTCATTTAGACTCTCTTCTTTTTCTTCTTTTATGTATGGGCGTTTTTGCGAGCACTCGCCCTTGGTCCCTCTTCCTGCATAAAAATAAAATATCGCTTTGGGATAACAATGGCGCTTCTTTTAAATTTTCTGACAAGTATATAAATACACACGTCAATTCCATGTTTCAGTCTAAAGCCAAACTGACTGTTATAAGTCTGCAAGTACTGTAAGTACTCATCCTATTACAATGGATGAAAAAAAGAACCTTCTTTTGTCATATGAACAAAAGTGGGTGGATCTTATAGGTTTTTTACCGCTCAGTCCAAAAATGACCTAAAAATTTGTCTATTACCCACCAATAATGAGTGAATCGAAAATGAAATTTGGACTAATTTATAGACGTAATAACAATATCAAAGTAGGAAATGCATATTAAACTCACCTAAAATGTAGCTACTGATGATGTACGCTTGTCTTACTGACAAATGACAGTCAACAGTGACATGCGGCAACTTATAAGCAGAGGAGGAGTAAGGGGTAGATCCCGCCCCCTTCCTATTCTGACTCAAATCCTAAGTAATGTAAATTCGTGTGTCACTCTAAAACTGTGGGTGATAGAAAAATTATTTTTTAATTTCCGTAATCAACGTAAAAAATCACATATAGTTCAAGTAAAAATATCTGTGACAAAAACATATTCTAACACCTTTGAAAGTATACTGGCAAGCGCTATTGGCAAATCCGGCGGCCGCATGATGTTTGCGGGAGGGCACCCAATAATTCAGAGGAGGCACATTTCAGAAAAGGTAAAGAAACGAATTATTTATGCTATTTTACTTTACTGTCATGACAATGATTGAGCAACATTAAGAAGTATGAGTAATTAACGGTGCTCCAGAGATATTTTACGTGATACACAAACTACAAACCCCATTAAATTTATTTAATGATCAGTATATTAATGAGACGTAGATACATACTGTACATGATACAGAAAATACATATAATTCATACTTGTGTTTTTAACTACATACTTTTACAATCCATCAACCACATTTAAGGAAACAAACTTTTTGCCGTTTTAAATTCAAGTAATGTTTACGTTCAAGTTTCAAGCAATATCAATACTGAACATAAAAAACTCGGTACATGTTAAAAAATACGATTCGGTTATAACAGGATATTCACTAAGTAATCTTTGCTTTTTGCATTTGGACTAATCAATATCTTAAATAAAAACTTAAATATATTAATTAGGATAATGCTTAAACATAAGATATAAGATAAAAAGTAACTAGGGGGGCACATAATAATAAGTGGGGGCACAGAATCATAAGTGGCCGGGCCATGTCCCCTTAGGCCCGCCCACAGCGCCTGGCCTGGACATTAGCCTATAATTATTCTTACCACAGATACTAGCACCCTTATAACTGGTATACAAGTGGTACAAACACAACTGACAAAATGGACTGTGGCAAGTACTCATGTGCCATACAGCTTGTGAAACACATTGCAAGCATAGGTATCATACGAGGGCTACAGCATTTTAAATGTTTTGCATGTATACCATCTAGGTCACAACTTTCGTTGCTATCTAGCTTATGGATAGTCTGCCAGATTGCTGAATCATTAATTAGTACCCCTTCAGAACATTCCACATTAGGCACATATTTGATCTATCTTCCCTGAGATAATTAAATCGGGTTTCATAATGATTTTCCACAGTTCTGCAATGTATTTTTGCACCATGGACACCCTCTATTACATTCGGAAAGTGAGATTGCTATTATTAATTTTATTAACCTCCTTCCAGAATTCCCTACCGGAAGCATTGCTGTCACCTAATTTTCTGGCTAGAGATTCTCTTCGAAGATTCTCTTCATTTTTTCTTATAAATCTAAGAGCACCTTTGAATCTAACACGAGTTCGATTTTTCAATTGGAAGAGTTCCCCTGCCTAGGTTTCCCACAGCAAACCATTCCACAAATGCATTTTTAGCTACATTATACAAATCAGCATAGTATTCAGACCACCCTGGAATGACATTTATCTTTCCCTACTTTTTCATTCTTAAAGCTATTTTCACTCGCAGCCTTAATGACATATACAATTGCCCGCGAATGTAATATTCCTCGCCTCACAGGCGACTCCCTACATGTGGCAACGCAGCCCTGATAGTCAAACTACCCCTACTGGGGGAAGGTGGGATGGAGGGGGGACAACCGAGTCCAACAACATATAACAGTGACATACAGGTAATTATAATGTAATGTCTGTGTTCATAAAGATAAACAATTAATATAATCGTGAACAGCTTTGAACTCCATATTTACTAGTCCTTTATAATTATTAATAAATAATTATAATTGGTTTTATAATTTACAATGACATAAATAATTGTGAAGCTGGACTATTTATTTTATTTAATTTGGCCCTTAAACTTTAGGCTTTACTGAGCTCTTATTAAAAATAAACAGCTAGTTATTATTAATTAATAATAAATAAAGAAATAAATAAATAAGTATTATTAATAGTTAAAGTATGTATTAATCCTAAATTATCATTACTGATACGACAAATGCAAGGTCACCATTGAAGGTATTATACCAATACCATACAAAGAAACCAATATTATACATGAGAGATAAGAACTAAATAATCACAAGAAATGTGTCTTCAATACTAGATTATACGCGAGAAATTAATAAACAATAGTAATGGACATTAATCCTAGATTTTTGTTAGTATGCCATTATTAATTGGGATTTCGGATCAAGTAAAGATAAGCACCCCCAGCCTTCTTTAATTAGCCTTATAAGGCTAACTAACGAAAATATCACGACCTAACCTAACCAATCGTCAAGGGCGTACAGTTGACTTAACGATTGGTTAGGTTAGGTCGTGATATTTTTGTTAGTTAGCCTTATAAGGCTAATTAAAGAAGGCTGGGGGTGCTTATCTTTACTTGATCCGGGATTTCAAATTGGTTTTAAACAAATTTACATTCACAATATTTTTTATATCAGCATTTAAATCATTCCATAGTTTCAGTCCAATGAAAATGGATACTTTTTGAGATGAAGATAATCTAAATTGAGATATAATATACTTTGATCTATTTATTCTTGGTCTGATACGAGTGGATTTCTTGACGAGTTACAAAATATCTATTTACCCATTGTAAATTACTGATTTTGTTGTTACACTTGTAAGTAAAAATAAAATGTGCCAGTTTGATTACATCATTGAGCTTTAGTAGGTTTACCTCTTTAAATAATGCACTAGAGTGATCAAGGAAATCAGCATCATATAATAACTTTATTACTCGTTTTTGGATGACAAAGATACCGTTTAATGCGTTGTTAGTGGAGTTTCCCCAAACAAGGGTACAGTACGTTATATAAGGAAGAACAAGAGTATGATAGAGTCAATAAAACCTATTTAGGGACTACATTTCTAAGTTTAAAAATTATAGCGACGCTCCTTGAAATCTTTTTCGCGATATAATTTACATGATCACTCTGTTGCAAATTCTTATCTAGCATTACACCAAAAATTTTTGTTACAATACACGCCTTTATAGCAATTTTATTAACATTAAGTTTAAGATATACATTTCTTTTATTAGTAAAAATCATGAAATTTGTTTTACTGGAATTTAGGAAAAGTTTATTGGTGGTCAACCATTTCATTACACTGATGAATTCTGAATTAAATACAGGGCTATTCAAATTGATTCACCTGATTTCAAATGAGAATATTTTTTAATGTTACAAATACAGAGTGATTTGTGATACATCAACCAAAAGAAAAACTGTCCAAATTTTGTCTCTCACCTCATAAATGCTCTATGTGACTTCCCCTAGTTACACGAGCAACGTCGACACGATAGTCGAATTCCTCCCATACTCGCTCCAGCATGTCCGTTGTCACTGACTCTACGGCAGTAACAATGCGAGTTCGGAGCTCATCCAAAGATGTGGGCAACGGTGGCACGTACACAGTATCCTTAACGTACCCCCAAAGGAAGAAGTCGCACGGTGTAAGATCCGGCGACCTAGGGGGCCAGCTGCTGTGGAGCACCAAGTCATGGGGCCCACTGCGACCAATCCAACGGCGAGTGAGCACTTCGTTGAGAAAACGGCGAACATCCAAATGCCAATGAGGCGGCGCCCCATCTTGCTGGAAAATGTAGTCGCCGGGATCTTCGTTCAATTGGGGAAATAACCAGTTCTGCAGCATATCCAGATAGGAGTGACCAGTCACTGTGTTTTCCATAAAAAAGAAGGGGCCGTAAACCTTTGCCCGGGAAATGGCACAGAAGGTGTTAACTTTAGGTGAGTCGCGCTCGTGCTCGATTGTTGCATGTGGTTGTTGCGTGCCCCATATGCGAAGGTTGTGACGGTTCACCTTGCCACTTAAATGAAAAGTTGCTTCGTCACTGAACACCAGGCGGGGAGCAAATTCGTCATCCTCCATAGCCTCCTGCATAAGATCGCAAAAGTGCTGTCGTTTTAACTTGTCCCCCGGCCGTAGAGCCTGCAACAGTTGCAACCTGTATGGCTTCATATGCAAGCGCCGTCTCAAAACACGCCAAACAGTCGTCTGAGGAAGTCCCAATTCTCGACTGGCGCGGTTTGTTGATTTCCTCGGGCTACGTTGGAAACTCTCTCTGATTCTTTGCACATGATCCTCAGACACGCGCGGTCGTCCTGTGGACTTGCCTTTACACAAACATCCCGTTTCCTCGAACTGCCGATACCACCGACGGATGCTCTGAGCACCCGGTGGATCTGTTCTGTAACGTCGACGAAACTCACGCTGCACTGTGACTACCGATTTACAGCTCGAAAACTGCAACACACAAAACGCCTTCTGCTGTGCGGACGCCATTTTCACACTGACTGTTTGTTGCTAGGCTAGGCCACGGCGTGACTTTGGAGCCCTCTCGCGGTGATCTTGTAAAACTCGAAGATTTCCTCTTTCATGTGGTGTATGCCCAGTTGATGCACGGTTGATAGGTACGGAAGTATTCTCAGTTGAAATCGGATGAATCATTTTGAATAGCCCTGTATATTCTTAGCTGAATTAACATCTCTGCAAGAAAAAGACAGTTGTATCATCTGCAAACATTATGAAGTTCGGTAATAAAAACCCACTCTAATAGACAGAGTTTATTTCCACAACAGTTTCGATGCCCACTGGCATCCTCTTCTGTATCCACCCGAAGAGGATGCCAGTGGGCATCGAAACTGTTGTGGAAATAAACTCTGTCTATTAGAGTGGGTTTTCATTATCATATTTTGACCTTCACGTAGAAAAGTGAAGTTTTTTGCATTTATTATGAAGTTCAGTATATCAGATGAACGTGGAAGGTCATTTATATATAATAAAAATAACAGTGGACCCTGAACTGAGCCCTGTGGCACACCATGTTTATGACTTAAAAATGAAAAGATGCAAAACGAGGAATGATTGTATAATTTTCCAGACTTGCCTGATTAATTGACACCTATTCACTTCAGAAATGGGCAGCAACTGCTTAAAACTACCATCACTGCTTTGAATGAAACAAGAAGGGCACAATCTGTGTCTTGCGTATTCTTACATCTCGAGCCAACTCTTCAAAATACTTATTTAGAGTTGCTGTCACGTAACTTTCTTCAGTCTTATAAATGCCATTATCTCTTATTGATGGAAGGCATAACTCACTATGAAATGTCGAACAAATTGCATGGACTTCTGCATCTGTTCTATTTGAGTTGTAAACAACAGGTGTATTTGATGGAGATAAAGATAAGAGACTATCCTCCAAATAATTAGTCTTATACAGTAATAACTAATAAGGTTCCATTATGATTACTGCAAGTTTATATGAACAGCTACCACAATACAACTTTTTATACAGGGTGTTTCATAACATGTGGGACTCACTTTCAGGATGGATTCAGGACCTGAAAACAATGAAAAAAGTTTATATAAGCATATGCCGGAAATCGTTTTGTTTCCGAGTTACAGCCCGTTATGTGTTCCAGCAAGTATCCGCCTTACCTTTAAAGGAAGTGCTCAAAATGACCGCCTTGCGGTTGAATACACGCCTGAACACGCCTCGTCATAGACTGCCTGACGCGTTCAAATATTCCAGGTATTGCTCGGATTTTCTGGCATTCTTGTTCTACACGTTGGCGAAGCATTTCAACGTTGTCAATGGGTGTCACGTGTCTGGGGAGCGAGCAGGCCACGTAATGGGTCCTCCACGGGCTACCCATTTATCAGGGAAATGGTCATCCAAATAGTCTCTGGCTACTCGACTAAAATGAGGCGGAGCGCCGTCATGCATAAACCACATACGACGTCGAACAAGAGGAACTTCATCTAGTAAATCGCTTAAATCATTCCTTTAAAAAGTAGAATAGGATTCTCCTGCTAATCTTCCAGGCAAAACAAAAGGACCGATTAAGTTGTCGGCAATAAGTCCTGCCCATACATTGATACTAAATTGTTGTTGGTGCCTTGACTGGATGATGGCATGCGGATTCTCTTTGGCGCAGTGATGGATGTTGTAAAAATTGATCACGCCATTTCTTGTGAAGGCAGCCTCATCAGAAAACAACACGGAGGATAGAAAAAGAGGATCGCGAGCACACTGTTGAAGGAACCAAGTACAAAAAGCCTCTCGTGGTGGAAAATCAGCTTCAGTAAGGCCTTGTACTCTCTGAATGTGATATGGGTAAAGCTGTTGTTCCCGTAAAACTCTCCACACAGTTGTGTATCTTACACCCTCTGCTGCTGCTATCCTTCGGGTGTTGACACCATGATGTTCCTCCACGCGATTCAGGACCCGCTCCTCCAACTCAACAGTTCTGGCGCTGATTGGTCTTACCACCATCTGAAACTCGCTTGTTGAATGATCCTGTATCACCAAGACGCTCATCTATTCTCTGAAAGGTCTTCTTATCTGGCAGACGGCGATTCGGAAACCTTTCCGCATACAGACGTCTTGCTGCGGCCGCATTACACTCGGCAAGGCTATACATGAGATGTATGTCTGCCATGTCTCTGTTTGAATATGCCTCCATTCTCACTTCAAATGCACACTATTACTGAATAGCATAAAAACTTTTAAGGTTTCTTTTTTTCACTGGACTGCACTTATTCACGGTAAGAAGTTACGAATACGAACAGTGAAACACCGCGATGCACATCTGACTGACTGATGGCTCTACACTCAACGATATTGAAACATGTCATAGAGTGTACGAAATATTACCATCGGCAAGGCCATACATGAAATAAGTCTCGTACACACTCACAAACATTGTCGGCAAGCAGTGTTTGTAAACAGTTTGCGGAAAGAATTGCTGGAACACAAAACGGGCTGTAACTCGGAAACAAAGCAATTTCGGGCATATATTTATATAAACGTTTTTCATTGTTTTCAGGTCCTGAATCCATCCTGAAAGTGCGTCCCACATGTTATGAAACACCCTGTATATTAGTGAATTTGAACCAGAAATAGACATTACACAACCAACCTCCACACTCCCTCATTTCCCTTTATTAGTATTGTTAGCTTTATTAGTATTGTTACATAATGATTTAATATACGCGAGACTGGTGGGTTGGGAAGGGGAATGAGGGAGTGTGGAGGTTGGTTGTGTAATGTCTATTTTTGGTTCAAATTCACTAGTATATAAAAAGTTGTATTGTGGTAGCTGTTCATATAGACTGGTAAAATAGTTATAATAGTAATCATGATGGAACCAAGTTATTAATGTACAAGATTAGTAAACTACATGGAGTATCAACGCTGTTCACGATCATATTAATTGTTTATCTTTATGAACACAGACGTTACATTATAATTACCTGTATGTCAATGACTGCACATTCAATGGTCCCTTAGATATGCAGTATATGTCTGTGTTATATGTTGTTGGACTCGGTTGCCCCCCCCCCCACCTTCCCCCAGTTGGGGTACCTTGACTATCACTGCCGCGTTGCCACATGAACGGAGTTGCCTGTGAGGCAAGGAACATTACATATGCGGGCAACTGTACAAGCTCAAAGCAACACTTATTTAAGAGACCCATAATATTTACATCACAGAGGAGGGATTCCTACAAGCCAAAGCTTCCGCAGGAATCCTCACAAACCTTAGCAGTGCATCAGTCTGCATTGTATAGTGCTTCACCTCAGAGTGACTGAGATTTGACTAAATAACCTTACAGTAATCAGTATCATAGTCAGGTTCTACGTCTGGAGCTACCATACAATGAAGCCCTACTACAAATGGGGTGTGATTAGATTCAAATTCATCATAAAATATTGACATACTATTGATTATACAATGACCATCATGGGAGGCTATACAGTGGTCTAGCCACGAGTGAGTTCCCTAGGCATCACTAACATTATGAGTCATGAATCATCAGGGAGTAGCAATTTACGGCTAGTTTGTAGTCACATGCCTCACAACAACTAATAAGGTTAGCAAAATTCGAACCAGGTTTATTGATAGTGCCGTTAAAATCACCAACCACTGTAACACATGAAGAGGCCCGCTCTAGCAGTACATTTAGTGTACAGAGTCTATCTAAAAATACCTCCTCATTTTCAGCACACTCATAAGGCATATAAACGTTGAATATATACAATATTTTGTTGTCAATAGTTAGTTTTATGGCTACAAACTACTCATATTCATAACTAATGGGTTCTATAAACCTATCGAATTGTGAGTGCCACATTATAGCTACATCTTCCTTCCTATTCTGTCTGTCCACAGTGGTACTTCATTAGCATCATTTGGTGAGTTAGCTATTCCCCTGTAGTTAGGTTTAATATTGTTTAAATTTTTTTACACTTGTTTAGAGAGCCAAGTTTCTTGAAAGCATAAAAATGTCATTGATCATTTATTGATCACTGTCAGCATTTATTTTGAAGCCTCTAGAGTTATAGCTACTAACACGTGTCTGTGAAACTGGGCCAGTTTTCTTACACACTATCACTGTTCTCGCTGGGTGTCTCCCTGGGATTGTGTGGTGGAGTTTGCTTCACCCACATCTTTGTGGACTGTTTTTTCTGAAGTTCCTGTCACACAAACTATAGTAGAGTTCTTCAGGCCGGATTTCTGGCCCCATAAATAAGCTGGGTCCTTACATTCTGCTTCAATATAGAAAGAGCTGTAAGTATTTGGTCGTTTACTGGTTAGTTTGGAGCAGGTAGTCCCAATTCTTGTCACCTCACGCAGATATTCTTCTAGTTCTGAGGCAGATAGGTCAGGTGGGAATCGGGAGGCAAATACATGGGAATATCGAGATATTTTCACTGCCTTAATTGCTTTATTTGTTGCTAGTCCTACCCGTGGTTCTCTTCTGGAAGGAGGGGAGCTCCCGGAGTTCTGATTCTTTTTCTGACGTAAACCCTTTCTACCAACTGTTATACTTCCCCTTTGTAGTTCTTCAAAGAAAGCGTTTCTATCGCATATCAGTTTGTCAGTTTTTGGGATACTGAAAGATGACTCGTACTGAGCTCTTAATATAGCAGGTACTTCTGTTAGATCATCAGATAAAGCATTGTCTTCATTTTTCAAAGGTCCGATAGTCGTGTGATTTTTCGACTTCCTTTTTGTAAAATTACAGAAGTGCTTTCAGTTAGCCTTTATCGCTTCTATAGCACTGTCTTCTTTTTCTGTATGCTACTCAATTACGACCTGTATGACGCAATCTATACTTTACAGTTTATCATTTAATATTTTTCTGATGTTGTTTTCTTTGTAGTTACTTAATTTTGCAGTCACTCTTTTTCTGTTTGGGAACAATGACCTATTTTGTCTTTCGAACCTGCTTCTCTTTTCTCTTTGTTGCATTTTTGGAACATGTCTTTCCACAATTTCCAGCGTCTTCTCTAAGGTCATTAGCATCTCATTCGTCATTCATACTCCTTACTCAGAGGACGCATTCCCGGGGTCTCTGATTGTTAGAAAATCTAGAATTGGAAGAGACATTGTTGTCCTAAGGCGATATGATGACTAAGCTGATTGATGCAGTTTTGCTTGTATATATTAAGTTAAGGTGTATATATATCCAGCTCATAATTGTAAGGTTAGTGAAAAATTCACTTAATTTAGAGCTAGCATTTTTGGTTCTTGTGGAATCATTGTTTCGGCACTCTTGTGGCATCATTTTTTTGGGGTAATGGCGCGTCCTTTCTGTTCGTTTGTTGAATGTGGCATTTGCAGGGCGTGGTCTTATAGAGAGTTCTCTTGCAATTCAGTTTGGTTGTTTAGACACAAGATTGTTGCATCGTGCAATAGTGCACGTTGTGTTGTTGTTGCAAGGTTTAGAAAGAAGACCATAAATAGTGCCCCTTTTGTTGTTTTTCCTTAATTTTATGCAAATGAGGCCTAAGGTAGACCCGCATCGAGTCAGCAACCCTGAGGTAGGACCTAATAGGACCTCCAAGACTGTAAGTTTGTTTAGTCTAGCTTAACTTGGGCTGTAGGTTGAAGTAGCCCTTCAGAGCTTGACCGTTCAAGGCTCAGCTGGGATTCTGAACCCAATCAGATAAAATAAAATAACATGGTCCTTCGAGCCGGATTCTAGCTCAAGACTGAGTCAGTGACTATTTTTCGGCGAAGTTCTGATTGTGCAAATTGTAGCCTAAGTTGGGCCTGGACTGGTTGAGCATTTTACGGATCACCTGAAGATCAGGCCCCCCAGCCTTCGTTAGTTAACCTTATAAAGCTAACTAACGAAAATATCACGACTTAACCTAACCAATCGTCAAGGGCGTACAGTTAACCTAACGATTGGTTAGGTTAAGTCGTGATATTTTCGTTAGTTAGCCTTATAAGGCTAACTAACGAAGGCTGGGGGGCCCTGATCTTCAGGTG
Organism: Bathynomus jamesi; assembly: GCA_023014485.1. Lineage (NCBI taxonomy): Eukaryota > Metazoa > Arthropoda > Malacostraca > Isopoda > Cirolanidae > Bathynomus > Bathynomus jamesi. The sequence continues at coordinate 353,813 of JAJOZX010002161.1, read as the reverse complement.
GTCCCTTTTTACTAATGATAGGTTACATAGGATTGATGGCGACGTTTTGTTGTACATTCGTAATTCCCTTAGGGCTATCGAGGTTAAGATAGATCTCCCAGCAGCAATTAAATCACTGCCCAACAAAAAAATAATTTTTGCTGCTGATTTAATTCTAAGACCTGTTTCGGGATAATATTGATGTGCTGATTTCAAAAATCACCTTAGATTTTGTCCATCACATCAGGTTTTCGTGCAATGCAATATGCCTATTTTGGGTGATCCATGAAGGGCGCTTATCAAAATTGATGATTTTTGAGACATGTTAACAGCTGTTTTGCTGTTAAAATTTTATCTGTGGAATACGAAAATCTGTGCATTAAATCTAAAGGTCATGTACAAATTAAAATCTTGGGTAGCTGTGATTTCCCCAGGTGTGAGCGTGACGTCATGATCTGAGAGAGATTTCCCATTGGCGGAGTGAGAGCAGCCGGTTCCGCTAGTGACGTTACTTGTACACTTTCAGCAGTTGGGTTGCAACATGAGCATTAAAGTTCACTATCTCAACAGTCATCTGGATAAATTTCCAGAAAATCTTGATGTTAGTGAAGAGCAAGGTGAAAGGTTCCACCAAGATATCAAAGTGATGGAAGAAAGATACCAAGGAAGATGGGATACCCATATGATGGCTGACTACTGCTGGAGCCTGCAAAGAGATTGTCTTGACATCTCTCATTCTAGGAAGTCCTATAAGAGAATTTATCAGCACTGAAAAGCAAAGGTGGGCAGGACCGAGTTACAAAAGGACCGAACTCCAGGAACTCGGTCCTTTTTAAGGACCGTGAGCGGGAAAGTCGGTCCTTTTCTCAGTGAGGACCGAAATGAGGAGCGACGGTCCATTTTTAAGCAATTCCGGACGGTCCGGTCCGGACGGTCTTTCTTAGTGTGTTTAGTGATTATTTGAAGTTCTAAAGAAAAGATGGATCGTTTCCTCCAGAAGACTCAGAAAGAGACTGAGACTGAACTGAAACTTGTTTCAACACCTGGAGGAGACGAAGAATCTACTGATGTTAGTGCTTCAACTTCAAGTCAAGCAACTGGAGCTCCTAGCGGAAGAACTGAACCCGGCAATCCCTGGCCGTACCTGGACAAATACTTTGAATACCTAGGCCCCAAGGGTGAGCAGAACCTGGAGTACAAGTGCTTGCTGTGCCTGCCGAACAAGAACATCCTCTCGACAAGCAACAAGAGCCAAAACAACCTCAAGCGACATGTCTCCAGGCGCCACCCTCACGTCCAGAACCAGTTCGACCAGTGCATCAAGGACGGGGTGGAGCTCCAGAAAAAGAAGCGGCGAGGAGACCCTCAGGAGCGCCCCGACGACAAGAGGCAGAGGACCATGGTTCAGCCGACTATGCGGGAGGCCATGGCTGGACCGTCCAGAGTCACCAAGGCTCTTTGAAGAGAAGGTCAGTAAATTCAATTAAAAATCTTACAACTTTGTCTAGAAGTATTTATAATCATTAAATTACACTCAAATGTCAGTCAGTTATGATGAAACGTAAAATTTTTTTATTTCTTTTTAATTAGTTGATCACCTTATTTGTGGGCAACATGTTGCCTCTCGACGTCGTCGACTCCGATTCGTGGAAGGACTTTGTTAGCACCTGTGTCCCTGGCCAACACTCCATGTCTAGGAGGACGCTTACCAGGCATATTGAAGACAGGTATTTTTTGTTTGGCTATTTAAATTCATTCTTGATAACAGTATTTTCTTTTTTCTTTTAGTGATGAGCGATGACATAATTTTTTACTTTTGTCTTTTAATGAACTTTTTAAGGTTTGACGAGAAGAGGCAGCACCTAAGGGACGTCCTCAACTCTGTACAGTCGGTCTCTACTACGGCAGACGCTTGGACATGTGCCCACAAGTATGTTTAAATTTTAATTAATTTACTTTTTACTTCAATAAAAAAGAAACTAATAAACTGTGAGTTTATTTTAATCAATTTATTACAATGCTGTGAAAATATAAATTAAATACTGCATTCCATTTTATTTAAGGTCGTACATGGGGATGACTGTACATTGGATTGACCAGACCACCCTCCTCAGGCAGAAGGCAGTCTTGGCGTGCAGACGACTCACCGGACGACACACCTTCGAGGTCCTTGCGAAGGAGATGTACAAGGTCATCTTCGACTTCGCCATCGAGTCCAAGGTCTGCAGGACTACTACTGACAATGGCAGCAACTTCAAGGCATTTAAGTAAGCAGATTTTTTTTTTTTAATTTCTTCATTCAAATTTTTTGACTTTTAAATCTTTACATTTTTAATTTTTTTTATAACATTGAATAAAAAAAATAAAAAAATATAATTGTTTCATTGTGAAGTGTCTTTGGAAAAACGGACGAGGAGCTGCCTGCGGAGGTCCAGGAAGAGGAGGAAGGTGGTGTGGGGCGGCCCGATGATGAGGACGTCGTTCAGGTTGAGGATCTGGCATCGCTTTTGGAAGGTAAATTATGGATTATTTATTATTTCTTGATTTTTTTTTCACTTTTTACAAGACTTAAGGTATTTTCTTTTCACTCAAATATATTATTGAATAAATTGAACATTTCTTTTTAACCGGTGCCACGGGGGATCCTGAATACGTCCTGCCGAAGCGCACAAGGTGCGCCGCCCACACCCTGAACCTAGTGGCCACCTCCGACGCTGACAAGGCCCTGAAGAACTCACCATCCTACAGGAAGGCGTACCGGACCGCCTTTGGTAAAGCTACGGAGCTGTGGAACAAGCAGTCAAGAAGTTCACAAGCCTCAGACACCATCAAGGCCGAGATAGGGATGCAGCTGACTGTCCCCACCGTTACGAAATGGAACTCCGTCTACGACGGGGTGTCCCGCCTGGTCGACATCTTCGGAGACAGGGAGAAGCTTCATGGACTACACCAGACGTGCAACATTCTTGGGGTGCCTTCGTTCTCGTCTGGTGAGCAATATACATATTTGATTTTTTTACTTTTCTTTTTGAAAAGATAAAAAGTACAATATAAAAAGTTTAAGTACAGGACTAAAATATTAACTATTTTTTCAGCTGATATCAACTTCTTCAGAGTATCTTGAGGTGATGAAGCCGGTCTGTAAGGCCTTGGACATCCTGCAAGGGGGGGACAAGGCGTACATGGGGGCACTCCTGGCCATCTCTCAAAATGTTGAAGGAGCAGATGGAAAGCAGCGATGTCAAGATGTGTCAGCCACTGGTATTAGCTGTCAGGGATGGGATCAAACGTCGGTTTGGTCCCCATTTTGAGGATATGGACTTCCTCCTGGCAGCTGCGCTACACCCCCAAGTTCAAATTGGGCTGGGTGAGGCTGGTGGAGGACGACGTCATGTATGACGTCGAGGAGATCAAGGTGAAGAAGCAGATGATGTCTATGGTGGAGAGGATTCTGGCAAGAGCGGACTCAGGCAAGGACACCAGCAGCAGCGAGGGTGAGAATGACCAGGACAATGACGACTTCTTTGAGGCTCTCTACGAGGGCGGGGAGAAGACGAAGGAGACCGGGACCAAGTTGGTGGAGACATTTCTCAGCGAGAGGCCTGTGAAACCCTTCATCTTCAACAAGGACTCGTTCCCCAGCCCGGCGTTGAAGGACTTGTTCATCAAGTTTAACACGCCTATCCCATCCAGTGCCGCCGTGGAGAGGCTCTTCTCTTTGGGGAAGGACGTCCTCAAACCGAAAAGGTCAGGGCTCAGTGACAGCCATTTTGAAATGCTAGTCTTCTTGAAGGGAAACTCAAGCATTTAACTTAATAACTTTTTTTTTCATCATTTATGTATTGTATTAATTATAATTTACGTTAATAAAAATAAAGATTTCCGGTGTCTTTAATTTCATTTTTCATTTTAATCAAATTTTTCACTTATATATAAGGACCGAGGACCGAGTCGTTCCTAGGTCCTATCTTCAGAAAGGACCGTGACCGGGACCGTCGGTCCAGTTTGAGGCCCGGGTGCCCACCTTTGCTGAAAAGTAAGAAAACAAGAAAGACAATGTTAAAAAAACTGGTCCCGTGCTTGCTTTAATATGGATTTATTTTTTGCTTATTTAAACACTTTTAATCACTTTGTGTCAATATTACCATTGTATATTAAAGTTCACTCCCTGCACAATTGTTTACTTTTCCATGCTGCTTCTGAGTATGTAAGCTTATTTTTTGAAAAGAAAAAAATTGGGCATAACCCTGCCAAAATGCGATATCTCCAAAATATCCGTATTTGATTGCTCGAAAACCTGACGTGATAGGCAAAAACTAAGATGATTTTTGAAATCAGCACACCAAAGTTACCTAAAAACAGATGTTACAATTAAATCAGCAGAATTGGTGTTGGGCAGTGTTATGCGATATGCATTGAAGTTAGGGCACGTAGTATTAGCTTTAATTTCGTTGTTTATAGACCTCCCGTTCAACCCTCGATACCGATACTAGATTTTACACACTTTGGTAACTTTATTAATAATCGGGATAGTATAGTTGTCGGAGACTTTAACTGCCCTAACGTTAATTACGAGACTTTTACTGGTAATGATGAGGGTTTGAGACTGATTGAGTTCATGGAAGATAATTTTTTACGACAGATGATTAACAAACCAACGCGCGGTGACAATATTTTAGACGTGTGATGACGAAACGACGAAAATATAGTGGAAGGTTTAGAGGTAGGTGAGAGTTTGGGATGTAGTTATCACCAAATTATTAGGTTTAAGATGTTGATAGAAAACCGTAAGGATAGTAACGTAATCGAAGTCCCTGATTTTCGTAGGGCTAATTTTGATAGTTTTGCGGATAGGATGAGAGTAGTGGACTGGGATAATTTATTCATGGGTAATGACGCAAATTTTCATTGGGAGGTGTTTGAAGAGGCCCAAGCGCGCTAGTAATCGTGGTAGGCACAAGTAGTGGACTAGGGAAATAGGTGAGTTCATAAACGAGCGTAACAGAGGGTATAGACTTAATAAGCGCAATGGCACGGTAGCTAACTTTAATAGATATATCGAGCTTAGACGTCAGGTTAAAAGATCTGTTAGGAATGCTAAGCGTAATTTTGAGATACTTGTAGCTGCGGATAGTAAACATAATCCGAGAAAGTTTTTTGACTACGTCATTAATCGTAAGCCGATAAAAGATAACATAGGCCCTCTAGTGGATGCTAACGGCGCTTTGACTTCCGACGCTCAGGCGATGGCGGGTATTTTTAACAACTTTTTTGCGACAGTTTTTACCGTAGAAGACATAAATAATGTCCCCGACGTGGATGATATCGTTCCATTTAGTAGCGAGACTATTTTGAATGAAATAAGTGTTTACAAGGGTGAGATTGTGCATTATATCGATAAGCTAAAAGCAAAGGTGGGCAGTTGCGCCGCAAAAAGTTGCGGCGCAACTTGCGGCGCAACATTTTTGGTTGCGCTTGCGCTTGCGGCGCAACTTTTTGAAAAGGGTTGCGCTTGCGCGTGCGGCGCAACTATTTCAGCAGAGTTGCGGTTGCGGTTGCGGCGCTACAAAAATTGTTGCGCGTGCCCACCACTGGCTAAAAGTTAGCAAGGCTCCAGGCCCTGACGCGCTTTATCCCAGACATTTGAAAGATTTGAAAGACGTTATCGTAGGCCCCTTGACAAAAATTTTTAATAAGTCATTGGAAGCGGGAATTATTCCTGAAGATTTCAAATTAGTTAACATTATGCCAATTTTTAAAAAAGGAGACCGCACAGTAGCTAGCAATTAGGCTTATTAGCTTAACGTCAATTGTCGGTAAACTTTTGGAATCCGTACTTAGGGATCGTATCTTCGATCACTTAGAAAGTTGCGATTTGATTAATAGTAGTTAACATGGGTTTCGACGCCATAAATCTTGTTTAACTAATTTGTTAGAGTTTTATAACGAAATAATGCGCGAATACGATAGGCATAGAGCGGCTGACGTTATTTATTTAGACTTTAAAAAAGCGTTCGATACAGTTCCGCATAGGAGATTAATTGCTAAGGTTAAAACACACGGTATACGCGGTCAGGTAGCTAACTGGTTAGAGGAATGGCTTCGTACCAGGAAACAGAGGGTCGTTGTTAATGGGAGGGAATCGGGGTGGTTGGAAGTAGATAGCGGTGTCCCTCAGGGTTCAGAGGCCCATCGCTATTCGTGATCTACATTAACGACATAGATGTAGGCTTGACCAGTAACGTGTCCAAATTCGCGGACGATACTAAAATAGGTGGTAAAGTTCTTAACGTGGACGATAGAAATAGGCTTCAAGACAATGTAAATAGGATTATGGAGTGTACGGATAAGTGGCAGATGCAATTTAACGTAGATAAATGTAAAATTTTGCACACAGGTTCTCGTAATAACAATTACACGTACACGATGGATGACAGACAGTTAACGATCGTTGACGAGGGAGTAGATTTAGACGTACGCGTATCTAAGGATTTAAAAGTTAGGAACCAGTGCCTGGAGTCTTGCGCAAAAGCTAATAGAATGTTAAGCTTCATAGCGCGTAATTTCAAATTTAAATCGAAGAATATTATATTGCCCCTTTACAAGTCCCTAGTCAGGCCTCACTTAGAATATGCCGTTCAGTTTTGGTGCCCGTATTTGCGTGAGGATATTGATAGGTTGGAATGAGTTCAGCGACACGCCACGAAACTAATTCCGTCACTACGCAACAAGTCTTACGAAGATAGGATTAAAGAGTAAGCCTTGCATTCACTCGAAACTAGGAGATTAAGGGGGGAGCTTATTGATGTTTTCAAAATCGTTAATAAAATCGATAACGTAAATTTTGACAAACTGTTCACTTTCGATAATAGCAATACTCGTAATAACGGATTTAATTACGTGGCAGACGTTTCATTACTAACATCGCTAAAAACTTTTTTACGTTTAAAGTAATTGATAAATGGAATAATCTTACCGCGTCCGTCGTGAACTCTACCAGCGTTAATATGTTTACAAACCGTTTAGATAGGCATTTCAAAAATATTAACGTCGTTGAAAATAATAAAACAATTAACAGGAGCTCTGGAGGTAATGGTCGAGGATGAGTCTGTTGACGATTAATGCCAGCTTGTGACATGCCAGCAATAAAATTATATTTAAAAAAAAAATTAGACTAACACGAACTTAGATGTAGCTCGTAGCTAAAGTAACCCACTTTTTGTTATACTCTTTAAACTTTTTTCTTTTCTTATCCTCTCTTTACTTGCATGTCTGTAGTTTGCATGGTATGACGGTGTTTAAGTTAAGACTGTGTTTGCATAGTTTGTAAGCGTTCTTATTTTACTACTTTTCATCTTTCACCCCTTTTCTATTCTCTTCGACTATTATTCTGAATTGTCGGCAGTGGCCAGCGGATGATGATGGTGAGTCTTTCTCTCTCTTTTTCTGAGTGAATGTTAACTCACGAATGATAGGTTTTGCTACTTACTTAACCCCTTATTCTCTTCTTTTAACCCCCTTCTCTCTTCTTTCTCTCGGGCTAACCTTAGAGTGGATCTTCGGGTCTTTGTTAGCCTTAGCTCCTGTAGATCTGTAGATTTCTTTCGTTGTCTTGCCCTTGAAGATGGTTTTACAATCTATTACTTCTATGCTGGATGCAATACCTTCCCAGTTTATAGGTTTGGAATGAAAATTAAAAATTTCGAATTTGCTTCTTTCCATTGTTCCTTTTCTTTTCTTTCCTGTTGCTTTTATACTGGTTATTTCAATAATGTTGTGATCCGATATTATAGTTGGGAATATTTCTAAGTTATCAATTAGGTTGCAGTTTTTTGTTAATACCAAATCTAGGTAGTTGTTTTTTCTTGTTTTCTGTTATTTCTTATGTTAACATAAATTCATCGGCTAGAGCTAGTAGTAGCATTTTTACCTGCTCCTGGTCTTCCCGTGTGTCCCCCTTGTCCTGGTGTATACATATATTTTTCCATCTTTTTATATTTCATGAATGGGAAATTAAAATCACCAGAGAGAAAAATATTTATGGTTGGAGAATTTAGGTCTTTTACCCAGTTTCTGACCTCTGTAATAGAATCTGATAATTTTGAAGTTGGCGTGTTCGGGGAGTTATCAGTTTGTATTTCTTTTTTGTCAACATAGAACTCAGTTTTCACAGTTCGCCTGGCAGTCCTTCAGATGGATTTCCGTGAGGCATGCAAAGTATGCTCCCGTTTCTTGCATGACTCCTTTCAGGTATAAAACTCTGTCCGGGGAATGGTTTGATTTAAGGCCCTGAATGTTGGCTACGATTATTTTTATTTTTTCTCTATCGTTTTTACATATATGTGGTTCCAATTCCTTTTCCAATGGTGGTGCCTGTTTCGTTGCCTTGTGATCCTCCAAGAATTTCCCTCTCTTTATCTTTGTCATATTTGTTGGACCGATATCGCATGAAGTGTCTTTGTCCGTGCCTCCTGTCCGGCTCTCGGATTCCTATATTTGTCAGCTGACTTTGTATTTGCTGAATGGTATTTAGCAGTTGAATTGTGTTGGGTACGTCTAAAAATTTGGTAGCCCTCTTTGATGCTCGTTTTTCCTGTTCACCTGTTGCGTTCCATTGAAGGTGGTGGTAACGGCATTTTTGTCTTACTTGCACCTCCCATATCTTGCATAGGTGTTGCAGACAGTAAGATGGTGGAACTTGCACTTTTTTCAAATTTGCCAATATATATATATATATATATGATGTGTAAACATTTTATTGGGACACCCGGTGTATATATGCCGAAGGAAACAGAATTAAAAATATTTTTGAAAACGCGTTTATTGCGGCCTTTTACGGTTAGGTTATATTATAAACGAGAAAGAGTCCTGGGATTAATTTTTCTTTGTAGGAAAACTCAGAATAAAGCTAGGTTAGACACTTATAAGTTACATTTAAACAGCGTCTTCATTGAACGGTTCTTGCATTTCGTCACAATTTTCTGTAAAAATCTGGGTAGATAAACGTTCCTCCCGATCTATAGCTCTGCAAATTAGAAGCGTTGCGTGAGCATAAAAGTCTTGATCTTCAATCAAATCAGGAGAATTGTAGAGCGATAACTGACTCATAGTGTATATTTGAAAAGCACTAAGCGAAAAAACATACGAACTGAGGCTGAGATGAACTGCTCCCTTTTATAAAGGGGGCTTGTGACCAACCCACAAAACACAATCGTTAGCTTCCTATTGGCTAGCGGTGAATTTTGGGTGAGACTTGATGCGTAGGCCTGCATAGCGGCCAAACAGAGGTCCTGGGATCCGCCCACAGGGCTGTGATTGGTTGCCCCGTGAAATCTGGGGCGTGTCAGATAGCCCCATTCGTGGAGACGAGAAACGCTTTGTTTTTTTTATCTTGTATTCGACCGAGAGAGAGAGAGAGTTGAGGTAGGAATGTGAAACGTTTTATGGTGCATGAAGCTCGCCTGTACATTCTCGTTTGTCGGGAAAGGAAGGGTTTTCGTGATATTGGAAGATATATTCGGTACAATTCGCGTATGTTTCAAAGAAACCCTAAACTACGGTTTATGGTGTCTTGAAACATAAAAGTGGAAGATTGTTAATTACCCATGAAGAAAACTGCTGTAAAATTTTCACGATACAATAAATATATTTAAAAATAACAGCTGCGTGCTGATGATTAGCCCAAAGTTTACGACCTCGAGAGAATGGGAATAAGATTGACCCGATGATGGGCTGTATAATTTAATGATAAACAACATATATATATATATATATATATATATATGAAAATTATTTCACGAAAGTAACACGTGAAAAATATTTATGATGAATAAAACCACGAAGGAAAGGAAACACAGAATGGTGCTCAAGCGCTTTCGTCTAATGACATCCTCAGGAACACTGAAGTACATAAAGAGTTACAGCCTATATATAGGTTACAGAAAAAAAAAAAATATATATATATATATACAATAAACGGAGAAACAAAATTAAAGGATTGTGGGCGGGGCACACAAATTTATAAGGAAAAACTATCGATTTTTAGCACAAGATTAAATGAATTGTTTCCAACCAATGTTATAGATAAAAAAAAAATAATAAATATACAAATTTATACTGGAAATCTGCCCGGGTTTTAGCACTCTGCTCTTTTTGTATATAAAAATTGAAAAATTATCGATTTTTAGCACAAGATTAAATGAATTGTTTCCAACCAATGTTATAGATAAAAAAAAAAATATATACAAATTTATACTGGAAATCTGCCCGGGTTTTAGCACTCTGCCCTTTTTGTATATAAAAATTGAAAAATAAAAGTTATTAGGGTGGCATACAAGTTTACCAAAGATTTAGCGTTCTACCTTTCTTATCTAAATCTGTTCTGAAGGAATTCAAAACAATAGGATCGAGTTGAAAAAGACCTTTGCTTATGTTGAAGTTATTTGTAAGTTGGATAATGGCAGACTCAAGAATATTTCTATTAACAATGTTGCTAGAGTGAAATAAAACTGAAGCATTATTCCAATCAATACAGTGGGATAACTCTGACAAATGGACAAAAAGGGCACTGGACAACTGTCCTGTTCTAACGGAATATTGATGCTGTTTTATACGTGTGTGCAAATCCTTTCCCGTCTGACCTATGTAAAAGGAATCACATTGTTTACAACCAATTTTATAGATAATGCCTGAATTATTGGTAGGGCTATTTTTTACTAAGATATTTTTCACAATATTGTTATATGAAAATACTACATTAATATCCAAAAGTTTAAGTACATTAGCAATGCCTAAAAAGCCCGGGAAAAATGGAAGTACTAAAATATTTTTTGACAAAGTACGAGTGTTATTATTGACACGATAGAAAGTTCGTTTTGCCTTGTTGAGACAAGATTCCATAAACGCAGATGGATAACACAGATCACTTCCAATACCGTTGATTTTTTCTAATTCGGCATCGATGTATTCCGGACTGGCGATCCTAAGGGCGCGGAGAAACATTGAAGAAAAAATGGCCTTCTTAGTGGGGGTGTCATGTCCCGAGTAAAAGTGTACGTTGGACAAATTGTTTTTTTTTTTCCATAGATACTAAACTTAAAACCTGGGCTTTCCCTATGTACACGCACATCCAAAAATGGGATTGAATTGTCTTGTTCCACTTCTAAAGTAAACTTAATGGAGGGGACTTGATCATTTAACTGAAGGAGGAAGTTATCCAGGTCACGATTCATGGGCCAGATACACAAAATATCGTCGACGTACCGCAACCAAGGGATGCCAACCCCCAGGATTCTCGGAATGTAAGTAATTTCGAAAAACTCCATATAAATATTGGAGAGGAGGGGCGACAAGGGGTTGCCCATGGCCATCCCAAAAACTTGTTGATAATACTCGTTATTGAAAGTGAATTTACAGTCTTTGATGCAAAGCTTAATAAGTTCCAAAACAATGTGTGAAGGTAGTGGCAGGTCATACTTATGTAATTCTTGGGAGAGAAAGTCAAGCATATCATCAATCGGCACTTTTGTAAACGATGAACAAACGTCAAAACTGATCAATCTATCGTTAGTTTCAGTACGTGCATTATTCAATTTTTCAGTAAGATCTATGAAATTTTTTACATGTGAATCCGAGATAGTTCCGAGAATGGGGGACAAGACTTTGACAAGCCATTTGGAGAGTTTATAAGTAATAGAGCCCACCGAGCTAATAATAGGGCGCATAAGGTTGCCAGGTTTGTGGGTTTTAATAAGACCGTAAAGGTAGGGCAGAGAAGGTGAAGTGGACATGAAAAGCGGAATTAAGTCCTTATGATCTTTGAGAATGCGCTTCAAGCCACTATTAAATGATTTGATGACGTCATCCTGCCATTATCCAACTTACAAATAACTTCAACATAAGCAAAGGTCTTTTTCAACTCGATCCTGTTGTTTTGAATTCCTTCAGAACAGATTTAGGTAAGAAAGGTAGAACGCTAAATCTTTGGTAAACTTGTATGCCACCCTAATAACTTTTATTTTTCAATTTTTATATACAAAAAGGGCAGAGTGCTAAAACCCGGGCAGATTTCCAGTATAAATTTGTATATATATTTTTTTTTTATCTATAACATTGGTTGGAAACAATTCATTTAATCTTGTGCTAAAAATCCATAATTTTTCAATTTTTATATACAAAAAGAGCAGAGTGCTAAAACCCGGGCAGATTTCCAGTATAAATTCGTATATATATATTTTTTTTTTATCTATAACATTGGTTGGAAACAATTCATTTAATCTTGTGCTAAAAATCGATAGTTTTTCCTTATAAATTTGTGTACCCCGCCCACAATCCTTTAATTTTGTTTCTCCGTTTATTGTATATATATATATATATATATATATATATTTTTTTTCTGTAACCTATATATTTGCTGTAACTCTTTATGTACTTCAGTGTTCCTGAGGATGTCATTAGACGAAAGCGCTTGAGCACCATTCTGTGTTTCCTTTCCTTCGTGGTTTTATTCATCATATATATATATATATATATATATATAGGGTGGTCCCAAATTATACAGTAAATTTTAAAAGTATCTGAATCTTAAGTCTTACCCTCGGAAATTGTTACATATATTAAAAAAACGTTACTGACCAAAATTTATAAAAATTAATAAATATTTAGTGGTACCACACTCGACTTTAAATTTCATAATTTTCTTGTTTCAAAATTCTTTGAATTCATATTCAAAAATTTCTTTAGTTTATCGCAGTCCCCCTCCATATTCAACTACAAAGGAGTATTAACCACTCAGAGGTGGGGTTCTCATGGGTGCCCATCTCCCACTCATTGTTGCTGCATTCGCAGTTCCTGCTTCAAGTTTGATTTTTTACATTAGGAAACTGCAGGTGATGTTGCTCCACTACTTGCAGGAGAAACTGCTTTTGACTTTCATTCTTAGTTAGATGTGCATTGAATTTTTTTATTAATGCTATTCCTCTTTCGGAGTTATCATTTGTTACCATCATTGACTTGACATACTCAAGGGCCATTTGATAATCTTGTCTGTTCTTACAGTTTGTTGGATCATCCTCAAGAAAGGCTATTGGGAGTCCGAGCTTAGTGAAAAATAGTCGAGATGAGCTAGTAACGAAACTGGCTACTGTCTTGTTTTGAATATCGTTGGCAGAAAGCTTCAAATTTATTCTTTTGGGCGGATGTTTAGATCCCCTTATGTCGAGTGCCTTTACCATGTCTCAATGGAAATAGCTTCATCAAAGAATGAAAGTGAAATAAGAAATTCACTTAGGTACCAACGATGGCGAGAAAGTGCTTGAGATGCTGCAGAAGCAATGCTTTTGTCTTCGTATACTAGCAGCAGTTTTAGTAGCGAAAGATAATTGGCAGGGGCAGAAGCAGCGATAGGTGCCATGCAGGAACATAGTGTCTAATGGCAAATTGTGAAACGTAGCACGATGCAAAGCACCTGGCTTTAGAAATTTGACTCCACGTGGTGATACATCTCCTAGATAGATGATTGTAAGTTCCAGGACCTCTCTGTAATCATCTCGGATTTGTGTGGAGGTTAGATGTTTCTTACAAATAACAAGCAGTTCATCACGTCCTGGAGTATCAGGAAAGGTTTCAAAATTTTCTTTATTGATGGAGTTCCAGGCAGACTTAAAGCGTTTGAATATCGGAATATCAGGTCCGCTACTGGCGGAACAAAGACACACCTCAAAAACATTGGATACAATAAGTTCAATTATATGGTGCTGGCATGCAATATTTAGTGTCTTCTCCAAGCTTTTGTTCTATTTGTGCAGTAGCTCCCTTTTAAGGACCAGTGTTCGTGGGAGTTGTGTCAAAGCACATACTTTTAATGCGATCAATTAAGTTCCAGTCCTTTAAACATTCGACAACAGCTGTTGCAATGTCTACTCCTGTGCCAGACTCGAGTTTTGGTACTGCAAGTAACTTTGATTTGTCTCCTCCTGACACCAACGCTGCTAATCTTTCAACTTTTTCATTTCCAGTTAAATCGATTAGCATTTTTCCATCCCAGTGCACCATTAAAGAACATTCAGGATTAAAGGATTCTTTTAAATCTTTTGCAATTTTCTCACGTACATCCATTCTCTTTCGACGAACTGTACTTCTGCTTATGGACAAGTCATCAAGATCATGATCTAATGCAGAGGCAGCAGCTGATTGCACATATACGGCCTGTCTATCAGAAATATTCGATCTATCCAGTGCAACTGCAACGTCTTGTGTTACAAGTTCCTTCTTACTTGGTTTCCTAGGAACCTTCTTCCCTGCATTATTTTTTGATGCCGTGTTAATTTTACACAGCATTGTTTCATCTTCACTACTCATGCTCATTGTTTTATCTTCACTATTCATGCTACTTGATGAAGCAGACTTTGTTTCTTCCTCCTTTCTCTTACTTTCCCTACGTGCTAACCGTTCTTTAGCTGACTCTCTTCCTTTTACGATCTTCTTTCTCTGATAATGCTTTGTCAACGTTAGCCATATATCCTTTTCTTCCCTTCTGTTTTTGAGCTTGGAGAAATTCTCTGTCTTCTTTAATTAATCTTGATCATCTCGTGCGCTTTTTGGTGAGCAATATCAGAGAGATCGTTTAAACTGTCCTGAAACAATCTCTCTTTCACGCTGAGTTTCGGAGCACCGGAATTTTAATTTTTGGAGCGTTCTACAGTATATTCCATATATGCTTTTCAATCATTGGTATAACATTATAATCAACTCTTGCTGGAATTCTAGCTTGTTCCTAAAATTCAACTACCTCTATGTAAACTGCTTTAGAAGCTTCTCTTAGAGTTTTCTTTTCCTTAAGTAAATAAAAAAGACGACGGAGCACATCACCTTTGGAAGGAAGTTTTCTTCCGCATATCATTTCAATTGGTTGTCCAATGAGCCATATTTCAGTATTTCTGCGAGTTTTCATTGAGGAACTTGCCATTTTTAATATGATTATTCACTATTCCAACACTGCAGACGAACTGCAATATACTGCAAACAACTGAAAACGACAGGTTGGCAAAAGACTGAGGTTTGTGAATAAAAAATACGGTTGTTATAGGAACGCCCCTTCAACACGTTTACGCAAGATGAGCACTTAATGCAGGGGTGGCCAACCTTTTACATTTCATTCGCCAATTTTTTCACGCATGAGTTCAGATGCGCCATACAAGTCTTGTACCCCCATTCAAGTCTTGTATAAAATATGTTAATATAGATATATTTAGCATTTTTACATGATATAATGATTTAATATAAAACAATGTAAACATTACTTACCTTAATGAGTACTTCTAATCATCCAATGCGCCGAGGTTGGCCACCACTGACTTAATGGGAAAAGTGACGAAATCTATTTCATGGAAAAACGTGAATACAAGTATCAACAGAACAGATGCGATTCTTGCCTCAACGTGTTCAGCACCGATCATACAAAATGTGCTTCGGAATATTTAAGCCCAATAAGCATACAATAAACAATATTATGCAAAAAAATTATATATATCGAAATATTTTTCGTAAAGACAAATCTATATTATGGGGAAGAAGCCAAAAAGGTTTTTAAAAAACATTTAAATTCAAATGCGATGTGGCACCACTTAGAATTTTTTGATCTTATTAAAATTTTATATTTAGTTTTTTCAACATTGGTAACAATTTTAGGGGGTAAGACCTACAAATTTTCAACATTTATTTTATTGGACCACCCTATATATATATATATATATATATATATATATATATATATATATATGAGAAAAGTTCAGAATGGTAGGGTGTTTATAGTCCCGTAATTATTTATTTTTTTTGTAGAAAGACAAGAAAAACTATGATTAGCAGAGATATATTGTATTTGGTACAATTCGCGTATGTTTGAGAGATACACTAAACAACGAGTCAATTGCTGATGAAGTTTTAATCTTTATGATCTCGAAATAAACCCCTGCGGAAAGAAGTTTACTTATTCGAATTTTAAATTGATATTACACTGGTATGCATATGAAATTTTTTTGTCTGCTGTGAGGGTTTTTTCAACTCATATTATATAATTCGACCATGCTGAATTCGAAAATGACATTGGTTTTCCTCAATCAGGTCAGGTTTTTTCTCTATTGGCCATTTATTATAAGTCCAATTTTATCCCCAAATTTATTGATTTTTTTAGCTTAAACACTGTAGATACGAGTAATATTATAAGAACACTCGTGAAAAATGAAAACATTGTGTGAATAAATACTTTTATTCATACAATGAATATGGAAAAAAGTTTATTGAGGAAGGAATGAAGTTTTTTTGGCTTTCCGTCTGTGTTTTTCTTCGGGCACGTCTCGCTTCAAACACCAGCAATAGTCCGCCAGCATATTGATATCCCAGTTTCCCTGGTACCTCTCTTCCATTATTTTGATATCTTGGTGAAATCGTTCACCCTGTTCCTCACTATAATCCCCGCAATTTTCAGGAAAATAGTCCAAGTGGGACCACAAAAAGTGCATTTTTATGGACATGCGCGACCCATGAGCTTTGAAAGCTTCCATCAAGTTTTCGACAACGGACTCGTATTCTGGACTTCTACTTGCCAAGAAAATCAGTGACAACTGATTTGAATGCCTGCCAGGCATTCTTCTCAGTTGGAGTCATTGCGTTTTCGAACTGAGTATCCTTGATCAAAGTTCGAATTTGAGGACCATCAAAAACCCCAGCATTTAGTTTAGCATCAGATATATGAGGAAATTTACTCTCGAGATATCGGAATGCTGAACCCTCCTTATTCATTGATTTGATGAAATTTTTCATCAAGCCCAGCTTAATATGAAGTGGTGGGAGCAAAATTTTTGTTGGTGGTACAAGGGGCACTGAAACGACATTATGCGACCCAGGTTCAAAATTCTCTCTGGATGCCCATTCACGCTGTGCATAGTGCTTCTCATCCGCTCGGCTATCCCATTTGCAGAGGAAACATGGGTATTTCGTGTATCCCCCTTGCATTCCCAATACAAATGCCACAATCTGAAAAAAAATGAAAATATTTAAAGAATTTAGAGAATTTGTTCTATCAGATAAAAAAATCTATGCATTGGACTGTATCACTTCTGTGGGGAAGTTAAGTGTTCTTATACGCTCTCAAATAACCTTTGGAAAAACAACATAGTCAATAGCAATAGTTTACTTATGATATTAGTATTACCTTCAAATCTCCACAGATCCTCCAGTTATGTTGGTCGTATACGAGAGCATCCAGTAAAATTTTCATGTTATCGTAGCTCTCAGTAAGTTGTACGGAATGTGCTACAGGGACTGATGCAACCCTATTCCCAATGTTGAGAAGTACTGCTTTCAAACTTCGTTTAGACGAGTCTATAAATAGCCTCCATTCTGATGCGTTATATGGCAGGCCCAAGGATTCGATTAGCCCCTCAACATTGCAGCAGTACACTAAGGAAGAGGTATTTTCGTGCACTGCAAAAAACTTGCGGAATTCTTCCTCTCGTTTCCTATACCAGGAGAATGTTGTTCCCGGAGCCAGCAAGTTGTCCTCTCGAAGTCGTGAGCCCAAGATCTCGGCAGCTAATTTGGAAAGTCCTAAATCCCTGGTAAGATCATTAAGTTTGGCCTGGTTGAGAGGCCTCGGCTCATTTGAAGCGGTATTTTGAGGTATATACGACTGGGACTGGTCATTGGCATTGGTCATTGATTCATCATCAGAATCATCGAAGTCCAGGGTTTGAGGTGGGTCGGGTATTGGAATTCCAGGACCATGGGGTACAGGTCTCATAGCAGAAGGAATGTCAGGGTATACAACAATGTGTTTATTCTTCTTGTTAACTCCTGAAAATAGAAACACAGAAACATGGATATAAAACTTGCATATGAAATAGAAGAAGCATTCAGACAGTGGCGGCTCGTGAGGGAAGGCTGCGGTCTGTAAGATATGAAATAGGTCGATGGAGTCTGTATATTTTCTTTCTTTTTCATTCATATTGTCCCTTCGGGGACAATATGAATGAAAAAGAAAGAAAATATACAATCATTGTATGTGTAAATGTAACTTGTATAACAATATGTATGTGTAAATGTATTTTCTATAACAATATGTATATGTAAATGCAGTGGTGGGCACCGTTAACCAAAAAGTTAACTTCGTTAACCGCTAATCCGTTAACCAAAAAGTTAACATCGTTAACCGTTAATCCGTTAATTCGTTAAACATGTAACGGAAGTTACCGATAAACCGTTAACGTTAACTTTTATTATAAAAAAAATGAAAAACACAAAATATATATAATTTAATTTTCCCTCTTCTTCTCGTTCTCCATTTTGTCCATGAGATGCATGTTGCCCTTCATGAAAATTAGCATATCAAAGTTTTCATCAGACAGGGATGATCTCTTGGCCCTCAGGATGTCCTTGCCCATAGAGAACAAACGCTCCACTGCAGCACTGGAGGGGATGGCTGTGTTGAACTTGATGAACAAGTCCACCAACACTTGCTCACCCAAGAAGGCAGCATCTGTCAGCAAGTCCTTGGAGTTGGTCTCCAGCCAGGTCTTGACCAAGTTCTGGGCCTTGCCCTTGAGTGACCTGTGGCTTCTGCTGCTTTCTTTTGTCTGGATGACAGCACTGAAGAAGTCATCCTCCTCCTCCTCCTCGTTGTTGCTGCCCACTTCGTTGGACTGCTGCTTCATGGCCTCCTCGACTGTACCCTCCATGCTTTTCCTCACCCTGGCGACCTTGGTGTTGTCATACTTGTCCAACCAGATGAGGTGAAAACGCTCCCATTGTAAGACATCAATTGACTTAATTTATGTCATCAAAGTGACATGAGAATTGAAATCTTACCTGATCAGTTTTATGGTTCTTGAAATGTATCAAGGAGACTACTAATAAGGTACTCACAGACATATTATAAATATACATGACTTACTTGACAACGATTATTTTTAATATTCACTAGCACAAACATGTTGCGCAAGAGACAGACTGCAAATGAAACGAATGTAGTTATTTGTTGTAATTGTTACATATATATTATTGAAAGTGCCTTAAAATGCTCGTGATATTTCTTGAAAGAAGTTGAAACATTCAACTCAAATGGCAAATCTTTCCGCCTGATTTTACAGTCGACCATGTTTTGCTCAAACCAATGCCATAAATAACTATCATATTTGGTAAGACACAAATTGTGGCGACGGAAACAAATATATCGCCTGATTTTGCACTGCGGAAATGGAAATTCGTTCATCACTATTAACAGTGGCGGATTAATTGCGCACCTGCTCAGCACTGAAAATAATAGAAACTTTTAAACGTTTATTTATGAATTTTTTGGGTTAACGGACTTGAGTTAACGGAAGTTAAATGTAACGGAAGTTAATTAGTCCGATAATGATTTTCAAAGTTAACTTAAAAGTTAAATCGTTAACGAAAAAGTTAACTTCGTTAATTAACGATTAACGGATTAACGGTTTGTGCCCAGCTTTGTGTAAATGTATGATTACCATTATGGTGAATATTATGCTATATATGGTGAATATTACATTATGGTGAATATTATGTCAAGTTTCATACGAGGATTTCAAAATATTTAAGAAAAATAAATTTATAAGCCCACCTTGGAGGTTTGTCATGCAGAAATAGCAATCTGTCACGTGATCCTTTCCTTCTCTCCAAATCATGGGAATTCCAAAAGGCAAAGATTTCGCTCTGCCTTTGCTCCATCTTCTCAAATTTTCAATGCACGTCTTGCAGCACATATGAGGGGCGAAATTTTTGTCCTGGTCCCCTAGCTTAATTCCAAAGTATGCTCTATACATTGTCTTCACAAATTTAGTGATTTGGGACTGGTTATTTGGCATGGTAACCGTCCCACATATGTAGCAGAATCTATTGGGATCATTTTTACACGCTCTATTCATTATGAAATATTTTATCTATATGCCTGAAAAGTAAAAAAAGATATTATACAAGTGAAACAAGTGATGATAGATGTTACTGTTCCAATTCCGCTTTGACAAAATCACGAAAATTCTTTTACTTATGAGGCCATAGCCGGATAACCTGAGCTGATTGAGAAAACGGATTGCAGATTCGAAATCAGCAGGAAAAACTCTATAAGAATCACTTACAAAACCCTTGACAGCAAAATTGATGCATACCAGTGTTATATATCGCTTCCGCCAAACTCCACAATTTTCAGAACGATGTTTTATATATATATATATATATATATATATATATATATACACACACACACAGGGTGGGCCAAAAGTCTGGATCCATAGGAAAATATTTATTTTAATACATAAATTACAACAAATGGTAAATACTTAAAATGAATATCAACTCTAACTCGTAAATGCATATCCGTGATCGTGATACTGTACAGTAGTCGTACTCCAGTATAAACAACAAATTAGAACAAATGCTCAAATTGGCGGCCTTTGTAGGGTGCACTTTGTAGGGATGGAATTTATGATTTTTAATAATTCTTCGAATTGAAGTTCTCGAGATGCGTGTTTCATTTGATAATCTTCTTGTTGACTTTACTGGACTATTCGTTAAATTTTCACATACCATTGCAGAGGTATTTTCATCAGTTGCAGTTTTTGGACGACCAGAACGCCGTCGATCATGTACACTTCCTGTTTCTTTGGAACGCTTAAACAACTTGCCAACAGTCGCATGTGTTACTGGATGCTTATCAGGATGATTTCTATTGAATTCGGTAGCAACTTCTCTGTGTGTAGCGCCCTGTCTTGCGTACATGAGCACAAGTTCTACCCGGTCTTCTGTTGTTAGATTCGAAGCCATTTCTGGGCTGAAATAAAAAAAGTATTTGAGTATTTATACTGGAGTACGAACTACTGTACAGTATCACGGATACGCATTTACGAGTTAAAGTTGATATTCATTTTAAGTATTTACCATTTGTTGTAATTTATGTATTAAAATAAATATTTTCCTATGGATCCAGACTTTTGGCCCACCCTGTATATATATATATAATATATATATAATATATATATATATATTTTTTTTTTTTTTTCCATAAATATTTGTCCTTCTATTGTTCAGCTAATTACATCGTTTAATTAGATGTTTGTTATATCGCTTTCACCTTTCTTCATTTCCCTCCTTTATCATATTCCCTTTCTATTAATTCATTTGTGTCCGAATTGTTCATTCTGATGAATGTCAATCTTTACACTCCACCTTAGACGGGTGTATATATATATTTTTTTTTTTAACTGTAAACAACACAGTATAATTAATGTAACGAACGACGCTTGTGCAGAAGAGCGTTCCGCTCAAGATGGAGGGAGAACGAGCAAATGAAAAATGAGGTACCTCCCAGGAATCGAACCTGGGATCATCCAATTGCCGCTCGGATATGCTAACAACTGCACCAAGAACCCCGATTAGTCAATACTCGTAATTCTCCTACATATCAGCGGAATCAAATACCCTGAGGGGGCACCTTCGCCTGCCGTACATATATACACATTTTAACTGCAAACAACACAGTATAATTAATGTAAAGAGCGACGCTTGTGTAGAAGAGCGTTCCGCACAAGATGAGGGAGGAACAAATGAAAAATGAGATACCTCCCAGGAATCGAACCCGGGATCATCCAATTGCCGGTCGGATATACTAACCACTGCACGGCATGCGAAGGTGCCCCCTCAGGGCATTTGATTCCGCTCGTATGTAGAATTACGAGTATTGACTAATCAGGGGTCCTTGGTGCAGTGGTTAGCATATCGGACCGGCAATTGGATGATCCCGGGTTCGATTCCTGGGAGGTACCTCATTTTTCATTTGCTCGTTCTCCCTCCATCTCTCAGAGAGAGAGAGAGAGAGAGATCCCTGCTAGGGCGCTCTGGGTACCCCTACCAACCGTGGAAAGATGTTTACACAAATTTTTAGATGAATTTTTTTCCGGAATTGTACATATATAGGCTCGCCTTTGCTTTCCGTTCGAATTGTTCATTCTGGTGAAGATCAAGCTTTACACTCCACCTTAGACCTACTTTTAAACGGGGAAATATATATATATTATATATATATATATGAGAGAGAGAGGGAAATAAACAAACATATAAACATGAGCGAGTGTTGCAATAACGGGATTCCCTGGTTGCCCCTACGAACGTGGAAGGATGTTTACACGAATTTTTAGATCTACGGTTTAACACGGATTAGGTCACCCTGGCTAGCAACAGCGGAAGGACGCGCCGCCGCCGCGTCTCGAACCCGCCTACATTCCACCTTAGACCTACAGTTTAACGCGGTCGCCGGAGCCCGACGTAGAAGAAGGAAGGAATTTGTTTGTTGGTATCAAAATGCCCCGCGAAAAGGACACTCAACCCAGTTATTATACATTCTCTTATTCGTTAAAAGAAAAGGTCGTACTGGAAGCTTTTACGTGATTGATTACCCTTTTAAAACGTCCAACACACTCTCGTCTTTGTTTTGTTATCCACAATGACCAACTTTTTAAACTTTTTAATCAACAATCAAATTAATTAACCAATCATGTTAAAAATAATCATATTAAATTCCGTATATGACACTAGATATGGAGAATTTGCTTAATCCTTTTGAGGCTAGGTTGGAGTGGGACATGGGGGCCTTCGTTGGCCTGATACCTAGGTAAACAAGGCTGTTAATATTTTGTATAAAATCAAAACATATGTTCGAGTTTTTTGTGACGATACCAAGTAGTCGATATACGATCAGCACAAATATGTTAGCTTATGCAACCATGCTCTCTAGTGTACGATTTCTTTGTGTGCATAACGTAATTGTCGAGCTAGTTTATATACAGTATTTAACACTTTCCTGTAAAATTTCCTTCGCTACTTTTTCAGGGTCAAGGTATTTTCTTCACCCTTTTTCCGAACCGCCTCTGGCGAGGCGGGGAGGGAGCCTTATACTTTTCTATCCAGTTTTCTACTACTGCTTAAATAATTTAAAAATGCACTAGTTTAATATATGGAACTTCCCCGAGTGGACTTAAAGGTTTTTGAGGCCTCTTGTCCTTGTGACTCTCTCTCTTTCTCTCTGTCTTTATATATATATATATATATATATATATATATATATATATACATTTTGAGCAACACTTTTTGCCAATTTTTCAATTTTTCTGCAAGTTAATCATTGCTAAAAGGACTTTCCTTCTTTCCTTTTGCCGCCAACTACTTGCATCTAATCCATGTTCTAAAAAATGTATTTTAGTGATGTACCTATTCCAAAATTTGTCCGATACCGATTCCGATTCCATGAAAAATTGCCGATGTGGATGCCGATTCTTTGACTATATTTACAAAAATCAATTCCCTTCATAAATTTTAATAATCTAATGTGAAAATGATGTTAAATAGTTTTATTACTCAGTAAAATGATAAAATAATTGTATTTCAGTTTCATAAATTGAATACCAATATTTAATGTAATTGGTTTCCTTTATGTTGAAGGTATTTTCTTTCTTCAACAGTATAAACAACAACAAAATTTTTCATTAAAATTTCAAGTCCTTGGTGGCGAAGTTGAATAAAACAAATGGATATACCGGCTGTCCCAATAAAATGTTTACACATCATATTTTATATATATATATATATATATATATATATGCACACTTTAGATGATAGTAATATGCGCTGATGTATTAGTATATTTATAATACTTAGTAATAGTAGTATAGTAATGGTGTATTGTACTTAAATAACACTAGTATCCTTTGTTACAGGAAATGGCGGCATTGCAGTTACCGTTTGAGCAACGTAAGTGGATTCTGAAGCACTACTGGAAGACGGAGAATGTGGCTGAGGTACAGAGACATTGGAAAAATGAGTTTGGAACATTACCACCATCACGGGTAACAATTACAAGATTACGTGATAAGTTTGAGACTGACGGAACAGTGCAAAACGTCAACAAAAGCCGATCTGGAAGACGTCGCACTTCAACTGACAATGAAAGTGTTGAGACCGTGTTACATGCCTTCACAAACTCTCCAAATAAGTCTACAAGGCAATGTTCTCGTGAGACTGGTGTTTCTAAATCCAGCGTTCATCGCATTTTGCGACGTGAAAAGTGGAAACCGTACATACCTAGACTGCTCCATGCAATGAATGAGGACGATCCAGATCGTTGAAAAGAATTTTGTGAGTGGTTTTTGTACATGTGTGACGAAAACAATCTTTTCCTGATTTCATTGTTTGGTCCGATGAAGCCACTTTTGAACTTTATGGTACTCTCAATCGACACAACTGTGTGTACTGGGCCACCGAAAATCCAAACGTAAGAGAAGAACGAGCACTTAATCAACCAGGAGTGTCAGTGTGGTGTGGTTTGTCTTCCAGAGGACTGATAGGGCCATTTTTCTTTGAGGACACTGTCACAGGTGCTGCTTACTTATCAATGCTGCAAGACAACATTGTACCTTCAATCAGAGCTCTTTTTTTGGAAAAAGAGTGTTACTTTCAACAGGATGGCGCGCCACCACATTACCACAATGACGTTAGAAATTTTCTCAATGTTTGTTTTCCTAGAAGATGGATAGGACGTAGGGGATGTACGGAGTATCCACCACGATCTCCTCACTTAACACCCTTAGACTTTTACTTGTGGAGCACTCTGAAGAAAACTGTGTATGCTGAAAAACCAAGGACACTACAGGCCTTGAGACACGAAATTGAAATAGCCTGTGCCAACATTCCACTCCGAACAATCCGAACAGTATGCCGATCTGTTGCGCGCCGTTGTCAAGAATGTATTGATGCTAGTGGCGGACATTTTGAACATTTAAAACATTAAAGTAAGCAGTAAAACCATGAAGGTATTGACGCTGCTGGCTGATATTTCGAACATTTAAACATTAAAGAAGCCTATTTGCTATCTATTTACTATCCGCCTATTTTGCTTATTGATATATATGTTAATATGATGTGTAATCATTTTTTGGGACACACTGTACAATTTGGGTTTATAAAATTATTAAAATACGATACTTAAAATAAAATGATTTGTCTTTCCTTGTGAACAGACGTGTTTTATCGAATGTCCAGTATTACCAATTGAATAAGTGGTTTTATTCAAATTGTCTTTAAAAAAAAAAATGTGTTTGGTGCTTTTTTAACTAAATTACCTCCTGTTATTAATTATTCATAAACGAATGTATTTTATTTATTGACTTTATTTATTACTGTATTATTTGATTAAACCAAGGCGAGTGCACGTGGCTTGCCTTGTTTGTTTTCCTTCGAGAGGGTAAAATTCCAAAACGTGGTCTAATAAGGTTGATTTTTGCCTTGCTGAGAATCATCAGGTAGGGTGTGGTCACCGTCCGTGGGGAAAGAAAAAAGGAAAAGGGGAAAAAAGTCGGCCGAATTGTGGACAGAAGTTTTTCTTCCTCTTTTTTTTTATCCATCTTTATTAATACTTTTTCTTTTCCAGAACCTTCGTCGGTAGCTTAATTAAGTATATATTCATTTAGTATAAATTTGGGTTACAGGAACCTGTTTCTGCGTTTGAAGAACATTTTTGCAGGCTTGCGCAAGTGACGTCACAATAAGCACGCGGTAGACCTACGTTTTATTTATTAATTGCTCCTTACTTATTCTAGGAAACTTACGTCGTTATTAGATCACTATTATGTACTCGATATTAATTTCCAAACGCTCGTTTTTTAATTAGTTAATAGCATGGCACCCCCGTCAAGTACTTGCATTCGCTGTAAAGGAAAGTTTGAGGCTTACGCGTTTATTTTGACTAATAATAATGATCAGTTAGTTTGCAGGTGGTGCTCAAACATGGGAGGCCAGAGTGAGGCTTGAAGAAAGGATGGTGCTTCTGACGGCAAAGTTAGAATCCCTTGGGCCTTCTGAGAGGAGTTATTCTTCAGTCACAGTCCCTCCTGCCTCAGTTTCCTTCCCCTAGTTCCCGACCCTTCGTGCAAGTGCGTAATAGAGCCCCATTAAGACAACCTAAGACTTCTCTACCGGTGTTAACGAACAATAAGTTTTCTGTTTTAAGCTTCGAAGATGTGGATGAACCTGAAATACGACTCGTTAGTGATTCCATTGTTCGAGGGCAGCTCGAGGAATTCTGTGGAAGAAACCCCCGTCGTAGGCGCCGTTACTGCTACCCTGGTGCAAGGGTGGAGGATATAAGTAATAATGTTGATTTTTTCACAGTCGGAACTTCTGAGGACACAAAGTATGTTATTCACGTCGGTACTAATGACGTTCTAAATTCTAGCTCGAAAGAGCTGCTGGCTAGGTACAGGGACTTACTAGAGCGATTAAAGGAAAAAAACTAATA
This sequence comes from Bathynomus jamesi, assembly GCA_023014485.1. Lineage (NCBI taxonomy): Eukaryota > Metazoa > Arthropoda > Malacostraca > Isopoda > Cirolanidae > Bathynomus > Bathynomus jamesi. The sequence goes on along the minus strand of JAJOZX010002161.1, from coordinate 327,481 downwards.
AGATTGTTTTAAAAGGTATACTTCCTCGAATTATCCAACGTAACGAGTTCTACAGCAAGACGACCTATATTAACAATAACCTAATTGTTATCCTTTCGCTGTAAAGGAAAGTTTGAGGCTTACGCGTTTATTTTGACTAATAATAATGATCAGTTAGTTTGCAGGTGGTGCTCAAACATGGGAGGCCAGAGTGAGGCTTGAAGAAAGGATGGTGCTTCTGACGGCAAAGTTAGAATCCCTTGGGCCTTCTGAGAGGAGTTATTCTTCAGTCACAGTCCCTCCTGCCTCAGTTTCCTTCCCCTAGTTCCCGACCCTTCGTGCAAGTGCGTAATAGAGCCCCATTAAGACAACCTAAGACTTCTCTACCGGTGTTAACGAACAATAAGTTTTCTGTTTTAAGCTTCGAAGATGTGGATGAACCTGAAATACGACTCGTTAGTGATTCCATTGTTCGAGGGCAGCTCGAGGAATTCTGTGGAAGAAACCCCCGTCGTAGGCGCCGTTACTGCTACCCTGGTGCAAGGGTGGAGGATATAAGTAATAATGTTGATTTTTTCACAGTCGGAACTTCTGAGGACACAAAGTATGTTATTCACGTCGGTACTAATGACGTTCTAAATTCTAGCTCGAAAGAGCTGCTGGCTAGGTACAGGGACTTACTAGAGCGATTAAAGGAAAAAAACTAATAAGATTGTTTTAAAAGGTATACTTCCTCGAATTATCCAACGTAACGAGTTCTACAGCAAGACGACCTATATTAACAATAACCTAATTGTTATCCTTTCGCTGTAAAGGAAAGTTTGAGGCTTACGCGTTTATTTTGACTAATAATAATGATCAGTTAGTTTGCAGGTGGTGCTCAAACATGGGAGGCCAGAGTGAGGCTTGAAGAAAGGATGGTGCTTCTGACGGCAAAGTTAGAATCCCTTGGGCCTTCTGAGAGGAGTTATTCTTCAGTCACAGTCCCTCCTGCCTCAGTTTCCTTCCCTAGTTCCCGACCCTTCGTGCAAGTGCGTAATAGAGCCCATTAAGACAACCTAAGACTTCTCTACCGGTGTTAACGAACAATAAGTTTTCTGTTTTAAGCTTCGAAGATGTGGATGAACCTGAAATACGACTCGTTAGTGATTCCATTGTTCGAGGGCAGCTCGAGGAATTCTGTGGAAGAAACCCCCGTCGTAGGCGCCGTTACTGCTACCCTGGTGCAAGGGTGGAGGATATAAGTAATAATGTTGATTTTTTCACAGTCGGAACTTCTGAGGACACAAAGTATGTTATTCACGTCGGTACTAATGACGTTCTAAATTCTAGCTCGAAAGAGCTGCTGGCTAGGTACAGGGACTTACTAGAGCGATTAAAGGAAAAAAACTAATAAGATTGTTTTAAAAGGTATACTTCCTCGAATTATCCAACGTAACGAGTTCTACAGCAAGACGACCTATATTAACAATAACCTAAAGTCACTTTGTCAACAGAAAGGAGTGCATTTTGTGAATTTTTGGAGCAGTTTCTACGACAAGAGGGACTTGTTCCTCGGAGATGGACTTCACCTTAATGACATTGGAGCTGCGTGTTTAGGAAAACTATTTCATGATACTGTCTCTTCTTTTCAGGCTGCCGTAACTCGAACGGTCCCGGCGTAATTTCCTTAAAATTCCCTTGCGCGCGCGAAGGTATCGCGGTTACAAACAATTTGTAGGTTCTATCCTTAAATGCTCGCAGCCTACGAAATAAAATAAACGAATTTTTTTTCTTTAATTGCTTGTAAAGGCTATGATTTAATTGTAATAAATGAATCGTGGCTTAGCACTGAAACACGTGACTTTGTAGGGGAATATCAAATTAGAGGTTATAGACTTTATTAGAAACAGAATAGGTACGACAGGAAGAGGTGTTATGTTGTATATCAAAAATAATATTGCGAACGTTATAGAAATAAAGTACGAAATTCCAGAACCGATAGATTCGACTACAGCAGAACTTAAATTGAGCGATTTCAAACTTCTTGTTGCTGTTATATATAGGCCCCGTAATCAAACAGCTGATACGGACGAAGCGTTATATCGTGAACTTAAGAGAATAATAGGTAGTGAGCAGGCCTTAGTTATAGATGACTTTAATTGCGCCAACGTGGACTTACGATACAATGCAGGGAGACACGGAAGGTAATCGTTTAGTTAATTTTCTCGAAGATAGCTATCTTATTCAAAAGGTTGTGGAACCTACGAGGTTGGACAGTATTTTAGATTTAGTAATAACTACGGACGATAGGCTTATCACTGATCTTCAAGTAATAGAACCGTTAAGCAAGAGCGATCACAAGTTTGTCCTCTCAGTAAGTCACTCGAAACCAGCTAACTCAACTAAAATTCCTAACTTCCAGCGCGCAGACGTTTGTAAATTTAGAAATGAATTGTCACATGTTAATTGGGAAAACGCAATGGGGATCTCCAACGCAAAAATAATGTTGGAATCGTTTGAAACAGTATTTAGGACTATAAATGAGGAATGTGTACCTTACAAGTTTAAGCATGCGAAAGTAAATAACAAACCCTTGTGGTTTACTTCTAGAGTAGGGGATATTATGAGGAGTAGAGATAGGGCTTATAGGCTACATAAGTGCGATAAAGACAATTTGTGGTTACGAAACACATATATATCTCTAAGGCGTGAAGCGAAAAGCGTAATAAAAAAGTCCAAGCGTGATTTTGAAATCTCCATAGTTCGTGACAGCAGAGGAAACCCCAAGCGATTCTTTCAATACGTCATTAATAGGAATCCAATAAAGAGCGTCTTCGGACCGTTGACAAATTCTGATGGTGAGCTAGTTTCTGAAAACAAGCAAATGGCTACCTTGCTAAACGAATTTTTTATGTCAGTTTTTACAATAGAAGATGTAACGAATATCCCTACGGTCATAGACATAATACATTTTAACAATGGTAATACTTTAGATAATATTGTGGTAGTGAAAGGGAGGTAATGCGCTATATTGATAAAATGAAAATGTGTAAATCACCGGGGCCGGATTCCATATATCCCATACAACTAATAGAATTAAAAGAAAACATTGTTGTGCTGCTAACAAAGATTTTTAATGCGTCTATTTCTGAAGGGTGCGTACCAGATAATTTCAAGTTAGCAAATGTAACACCTATTTTTAAGAAAGGCGATAAAGGTGCGGCGGGAAATTATAGGCCAATCAGTTTAACGTCTGTTGTAGGTAAGCTACTGGAATCACTAATTAGGGATCGTACTATAGTCGAACACTTGGAATCGCGTAACTTGATTAGAAATACGCAGCACGGTTTTAGGCGAAACAAATCTTGCTTAACTAATCTTTTAGAATTTTTTGAAAGCGTGGTTGAAGTTTACGATTGTCATCGGGTGGTAGATGTAGTGTATTTAGATTTTCAAAAAGCGTTTGACACCGTACTGCACAAAAGACTCATTGAAAAAACTAAGGCTCATGGAATCAGGGGTGTAGTAATAAATTAGATGGAAAAGTAGTTGCCAGGTAGGAAACAGAGGGTGGTCGTTGATGGAGCGGAGTCGTCTTGGGCTTATGTAGCGAGCGGCGTTCCTCAGGGTTCTGTATTGGGTCCCTTGCTTTTTCATATATCTATTAACGATTTAGATGTCCGCTTAGTCAGTACAGTTTCAAAGTTTGTGGATGACACGAAGTTGGGTGGTAGAGCAATCAATGATGAAGATAGATGTAAAATCCAGGAAGATCTGAACAAAATCGTTGATTTGTCAGTCACATGACAAATGAGATTTAACGTCGAACTGTCGTCGTTAAGCAAAGGTGGGCACTTGGGCCTCAAAAAGGACCGACGGTCCCGGTCCCGGTCCCGGTCCTTTCTGAAGATAGGACCTAGGAACGACTCGGTCCTCGGTCCTTATATATAATATAAGTGAAAAATTTGATTAAAATGAAAAATGAAATTAAAGACACCGGAAATCTTTAATTTTATTAACGTAAATTATAATTAATACAATACATAAATGATGAAAAAAGTTATTAAGTTAAATGCTTGAGTTTCCCTTCAAGAAGACTAGCATTTCAAGACTAGCATCTTCTTTAGAACTTCAAATAATCACTAAACACACTAAAATCACTAATAAAGACCGTCCGGACCGGACCGTCCGGAATTGCTTAAAAATGGACCGTCGCTCCTCATTTCGGTCCTCACTGAGAAAAGGACCGACTTTCCCGGTCACGGTCCTTAAAAAGGACCGAGTTCCTGAATCGGTCCTTTTGGAACTCGGTCCTGCCCACCTTTGTCGATAAGTGCAAAATTTTACATATAGGTTCGCGTAACGGTAATTTTGCGTATAGTATGTCAGGTATGGAAAACTGATGAGTGGGTAGTTGGGAGGTAACGAAAATGGTTCACTGAGTAGGTAGGTAGTTAATCTAACAATTATTAAATTCCTTTTATGTCAATAACTGGGTGGATGAAACCAATTGGTTGCTCACCAGAGTTATTCTCCACACTAGTATTTATATACTGTGTGAGAAGAGCGTGCTCGGTAATAGAGATACATTACGCTCAACCAACCGAGGAAAAAACCAAGACAACGCTGGTGGAAAAAGCCCCGCGAAGAGGAGAACAAAGGAGTACGAAAACGAACAACGGGCGAGAGGACGCAAGGGTGAAGGGACGAGAACAGACAACGAAAAAGATCCCCACCAGCAAGTACGCTCTCGACAATTACACAACCGGAGAACAGAGACTCCAATAACTAACAGTAAGTGACTAATTGAGTTTTTAACCCAGCAATTTAATCACATTAAATTAAGCTGGGTCAGACAAGTTAGGCCTACATTGTGGCCTAAGACCCAGCATCAACTCATAGCTTAACAAAGGTGAAGGTAGATTACCCTAACCTAATTTGGTGAGGAATCCTACTGTGGACCTCAATTTATCTGCCCGCTCTGGACCATTTCCGGAATCTCTAGGCTGACCCCTCTAGGCTAGATTGATCTACTCTATAGTTAGACTGGAGATTAAGGGGGTGGGTTAATTGTGGACCAATTCATACAGAGCATTTTTCGCATTGGTGGTCCGTGTGTGGGGAATTTACAAACCTTAACCTTACTTAACAAAAATTGCAAAATTAGGCTAAATGGTCTAGCCTAAGCCTAACCTAATCAAGCCTAATTAGGTCTACAACCTAGGGCCTAACTAGGAAACATTTACATTTAAGGAGTCTCATTCTCTTATAAGCTTAGACCTGAGTGACATAAGTACTTGGGGGGGATTAAACCAAATTTAAACTTGACTGTTTTGTCTGTGCTCTCTCTTCTCTGGTAATTTCTTCTTGTCCTCCATTTCATTACGATCCCCAGTTAAACAATTTTGACTTAGACATGGACAGTGCGGAATTGAAAAAGTTAAAAAAGAAAAGGGGGGCAAAGTTGGGAGCTGTTACAAAGGCTGTGAACACTTTTAACAATATTACACAACCAGGTAAGGAAAATTTAGAGAGTGTAATTCTTAAATTGGAAACTAAAAAGAAGGAAATAATAGCCATTAATGAGAGTATTTCAGAGTTAGTTGAATCCGAAATGGCTGAAGAACAATTGATAGACCTTTACGCTGATGATGATGATCAGGTAATCTCAATTGAACAGCAAATAAGGAGACTACGGTCTCGTTTGACTGACTTAACACCAAAAAAACCTAATTCTGATTTTAATCAAAGTAGAGCTAACCTCCAACAAAATTTAAGTGGCATGCTAAATCCTGAGTCACAAGAATTGAGGGCTCAGTTACCCATTTTGCTAGTACCAACATTTGAAGGGGACACGGTACAATTCCCATCTTTCATTGACAAATTTGAGAATTTAATAGGTAATAAACCTTATATTTCAACTGTTGAAAAGTTTAGTTACTTAACTAGTTCCCTTAAAGGCCCAGCCTATAACCTGATAACCTATTTACCAGCCGTAGGGAATTCATATGAAGTAGCTATTGATCTCTTAAAACGTAATTACATTAATAAAGATGAGATTGTATATGAATTATCTCAACAAATTTTGAATTTGCACCCATAAAAGATAACCATAGTGATATGGAAAATTTTTATACAAAATTAGAAGCTATTATAGGACAACTGGTTAGCAATGAGATAGATATTAAAGCTTCATCTTGGATTATACAAGGCATAGTACTTAGGTGCCTTCCTTTGAGGGTTAAAGATATTTTAATTCTAAAGACGGGAGAAAATTATCCTAATCTGGAAGATATAAGAAAACTTCCCCAATATCCTAACTAATTACAAATTGAGAGATTTTCCAACACATAAGACCCAGACTATGGATAAACCAAAGACTGTTCCCAGAGACCAACTAGCTACAGCCAAACAGACAAAACTTGATACTGGAGAATCAAATGTGACCAACTATAATACACGAACACCTACATTACAGAACTTTAATGTAACTGCTGCCTCAACTTACACACCACATTGCAAATTTTGTGCAAGTAATGAACACAGTAGTACTGGGTGTGACAAATATTCAGACTTTAACCAAAGAGCTAAAAGATGTGAACAGTTGAACCTGTGTAAAAAGTGTACTGGCCAGGGACATTATAAGAAAGACTGTAAATCTAGGTTAAGATTCAAGTGTAAGTTTCGTAAAAGTTTACGACATGTCTCATCAATGTGTGATTCACCAAAGTGTCCAAACAATAGTACTCAAACTCAAAAGATACCTCCCCCAAACAAAGGTAACAAAGAAAATGCCACTTTCATGGGACATTCTGTTTGTTCAAACAATGTAACAAGAAACACTGAGATTCTTTTACCAACTATTACTTTGGACTCAGTGAATAGTGAGGGTAGCACCACTCCAGTGAGATGTCTTATAGACTGTTGTTCTCAACAAACATTTGTTTCACAAAATGTAGTTAATAAATTGGGTTTGACACCAAGCCCGAATGAACAAAACCTCAATATTGCATCCTTTGTTAAGGATAACTCGGACAAAACTAGCTATAAGACAATTGACCTGGATGCACATTTAGAAAGTAAATTAGAGAAAATTGAAGCAGTTATTATTTCTAAAGTAGGACAAAACAAACTGGTTATACCCAAACTAGAACAAACCATAAATCATTTGGGAAAACACTACAAAATAGCTGATAGACATATCACTAACAACACAGTAGCTAACATTGAAATGCTAATAGGGGCAGATTATATTAATCTTATTCATAAGGGCATAGTAGAGATAGGTAATGGTATAGCTATTCAGACTCCATCAGGGATAGCCCCTTTGGGTGACCTATCAAAATACAACCTAGACCTAAACCAAAACAGTTCATGACCAACAAATACTATGTGCCTCAACTCAGTCCTACATAACACCTGTAAGAATAGCAACACTTTGAATAATATTATCTCAACTGAGAACATTAATTCATCATTATCAAATGAAACTTTGGATGAGGCAATTCAAACTTTATGGTTGCTAGAATCTGTGGGTATACATGACACAAATCAAACTTCAGAAGATCAGTTAATGGTAGAAAGATTTGAAGACACCATTCAGTGCAAAGACAATAGTTATTTTGTTGAGTTACCTTGGAAAATAAATTGTCCAACTTTAAGAGACAATCTCAAAGTAGCTAAAGGACATTTATATAAAGTAATGAAAAAACTCAAACAAGATAATAATATTCCATCATATAATGATGTCTTCAAAGAACAGCTACAGAAAGGCTTCATTGAAGAAGTAACAAATAACCCTTTTAAAAAAGATGGTTGTCATTATTTAACCAACAGGGGGGTTTATCGACAAGATGCCCCAACAACAAAACTCAGAGTAGTATATAACTGTAGCCTCAAAGACAGTGATAAACACAGTTTGAATGATTGCTTGATTGAGGGTCCTAATCTCATTTCTGACCTTGTGAAGATCTTACTGAGGTTCAGGTTAGATAAATATGCCGTACAAAGTGACATTTCAAAGGCATTTTTGAGAATAAATCTTAAAAATGAATATGATAAGAACCAACTTAGGTTCTTATGGTTCAAGGATCCATTTGATTTGAATAAAGGGTTCATAACCTATAGATTTAATGTTGTGTTGTTTGGAGCCAATTGCTCACCTAGCCTATTAGCATTGACAATTAGACATCATTTGAACCAGTTTAATAACTCTTTAACATTGAACTTCCTTAAGGAACATTTTTACGTAGACAATCTAATAGGCTCAACAACAACAAAATCTGAATTATCTGAAGTCTATGAACACTCTCAAAACATTATGCAACAAGGTAACTTTGAACTTAGAGAGTGGATTTCAAATGATGAGGATTTAAACAAAAAGATTTTAAAGGATAATAATGGTCTTACTGAGCCATCAGACAGAGTTAAAACTTTAGGTATGAACTGGTATTTGGATGCAACTTCTAACAGTCATGATTCAATCTGTACTAAAGGTTTTAAACTTGATGAGGAAGCAAATACTAAAAGACAAATATTATCAGAGGCTTCCAAAATTTTTGATCCTATGGGTCTATTCCTGCCTTCAACAATAAAATCAAAGATTCTCCTCCAAGAAATTTGGAGGACAAATGTTGGGTGGGATGATCCAATAACAAATGAAAATCAAAAATCTTGGAAGAAGTTAGCTGCTGATTTAACAAAAGTGCAGAACATTAAAATTCAAAGGTGCTGTGGGTTTAGGGATAAGCCCCAGAGACTTCATGTGTTTGCTGATGCAAGCACACAAGCTTATGGGTGCTGTGCGTATCTTGTAAGCCGTACAGAAAGTCATCTAATTTATGCAAAAGGGAAAGTTGCACCTCTCAAACCTACCCGAACCATACCTCAATTGGAACTATTGGCTGCTGCATTAGCCATTAAAACCATTTCATTGCTTAAGGATGCTTACCATGATGTGAACATAACTCACATCCACATCTGGCTTGACAGTCAGATTTGTCTTGCCTGGATACGGAATGATAGCATTAATAGTAAGAATATCTTTGTAAGAAATAGGCTAAAAGAAATAGCTGAAGCTAATGAAAGCCTACAAGTAAACTTTCACTATGTTCCAACTAAACAAAATCCAGCAGACTTTCTGACCAGAGGTTTATCCTACAAGTTGTTGAAGTCAAACAAAACTTGGTTTATGGGACCTAAGTGGCTCTGTAATACAGACCAATGGCCTGTGGAACAAGTTAACTTGACATTAAATTTAATCTTTTCAAATGAAAAGGTTGAACCAATCACTAATTATGAAATTTATTCTGATTTCAACAAACTTGTCAGGGTTACAGCCTACTGTCTGAGGTTTGCTCACAACTGTTTAGCCACAATTAACAAACAGCTAAATAAAAACAATCATAATTATACAGAAGTTGCAACCAAATACTGGATAGGCCATGCACAACAAAAAGAGTACAATAAAGAGTTAGAATTCTTGACTAATGGGAAACAAACAAAAGAACCTGTACCATCAGTAGTTGTGGATCTAAACTTGTTCAGAGATGAGGAAGGCCTTCTAAGGTGTAAAGGGAGATTAGACAAATCAAAACTGTCATACAAAAGCAAACATCCAATCCTTTTACCTAGATTTAGCTATTTGACAACATTAATCATCAGAAAAACACATAATGATGTATATCATATGGGGGTACCACAGACACTAACTACATTAAGAAAAACTTATTGGATACCCAAGGGAAGGATCACTGTTAAAACAGTCCTGAGTGAGTGTGTCACATGTAGGCGTATTCATGCTAGGCCCTATAGGAAACCAAATCCTCCTGCTTTGCCAGAGGAGAGAGTTACTCTCAACAGACCCTTTGAGACTGTAGGCATTGACTATACAGGAGCATTGACTGTAGGGGTGGGTGACACTGAACAAAAAATGTACATTGTACGTTTACATGTGCTGCCTCACGAGCTGTTTATTTGGATGTTGTGGAGGACCTTACAGCAGAATCTTTTGTTGCTGTCTTTAAGAGATTCTGTGCACGACATTCAGTACCAAAGACAGTTTGGACTGACAATGCTACATATTTCAAAGCTGGTGAAGAAGTCATCCACGACTTGTTAAGCAATGAAATCACACAATTATATATACAAAATTCAAACATAAAGTGGAAGTATATTCCGGTTGCCTCTCCTTGGTATGGTTCTATCTGGGAGAGGAATATACAAACAGTAAAGAATTGCTTGAAGAAAGCAATTGGCAAAAAACAGATACACTTATTTGGGTTGCTCACTCTCCTGGCTGAGATTGAGAACATCATTAACAATAGACCACTCACTTATGTGAGTGACAACATTAATGACCCGGAACCATTAACTCCAAATCATTTGATTCGGGGAGAACAAGTTAGTCTCCTGCCGGACTACAATATAGACTCTTCAGAAGACCCAAACTGGACTCAACGACATGATGAGCTCCAGACTAAGTTACAACATTTAACTAGAGTTAAAGCTCATTTCATTAAACAGTGGAAAACTGAGTACTTGATGGGTCTAAGGGAGAGACATAAACAAATGACTAAGAAGGATTGGTCTGACACAATTAAGGTAGGGGACCTTGTTCTCATACATGACAGTACTCCAAGACAATACTGGCCTTTGGCTAGAGTTTCAGAACTCAGACCAGGGGCAGACGGGGTAACAAGAGTGGTCAAATTAAGGACTTCAACGGGTGACACAACAATAGACATTTCTCTTTTGTACCCTTTAGAGTCTGGACCCAAAACAATGGACTTTGGAGAACCTTCTCCACTGACAGTAACAACTGGAGACACTGAACTTCCAGTAACTATTCCTTTGACAGTAGGAGTGGTAACGCATCCTACTACAACATTGACAGACACAAGACCTCAGCGACAAACAGCATTAAAGGCGCGACTATTTTTACAACAAAAAATAGATGCTGGGGAATTGTAATTTTATCTTCTAACTTTCATTTTTTCTTTTCTTATGGTAAAGACCATAGACAGTTTCATCCTATGGATGTATATTTTCTCTTCTAATTAAATGCTACACCTTCTCCATGAGAAGGTGAGGATAGGCACTGTTAATCACATTAACAGGCATTTACAGTCAAATAGTTAGCTAGTCTACACTCAGACATAAAAATTGGTGACAATGACACCAAAATTTTTATCTCCCGGGGCCCCCAGTATATGGAAAACTGATGAGTGGGTAGTTGGGAGGTAACGAAAATGGTTCACTGAGTAGGTAGGTAGTTAATCTAACAATTATTAAATTCCTTTTATGTCAATAACTGGGTGGATGAAACCAATTGGTTGCTCACCAGAGTTATTCTCCACACTAGTATTTATATACTGTGTGAGAAGAGCGTGCTCGGTAATAGAGATACATTACCGCTCAACCAACCGAGGAAAAAACCAAGACAACGCTGGTGGAAAAAGCCCCGCGAAGAGAACAAAGGAGTACGAAAACGAACAACGGGGCGAGAGGACGCAAGGGTGAAGGGACGAGAACAGACAACGAAAAAGATCCCCACCAGCAAGTACGCTCTCGACAATTACACAACCGGAGAACAGAGACTCCAATAACTAACAGTAAGTGACTAATTGAGTTTTTAACCCAGCAATTTAATCACATTAAATTAAGCTGGGTCAGACAAGTTAGGCCTACATTGTGGCCTAAGACCCAGCATCAACTCATAGCTTAACAAAGGTGAAGGTAGATTACCCTAACCTAATTTGGTGAGGAATCCTACTGTGGACCTCAATTTATCTGCCCGCTCTGGACCATTTCCGGAATCTCTAGGCTGACCCCTCTAGGCTAGACTTGATCTACTCTATAGTTAGACTGGAGATATAAGGGGTGGGTTAATTGTGGACCAATTCATACAGAGCATTTTTCGCATCAGGGAAGGAGTTGGCAAGCGTAGTACAGGAAAAACATTTAGAAGTTATAGTCACTGGTGATTTAAAAGTGTCAAAACAAAGTACAGCAGCGGTCAATAAGGTGAACAAAGTGCTAGGTTTTATAGCTAGGAATTTTGAGTACAAATCGCGCGATATTATTGTTCCTCTTTATAAATCATTAGTTAGACCCCATTTGGAGTACGCGATCCAATTTTGGAATCCGCATATGCACAAAGATATATATAAAATCGAAAGAGTTCAAAGACGAGCAACTAAGATGATTCCGTCGCTTAGGGCGAAGTCGTACGAGGATAGGCTTAAGGAGTTAAAATTGACTACACTCGAGACTAGGAGGCTAAGAGGTTCGATAACGTAAATAGAGATAGCTTTTTCGAAATATAACAATATAATAGGCCTAGAAATAACGGGTGTAAGTTGACAAGTAGAAGGTTCGAGACAGCAGTTGCCAAAAACTTTTTTATGCATAGAATAGAACATAGTTTGCCGGAAGAAGTAATTAGTGGCACGTCTATAAACATGTTTAAAAATCGATTAGACGCATATGTTGATAGATTGGTTATAGTTTAAAGTAGTAAAATTAAGGTTTTTGTGGTTCGGAACCCACGTAAAATTGTAGGTCCCCTCCGCCACCACGGAGCACATGCGCAAGACACAATTACAACCACAGTTAGGTAGACCAGCCATGAGTGGATCCTAGGGTCTTTGTTGGTCTGAAACATAACATTATCAGATGGTTTAATATATAAATTATAAAGTACACTTAATACAGAATTATTAATAATTTAATTAGTCCGGTTGCACGGGGTGGGAACCCTGCATTGTTTGTTATAAAGCAAATCTTGACATATTTTGAAAGCTTATACCACCCCATTCAAGAACCCATCGGGTGTACACCTGACCCCCGCTTGGCTTTTTCAATATGGCCGGCGAAACTGAAAAATCCAATATCCTGGTCAATACTTGATGGATTTTGATGATCTTGGTGTCATTTCTAGAGGTTTTTAGGATGAGGAGTCGATCTGGAGGGGTTGCAGATACTTTGGGAGTCGTTTTGACCCACATTCGTCAATACTCAAGGTCATTGGAGGTCAAACGCCCCCCGAAATAAGGAATATCCTATATCCCGGCCAGTCGTGGAGATATTTTGGTGATCTTACTGTCGTTTTTATGGTTTTGGGCGAGATTGAGTAGTTCTATAGGCACATGATAATAGTAAGATATCATTTTGCAACTCCATGGGTGAAGTCAAGGTCATTTGAGGTTAAAGTTTGGCCTTGAAATATGATAATGCCACAGTTGACTTCACTGTATTTGCTTTATTTCAGTGACAATTTCTACAATCCAGCTAACTGATGAGCACTTAACATCTTTTCTGCAGATAAAACCAGATCATATGGCTTAAATGACATAACCCACATTATATGGATATGGATATTCGGATATAAACCACAATTTATGCTGAAGTGCAGGGCACATGCATTCTATGGAAGGTTGCAAAGCTACAAGATATGACCTCGTAAGCAAAACAAAGCTCACACCTAGCAGGGGGATTGGCATTGACAACTTTGATGCAGTTATTCACATTTGGTAACCATTTATCGGGGCCAAATATCAAAAGACATGGTTGTGTCAGGATCGTCAGGATCATCAGTCTGCTCTTCGTTTGCGTTTTGGGTCAATGGATTGTTGCAATCCAAGCCGCTGCCACATGCACAGAACATTGTGCAAGGGATTCCGCGTCCCATGCAGCCGCAGCGACCCCTGCATGCTGATTGTGATTCACACCCACATCTGATTAGCTTCAGAACTTCATCTGGTGCTAAGCACACTCCTTCACCAACTGTTTTTGGGATGAGAACTCTGTTTGTTTCGTCTCTCTCCCACCCATAATGCACAGGATCAAGTGGTGGTGGGTCACACTTTAGTGCATCGAGCCAGTTCGCCACAGTGTAGTGGGCTCTGAGCACATTTTGATGGAAAGCTTCAGTTGTTGGTGGTAGAGAACATAGTTTGGGTGCAGCAGTTCCCGACTTCCCTGTCTTCTGAGCCCATACTCGCTGACGACACTCAGTAAGAGATGAGGATTTCTTATCCCCATAGCATGCAACAATGAACGCTGTTGCCTCTTTCTCGATATGGTCAAAGCATGCATCAAGGGACCCCAGCTTGTCTAGCTTCCGACCCTTCTTGGCTGTGGCAATGGCAGTGGCTTTGCCGATGCCATGTATTGCTGCAACTGTGTCACAACCACTCAAAGCGTGTAGTTTGAGGATTTGTGGGATGATGTCTTTGTGCTGGGTTACAGTTGCTCGGATGTCCACTGATTTTCTGCCACGCACTGGAGACTCCATAATCATGGGACAGCCTAGTTTCTTAAATTCATAGAAGTGAGTCAGCATGGCAAACACGTCTGTGTCATCACAAATGATGGAGATGCGGGCATCAGAATCTTTCTCAGCTTGTGCGATAGCGTGTTGTGTTATTATCACGTCAGCCTCTTCATGAGATGATGAGAGCTCCAATGCTGCTCGACTCCTGCCTCGCACAATGGAAGTCGGTATGGTCTGCCATCCTGCAAGCACTAGCTCATGGTCTTGGGTTACAGTTGCGAGATACTCACTGTCAGCAAGGATTTGCTCACAGAGCAGCCTGTTTAGTTGCTCCTTGTTCGCGGTGCACGTGAGAACAGCGTCTCTTGTAGGCAATGGGGTGTTGAGGTCCAGCTTGTGAACTCTGCTGCTCTTGCTTCTCATTGCCCGAGTGCTTGATTTCGGAGAGAAATCATAGTAGCGATCAAAAGCTAGTACTACAGATGCATGAGAAAGATGTTTCGGTAGCCATACTTTGAAGGTTTGGATAAATGTAGCAACTGTGCCACTAGCAGGCCAGTCGACTGTCCACAAAACAGCTGACACATCCATGATAACAACTGTTGGTCGACCCCATGTTCGAGAGGATGTTTCCACTCCCAAGTTCTGCTTCAATGCGGACTTAGCTGCAGTTCTCATTAAGCCATCTGGTTGGAACAGTGCGGGTGGGTAGCCGCACTCTGTTGAGAATACATGGGTCAGTCAAGTTCGCGTTCGCTCATCAGCAAACCGATGACGCGTGCCTAAATCGCTTCTTGGTCCATAACCAAGTGGGCACCCACCTTGATATGTTTCGTTTTACTTGCAAAGGTGATGACATGTTTGGAAATGGTGCCATAAAAGCCTTGTGGCCATGATGACTCGTACTGTGCTAGTTGCGTCTTTCCAATACTAACAGTTCTATCGGCATTGGCATCTGGAGATGCAAGCTGCCCTGTCTGAATATTGTATAAGTTGCCTCCTGGATGTGACTCTGGATCCATTGGGTCCATGCACTTAGAAAGGGAATCATGAAGTGATTGGCGATCTTCTCCATCATGTTTGATGCGCCCTCCTGCCTCCTCTTTGTGGTACAGATGAAATGTTTCTAGGTGCTCACTCATATCTAGGAGGTCAGCAGTCAGACTCACATGAGCATTGAGGCTGTATACCCACGTGGTCATCACTTGTGGATTTTGGGTGTTACCAATGACACCACTAGGGCCCTTCCCACGACGCATCCAGGTACTCTCCAGGAACTGGTCGGTTGGCACCCCATTCCAGAGTCCATCCATGTGATGCATAGAACCCTCTCCTTTCATAAATGCATCTAAGACTTCTTCATGTAACCACGTCATAGATCGAACGAAGAAGAGGTCATATCTACTGTAGTTGTGATACCCAGC
The DNA here is from genome assembly GCA_023014485.1 of Bathynomus jamesi. Taxonomy (NCBI): domain Eukaryota; kingdom Metazoa; phylum Arthropoda; class Malacostraca; order Isopoda; family Cirolanidae; genus Bathynomus; species Bathynomus jamesi. Next base: position 311,821 of record JAJOZX010002161.1, on the reverse strand, counting down.
AGCGAAGAAATATGGCAACATATTTTCAGCTGTTTGAATGGCCAGAGCATATCACCTTCATGTGTACTGCGCGTGTACTGTATTTCATGATGAGAAAAGTTGGCTTGATGATGATGTCAACCCACATACGAGTTGTTCTGCTAGCAGAGGCCAGCTCTTCAAGGACTTGCATCAAGTCAGCCATGGTATTGATACGCTCACCATACTTCAAGAATACAGGTCTGAGAGCTTCTTCAGTCAGCATGCGAAGTGTACGGGCATTTTGAGGGTACTTTTTTCCTTTTAGCATTTTATCCACTGATCCGAATGTGCCACAGAGAACTTCTTTCAGGCCACTTCCCGCTGCTAGACTGCCAATCGCACCTATGAAGTCCATCACCAAGTGCATTCCACCAAGGATGGCAACCACATCAGTCAGAAGACTTCGTGTATGGAACAGGATGTCCACTATAACCTTGTAGATCTGTTGATCTACTGTGATTACCAAAACACTTTGGTTGGACTCCCTCGTCACTTTGATGCCATTGTTGATTGCAGTGTTGACAGTGTTGTGGTCCGCTGGCTTCATATTAATGAGTGGCATATACTTGATGGCCGACTTCTTAGCTGGCATCATTCCCGCCTCTCTACACTGGTGGGTGTTCGAGCCATTGTACTCAGGGGTGCCAGCGACAAACACTATCCGTCTGAAGAACTCCAGATCTAGCTCTTCTGCACGGCGAAGTGACACTTCGGCTGCTCTTGTAAGCTTCTCAGAAGGCTCAAATGAGCAGATTGCCTCCATGGGCATAGGAGGTTTTTTCGGACCAGTGTATGGCACAACTTCCAGCTCATAATTTATGGGAACTGACATTTCTTATTTTCATAGTCTAGGAATGACCTTCGCACTGTCGTTTTCAAGTGATCTGGGCTGTGTTACAATAGCTGCAAGGTTGTGACAGTTTAATCTACAATTTTGGGAGTGAATAACTGCATCAAAGTTGTCAATTATAACTTGCACAAGACCAGCAAGTGCAGCATCATTCAAACCCGACCACACAGCACAGCATCTCTTGCTGCAACAACAGCAGCTGAGCGCATAAAATGCCGCACTTCATCATAAGAACAAGTTACATTGTACTTGTACAACTCTTTAATGATTTGCTTATGGTCACCTATGAGAACACCCAGTGTTATTTGGAGTGGAGTAGGCTGATTTGTAACAACACTTGCTACAATGTTTCCAACCATTATGGATTGCAGGGAGTCAGAGAATTTCGAACTTACACGAGTAAGCAATTGCATAAGAACATCACTCATACATTCGGAAGCAATATATTGTCTATGTGAGTACGATAAGAAGTGAATTCTTCCTTGTTCTTTTTGCACTCACTCGCGATTTGCTTGCCCAGCTCTTCACACATTCATCAATATCAACAGATTCCTCACAATCTTTAGCAATATTCAGGTATGAGGCAGCATAGTTTTTGAAAACTAACAACGCAGCGATACCATCCCCATGTAAGTCTACAATTTCGTCTTTGAAGTAATCTTTAACTTTTACAATGAGCGACCTACGTGACAACTTCTCACCACCTAACTCTTTGTAAAGCTTCTCTACTTCAATTGAATTCCATGGTTTCATTTTGTCCTTCGACAATTCTACACACAAAGCAATGAAGGGACGGTCTTCAGGTTCAACCCTTGACTTATTCTGGCAAGCTCTCTCAACCTCAACACGAAAGGTAGACATACAATCTTTATGGTATCGGGCTTCTTCAGCCGGTAAATCTTTCATGCCTAACAACCTGCTCATCATTTTTCAGTTTACACTTTTCTATCAACACATCTTTGTAATTTGTTTTTTTATCACTAAGCTTATCGGTCATAAACCTAGATGCTGGAATGCCGTATTGCACCGGAACTTTGATGTCATATTTCTCGGGTAATATACACTCACTGACTTTCAAACAAAAGAGTGTGTTTTTTAGGGTCATATACTGGGCCTTCACTGAGAACAGCACTACGTAGTCTTTTTGGCTTCACTGTAGGGATATCACATTCTCTCTTTTTCATGAATGCTGATAAATTCCGCTTGGACACATAAGTGGAAACACAGTTCTTGTGACAACAAAGGATATTTGCTCCATCTTCCAAGAAAGGCTCTAGTCTCGCTCGAACATCTGGCTGCCCTCTGATGTCGCTGCTCTCTATGATTTTCTGAATCCTCCCACAATTTGAAAGACCTTTCTGACCTCCAGGACAGCTACGCAGGAAATCCTTGAAGAAACATTCGTCTGCAGCTTTTGTAGAACCTGAAAAATAAGAATTTTGCTTACCCATTCTTCAGAGTACAAATCGCATTGAAATAATTTATCCTCAGCAAATGAAAACTAAACAATGCTCAGCTGGTATATTCTCCATATTCAGCAGTCAAAAAACAATTTTGGAATCAGCACAACCAAGACGTCATCAAACCACCAGGTGGGCAGCACCATCAGCAATAATCTCAACAACCTGAAAAAAATAAGAGGAATAATTAGACATATTGGAATTCACCTTACCATGGGGAAAATAATCCCTGATTTCATTTTAAATCCTATAGAACTACTCAGTCTCGCCCAAAACCATAAAAACGACAGTAAGATCACCAAAATATCTCCACGACTGCCCGGGATATGGGATATTCCTTATTTCGGGGGACGTTTGACCTCCAATGACCTTGAGGATTGACGAATGTGGGTCAAAACGACTCCCAAAGTATCTGCAACCCCTCCAGATCGATTCATCATCCTAAAAACCCATAGAAATGACACCAAGATCATCAAAATCCATCAAGTATTGACCAGGATATGGAATTTTTCAGTTTCGCCGGCCATCTTGGAAAATGGCGGCCATATTGAAAAAGCCAAGCGGGGGTCAGGTGTACACCCGATGGATTCTTGAATGGGGTCAGTGGCGGATTTAAGGTGCGCGGGGCCCTAGGCCGGTTGGAGTGCGGGGCCCCAAACTACGCAAAGCTAGCTTAATTAACTGAAATGAAGATTTACACCCCCATCCCCCAGTGGTGACCTTACGGGGCCCTCAAATCAATGGGCGAGCGAAGCGTTAAAATAAATTTACTTTTTAAACAATATTCAATTTATTGATATAATTAATTAGCCAAATTACCATTTCATAGTTGAACATTACACATTTGTTTTTTTGAAGCTTAACAATAAAAAATAACTATAATAATACACCATTAACAAAAAATAACTATAATAATACACCATTAACTAAAGAGAATACCACTTGACTGACATGCAAATGATGCAATGAGTGGGTTTTGTTTATTGCAGGCAATTTGTACGGTACACTTAACTATTTCTCAGTCAAAAAAGATTTTTTCTAGCCTTCTTACTTGCAAACTGTTTGATGACATCAGTAAAATCAAGCACCCTTAATTTCTCATGCTCAATGCTCAACAGGGTGAGTGAAGACAAACGGTCCTGCCCCATGGTGTTTCTTAGATAATTCTTGACTAGTTTCATCTTGGAGAATGATCGCTCCCCAGTGCAGTTTGTGACAAACATGCAGAGATAGAGTCGTAATACAATTTCAACATTAGAAAATGTTTCTACCATGTCATGTCTGTGAATTATCTCATACATTTCTAGTTCAGGACTTTTTGCAGCCTTTGCACCACCTGATGAAGGAGCACTTTCAGGTGAATCTCTTGGAATGGATTTCATAAGGTGTGCAAACTGCAAAAGCTCCGACTCCAATCCAGCCTCCAAGCCCTTAGGATATGAAGACACAAGCTTTTCAGCAGATGATTTAAGCTCAGTGTTCGTTTTGTTTGAGATTTCTGATAAAAACCCAAATTTCTCTCGAAGGTCGCTGTAAGCATCAATGCGTTGTTGTAGGGCAGCACAGAGCTTGTCAATGATGGGCAAGAATGCAGTCACTCTAAACTTGTCTCTCCCTGTCAGCATAACATCCTCCGCGGAGTCTAGTTCATCGTGGTGACGCTTGCGCTTCCTAATACGCTGCGTGTCGGCGTAGTATGCATCATTACTCGTCACATCACAGGGATCACACTTAGCCATAGCTTTTGCTTCAAAGTCATCGAACTGGGATCTCAGGTCTTTAGCAAATTGTAAAAGAGACTCTAGCAGTGTGACAGCTGTTTTGAGGGAGAGCCCAGATTTTTGCAGCTGGATACTGCTACTCTGAAACCTTTCCAATACTGTATCCCAAACTTCAAGAAGAATCACTGTTTCAAGTTTTTTCAAACCTTTGAGAAGACCACTTGCTTCAGCTCTTGTTTCAGCTGGCTGATTCTGATCTGAGAATAACTCTTCCAGAACAATGATGTTTTCTTTGTGTGCTCTACTGAGAGCAGCTACAGCATCTGCTCGTGCTGACCAACGAGTGTCTGAAAGTATTTTATCAACTTTCAACTTCTTATCTTTATTAGTCTCTAGTACCTCACGGTGTCTCCTCCAACGATAAGTAGATGCAACAAGAAAGGAGTACATATTTTGTACCAGAGCAAACAATGACACTGCAGCAGGACAGCTTTCTGCAGCACACTTAGCCACCAAGTTTAAGGAATGAGCCATACATGGTATGTACTCAGCTTCACTACACTCATTCTTGATTATCTGTTGGGTCCCCAGATATTTACCAGACATGTTGCTGGCATTGTCATAGGACTGTCCTCGGCAGTCGATAACTGGAATGTTCTTCTCTTTAAGAAAATCAAGAACAGTTGTAGCAATATCTCTGCCAGTGTGGCTTAGCATGGGAATAAACTGCAAAAACCTTTCAACTGGACCTGTAGTAGGCAGTACATAGCGGATTGTAAAAGTATGTTGATCCATGTGTGAAATATCAGGTGTGGAGTCAACAGAAATTGAGAAGTACTTTGCTGTTTTTACTTCATCTGTTATTGAGGACATAACCTTTTCTGCCATTATTCCAATGACTTCCTCAGAAATGACATAGGACAAGTAGGAAGTATGACCACTACCTTTGTTTGCGTGTTTCTTGATATGTGCTGCCAAGAAACTGTCGTATGTGCTCAGCAGCTCTAGAATCCCAAGATAGTTTCCATTGTGTACTGATCCAATTACTTCATCTTTACCTCGAATGGCTAGCCCGCGTTCGCAAAGTAGCTTTAAAACATCTACACACCTCCTCAATACTGCTTGCCAGTACTCGCATTCACTTTCATATTGTTGTACTAGATTAGAGTCAATACGGGCACCCGCAGTCTTTCGATATATCATTTCGACCATACTTTTCCTGTGCTGATCTGACCTACTGTGAGATTCTATGACATACCTAGCGTTCTTCCAACCATTGAAGCCAGTTGTGAATGAGCTTTCCACCTTTGACATAAGCTTGCAAGCAAAACAATACACTTTACCAGTTGTTTTAGAGTAACAGAGCCATTTAAGATTAATTTCTTGGCCAGATAATGAATGAGTTCGAGTGAATAATGTCTTTGTACAATGACGGGTTCTGTTTAGCTCTTTCACAGCTGACTCTTTGAAGTCACCATCACAGTGTCGACATTCTGCGCTTCCATTTTTCAACCAATAGTCACACACATTTTCAGTAATTATTTTAGGCCATAATCCAAGATCCGTTTCAAATCCTTGTTCAGTACCGGTATTCATAACTTTCACTTCCTCTTGTGTCTCCTCACTGTCACTGTGTTCAGGTTCAATTGCGCTAACTACACTAGGTTCAGTACTAGTTGTGGCTTCTCCAGTTGTTTCAGGCGTAATTGGTGTCTCTACTGATTCAGATTCAGTTTGACCGGATTCAGTTTGAGTTTGTGATTTTGCAGATTCAGATACTGTTGGATATGTCAACCATTGAGTTATTTTTGGTAGTTTTTTTACTCTTTGGTTTACGTCTGCCTTTTCTTGTCGTTTAACAGAGCCAGCTTTATACTTCCTCCCTTGATCACGATCACGACTTGTTGATTTCTCCATTGTGCCTCAGTGCAGCCTCACTGCCTTATCCTGAAACATAAAAACATAAAAAACAAACTATTTACACTTGACCCTCGGTTTAGTATTAATTAATACAGTTTAATTAATTAATTAAATACAGACACTAAACACTTGTTCGGGTGAAAAAGTCGCTTTATGGGAAAAGTCGCCAGCCCCCACCAGTGGCGACTTTTTCCTTAAATATGTATAAAATGTATTTATTATGAAATCTAAGCTAAACTGACCTAACCTAGCCTAAGTACGTTTCATATAAAAAAATTAATTACATTAATTTAACATTTTTCAACTTATTTATGTTATTATAAAGATGACTAAAACTTCCCCATCCCCATTTATTGACTGGCGACTTTTTCGAGATACGACTTTTACCATTACTTACCACTAAACACACTCACATGTGCACTCCACAGCGGCCTGAATAGAACTAAACTCCCGCCAGCAAAGAGAGTGATACCATAATTATCACTAATCATTAATCAATTGTATTATTTATAGTGGAATCCAACATTATAATTATATGTGAGGGCGCGGGGCCCTCACAGGCGCGGGGCCGTAGGCCATGGCCTACTCGGCCCCCCCCTAAATCCGCCACTGAATGGGGTGGTATAAGCTTTCAAAATATGTAAAAATTTGCTTTATAACAAACAATGCAGGGTTTCAGTAAAATCAGGGTCTGTGCTACCGGACTAAATATAGAGTAGGAGATTACAATAGTTTATAATATTTAGAGATTAGCTAGTTCGGGAAAATGTAAATTTATGGGCAATTTAACTTAAGCTTTGTCTTTTTCATGAGTGTAAAATAATTTTATATATCATAATTACACTTTGAAATGAGCATAAATTATTATAAATAGTGTTTTTTTGTATGTCCAATTTCCTATAAATATAGATTTTGTTTTGTAACGAAAATTTTAAAATTTCAAATAATCGTTAAGCGAATCGGCAAAATTTGGCTGATGCCGATGCCAAAAGATGGTCCATTTTCCCGATGCCGATTAATCGGTACACCACGAGTATCTTATTTTTTCACTCTAACTTTCACGTTTTTTTTTCTTTTAACAAAAAGTATAAGATTTATTGTTATTCAAAACCAAGTATTTTACAAACATTATGGGTTTCTTTTCCAGCATTATATTAAACATGTAAAACGTACCGTCGCCATCCAACTCCTGACTTTCACTTGGCTCATATTTCTGCCCGGAATCCAGACCCGCAACAAGGATCGGAGTATAGGGGTGGCAAGGAAGGGAACAAGAGGGCCGATCACTAATTTGGTCAGACACACTATAATAATAATAGTAGTAGTAATAATAATAAATAATAATAATAATAGTGTAAATAATAATAATAATAGTGATAATAATAGCAATCCTTTCAACTTTTCAAATGTTCCGCGCGATGATTCCTCATTTCACGAAGGTCAAGCTTGTCGCCCCTCCTCTCGAGTTGGCCTGGTGAAGTAGTGATTTGGTTTCTTGTACTCTCCACCTCACATAGCCAGGTACGCCCGGCTCATCGAGAATTGTTCTAAGCCAGGCGTCTAATCTTCTTTTGATCATGTCCACTGCAACACCACTCGTGTTTCTTAGGTCTTTGGGCAGCTGATTAAACAGTTTTGGTCCTCTCACAACAAAACTATTTTCTTTCAGGGTTAAGGATGTTCCCTGTCTAGCCTTTAATTTGAGAACACGACACAGTCTTCCTTTTCTACTTTCCACTGTTGTTTGGGGAGTTACAAGGTTCAGAGTAAGATTAGGGACTAGTTTCTCCATTATTTTCCAAGTGTAAATAATGGTGCATCTCTCTCCTCCTTTCCAGTGAATATAGGTTAAATTCGCGTAACCTTTCCCAGTAGTTTAGTTCTTTGCACCCCTTGATCTTGGCTGTGAAGCTTCTCTGAATCCCTTCTAGTTGTCTAATATCTTCTTTTTTATATGGGGATGTTAGGACCGAGCAGTATTCCAATTTAGGTATGATCAGTGTTTTCAGTAGAGGAATCATTATATTCCTATCCCTTCGTTTAAAGGTTCTCAGCATCTGCCCAGTTACTTTCTTTGCTCTGTTTACTCTATCTTATTTTGTGTATCAAATTTCGCATCATCAGTCATTACAACCCCTGAATCTTTTGCTTTAGAATTTCTCTGAATCTCCTGTCTATCTGGGGTATAACATTCCATGGATTTCAGGTCCTCTCTTTTTCCGTACTGTAACAGCTGAAATTTCTCAGTGTTAAACTTCATATTGTTATCTTCCGTCCACTTGTAGAGTCTGTTCATGTCTGTTTATAGAGATCCTCTATCTTCTGGGTTTCTTATTTTTCTACTGATCTTTGTGTCATCGGCAAAAGATGTTACTGTGCTGTCTCTGGTAACGTCCTCATTTATGTCAGTTAGCATGATTATGAAGAGGAGTGGAGCTAATACTGTTCCTTGTGGTACTGAGCTGAGGACCTCTGATTCTGATGAAGATGCTCCTTGTACTGTAACGACTTGCCGCCGTTCACTAAGGAAATTATATATCCATTTCCCTACTTTTCCTGTTATTCCCATATGCTTCAGTTCATGTACGTATTATGATTCCATGGTCACACTTGTCGAACGCTTTGGCAAAGTCTATGTATATTACATCATAGTTTTCATTACTTTCAAGTGCATCAATAATGTTGTTGTAGTGTTCCATTAGTTGTGATAGGCATGATCTGCCTGACCGAAACCCATGTTGGTTATCATTTAATTTTTTCTGAGTTTCCAAAAAGCCATAGATTTTCTGTCAAACTATTCTTTCAAATATTTTAGTGAGATGGGCCTTGGATCGATCTCCTCCTTTATATATTGGGACTATGTTCGCGCTCTTCAGGATGCCCGGTATTTCTCCCATGTCTAGTGATCGTCTCCATATCCAATATAGGGGCTCAGCGATTGCATTCTTGCAGTTTTTGATCAGTGTGGCATTCCATTTGTCCGGTCCTGCTGCTGAGTGTACTTTTAGTTTCCCTATAGCTTGTATAATAAGTATCATCTGTCATAAAGTCGAAGTCCGTTATACTTTCTCCTTGTAGTTCTTCTTCAAAGAACGCGTTTCTATCGCATTATCAGTTTGTCAGTTTTTAGGATACTAAAAGATGATCCGTACTGAGCTCTAAATATTTCGGATACTTCTGTTAGATCATCAAATAAAGCACTGTCTTCGTTTTTCAAAGGTCCAATAGTCGCATGGTTTTTCAACTTTTTTTGTAAAATTATAGAAGTACTTTGAGTTAACCTTTATCGCCTCTATAGCGTCGCCTGCTTCTTTTTCTGTATTCTTCTCAATTAGTTCCTGTATGACGCAATCGATACTCTGCAGTTTATCATTTAATATTTTTCTGATGTTATCTTTACAGTTACTTAATTTTGCAGTCACTGTTTTTCTCTTTCGGAACAATGACCTCTTTTGTCTCTCGAACCTGCTTCTCTTTCCCCTTTGTTGTATTTTTGGGACATGTCTTTCCACAATTTCCAGCGTCTTCTCCTTTAAGGTCGTTAGCATCTCTTCCGTTGTCTTGGCCTCGAAGATGGATTTCCAATCTATTACTTCCATGCTGGATGCAACATCTTCCCAGTTTATCTTTGGAGTGAAAATTAAAAATTTCGAATTTGCTTCTTCCTGTTGTTCGTGTTCTTTCCTTTCCTGTTGCTTTTATATTGGTTGTATTAGGTGAAACATCCGGTAGTGTGTAGAAAGATAATGAAGGATGATGGTATAATGATGACACCCAAGAGTCCCTACAATGTAAGAAACAAGCAAAGAAACTGTGGGAGAAAACTGGGTCGGGTGAGCGGAAGGAAGTATATAAGAACGCAAAGAAACAGGCAAAAAAAAGCGGTGGCACTGGCAAAAGCCCATGCATGTCGTGATCTGTATGAGAAATTAGAAACTCGAGAGGGGCAAAAGGAAATATTCAGGTTGGCTAAAAGCAGGAATAAAGCCACAAAGGATTTTACTCAAGTGAAACAGGTTAAAAGAGAGGATGGGACAGTACTGCGGAGAGATAGAGAAAGATATACAGGTTAGATGGAAGGAGTATTTTGAAGAACTATTAAATGAGGAAAACCCTAGGTTGGTCCATGAGGATGGACTACCGAATATGGCAATGACGAGGAAGGTGGAAAGAGCGGAAGTGAAGAAGGCGTTGGATAAAATGAAGAGTGGTAAAGCAACGGGTCCTGATGAGATACCGGCAAAGGTATGGAAGGCACTTGGCGATGAAGGAGTGGATCTCCTGCATGATCTTATGGAAAAGCTCTGCAACCAAGAGGCGGTCCCGGAGGAATGGCGTGCCAGTATCATAGTACCCATATTCAAAGAGAAAGGGGATATACAGGAATGCTCAAATTATAGGGGTATCAAGCTGATATCGCACACCATGAAGGTGTGGGAGCGAATTGTGAACTTAAGGCTGAGGGAGGAGGCAGGCGTGTCGACAGCAATTCGGTTTTATGCCCGGACGAAGTGCGTCTGATGCTATTTTTGCATTACGACAGTTGGAGGAAAGGTACAGGGAAGGACAGAAGGCATTGCACATGGTTTTCATAGACTTAAAGAAGGCGTATGATAGGACACCGAGACAAGAGGTTTGGAGGTGCCTGAGGGAGAAGATGGTCCCAGATAAGTACGTCAGATTGATTCAGGAAATGTATAGAGGGGTTACGACGAAAGTGAGGTGTAGTGTTGGTGTGCCGGAGAGTTTTGGAGTTGAGGTTGGTCTGCATCAGGGGTCAGCACTGAGTCCATTCCTATTCAACGTGGTGTTGGATGTGTTGACTGAGGAGGTTAGAGGGGTTGCTCCTTGGTGCATGATGTATGCCGATGATGTAGTGTTGTGCGCAGAGACAAGACAGGAGGTAGAACAACAGCTAGAAAACTGGAGGGAGGCATTGGAAAGTAGAGGTATGAAAGTTAGTCGGAAGACTGAATATCTTAGATGTAATGTACAACCGGATGAAGGAGGGGGAGTGATGTTAAACGGTGAACTGATCAAACGGGTAGATCGTTTTAAATATTTGGGATCAACAATCGAGGCAGAGGGGGGAGCAGAGGGAGAGGTGAATCGTAGGATACATTCGGGATGGAGGAGCTGGAGAGAGGTGTCGGGAGTTCTCTGTGATCGTAGGATGCCGGTGAAGCTGAAAGGGAAGGTCTTCAAAACAGTGGTTAGGCCAGCCATGTTGTACGGAATGGAGACAGTGCCAATGAAGAAGACTAGTGACAGAAAGATGGATGTGGCTGAAATGAAAATGTTGCGATGGATGTGCGGTGTAACTAGAAGGGATCGAATCAGAAACGAACGCATTAGAGGAACGGTGAAAGTAGTAGAGGCGTCAAGAAAAGTCCAAGAAGCCAGACTGAGGTGGTATGGGCACATGATGAGAAGAGAGGAGGATTACGTGGTACGTAGGGTGCTGGAAATGAAGGTGCCGGGACGGAGAAGAGGTAGACCGAAGACGAGGTGGAGGGATTGCGTGGCGGCAGACATCCGGGAGAAAAATTTGGACGAGGACATGGTACGTGACAGAAGAGAATGGAGGAGACTCATCAAGAACAGCGACCCCATAGAGAGATGGGATTTAAGCTGCAGAAGAAGATTTCAATAATGTGATCCGATATTATAGTTGAGGATATTTCTACATTATCAATTAAGTTGCTGTTGTTTGTGAACACCAAATCTAGGCAGTTATTTTTTCTTGTTTTTTTCTGTTATTGCTTGTGAACAGACGTGTTTTATCGAGTGTCCAGGGTTACCAATTGAATAAGTGGTTTTCGTTCAAGTGTCTTTAAAAAAAATAGTGTTTGGTGCATTCTTAACTAAATTACTTCGTGTTACTAATCATTCATTAACGAATATATTTCATTTATTGACTTTATTCATTACTATATTACTTGACTAAACCAAGGCTAGTGCCTTGTTTGTTTCCCGAATCTATTACTACACGAGGTTTCATAAGGTTGAAATTCCCTTGGTTTGCCTTTTTGTTTTTCAAATCTATCAGAAACGAGGTTTCTTAAGGTTCATTTTCCCTTCCTCGGATCAGTAAGTGGGTCACCACCGTGGGAAAAAGGAATTAAGTCGGTCGAATAGCGGACAGATAAGTTTCATTTAATACTTTTTCTTTACAGATCTTTCGTCGGTAGCTTAATTATATATTCATTTAGCATAAAATTGTGTTACAAGAACCTGTTTCTGCGTTTCAAGAATTTTTGCGGGTTTTCGCAGGTGACGGCACAATAAGCACGCGGTAGACCTACGTTGTAATTTATTAATTTCCAAACGCTCGTTTTTTTGTTTTTTTAACTAATTAAAAGCATGGCACCCCGTCAAGTACTTGCAGTCGCTGTGAAGGGAAATTTGCCGCTTACGCGTTTACAATGGCTAATAATAATGAACAGTTAGTTTGCAGGTGGTGCTCAAGCATGGAAGTCCTGAGGAACGAGTTAGAACGTGAGAGGGAGGCCAGGGTGAGGCTTGAAGAAAGCGTGATGCTCCTGACGGCAAAATTAGAATCCCTTGAGACTCCAGTTACGACCCCTCCTGCCTCAGTTTCTACTAATAATATAAATAGTACTAATAGCCCTCTCTCTTCCCCTAGTTCCCAACCCTTCGTTCGAGTGCGTAATGGAGCCCCATTGAGAAAACCTAAGACTTGTCTACCAGTAATAACAAGCAATAAGTTTTCTGTTTTAGGTTTCGAAGATGCTGATGAACCGGAAATACGACTCGTTGGCGATTCCATTGTTCGAGGGCAGCTCGAGGAATTCTGTGGGAGAAACCCTCGTCGTAGGCGCCGTTACTGCTACCCTGGTGCAAGGGTGGAGGATATAACTAATAGTGTTGACCATTTTACAGACGGTACCCGAGGACACAACGTATGTTATTCATGTCGGTACTAATAACGTTTTAAATTCTAGATCGGAAGAACTGCTGGCTAGGTACAGGGACTTACTAGAGCGACTAAAGGAAAACTAATAAGATTGTTTTAACAGGTATACTTCCTCGAATTATCCAACGTAACGATTTCTACAGCAAGGCGACCTATATTAACAATAACCTAAAGTCTCTTTGCCAACAGGAAGGAGTGCATTTTGCGAATTTTTGGAACAGTTTCTACGGCAGGAGGGACTTGTTCCTCGGAGATGGACTTCATCTTAATGACGTTGGAGCTGCGCGTTTAGGAAGACTATTTCATAATACTCTCTCTTCTTTTCAGGCTGCCGTAACTCGAACGGTCCCAGCGTAAATTCCACATTTCCCCTGCGCTCGCGAAGGTGTCGCAATTACAAACAATTTGAAGGTTCTATCCTTAAATGCTCGTAGCCTACGAAATAAAATAAACGAATTTTTTTCTTTAATTGCGACAAATGAATCGTGGCTTAGCACTGAAACACGTGACTTTGTAGGGGAGTATCAAATTAAAGGTTAAACACTTTTTGTTAAAAACAGAATAGGTAGGCGAGGAGGCGGTGTTATGTTGTATATCAAAGATAATATTGCGAACGTTATAGAAGTAAAGCACACAATTCCAGAACCGATAGATTCGACTATAGCAGAGCTTAAATTGAACGATTTCAAACTTCTTGTTGCGGTTATATATAGGCCCCCTAATCAAACAGCTGATACGGACGAAGCGTTATATCGTGAACTAAAAAGAATAATCGGGAGTGAGCAGGCTTTAGTTATGGGTGACTTTAAGGTCCAACGTGAATTAAGATACAATGCAGGGAGACGCGGAAGGTAATCGTTTAGTTAATTTTCTCGAGGATAGCTTTCTTATTCAAAAGGATGGGGAACCTACGAGGTTGGACAGTATTTTAGATTTAGTAATAACTACGGATGATAGGCTAATTACTGATCTTCAAGTAATAGAACCGTTAAGCAATAGCGATCACAATATGGTAGAGTTTGTCCTCTCAGTAAGTCACTCGAAACCAACTAACTCGACTAAAATTCCTAACTTCCAGCACGCAGACTTTTGTAAATTTCGAAATAAATTGTCACACGTCAATTGGGAAAACGTAATGGGGAACTCCAACGCAAAACTAATGTGGGAATCGTTCGAAACAGTATTTAGGACTATAAATGAGGAATGTGTACCGTACAAAAGTAAACAACAAGCCCTTGTGGTTTACTTCTAGAGTAGGAGACATTATAAAGAGTAGAGATAGGGCTTATAGGCTACATAAGTGCGATAAAGACAATTTGTGGTTACGAAGCAACTACATATCTCTAAGGCGTGAAGCGAAAAGTGTAATAAAAAAGTTCAAGCGCGAAAATCTCCATAGCTCGTGACGGTAAAGAAAACCCCAAGCGATTCTTTCAATACGCCAACAATAGAAATCCAGTAAAAAGTGTCTTGGGGCCGTTGAAAAATGTTAACGGAGATCTAGTTTTTGAAAACAAGGAAATGGCTACCTTGCTAAACGAATTTTTTACGTCAGTTTTTACTATAGAAGATGTAACGAATATTCCTACGGTCATAGACATAATATCTTTTGATAATGGTAATATTTTGGATAATATCGTGGTTAGTGAAGGGGAAGTAATGCGCTATATTGATAAAATGAAAACGCGTAAATCACCGGGCCGGATTCCATATATCCCATACAACTAAAAGAATTAAAAGATAGCATTGTTGTGCCGCTAACAAAGATTTTTAATGCGTCTATTTCTGAGGGGTGCGTACCAGATAATTTCAAGTTAGCAAACGTAACACCTATCTTTAAGAAAGGCGATAAAGGTGCGGCGGGAAATTATAGGCCAATCAGTTTAACGTCTGTTGTAGGTAAGCTACTGGAATCAATAATTAGGGATCGTATAGTCGAATACTTAGAATTGCATAAACTAGTTAGAAATAGCAGCACGGTTTAAGGCGAAACAAATCTTGCTTAACTAATCTTTTAGAATTTTTTTCAAAGCGTGGTTGACGTTTACGATAGTCATCGGGCGGTTGATGTAGTGTATTTAGATTTTCAAAAAGCGTTTGACACCGTACCGCACAAAAGACTCATTGAAAAAACTAAGTCTCATGGAATCAAGGGTGTAGTAATAAATTGGATAGAAGAGTGGTTGCGAGGTAGGAAACAGAGGGTGGTCGTTGATGGAGCGGAGAAGTGTCGGGCTAATGTAGCGAGTGGCGTTCCTCAGGGTTCTGTATTGGGCCCCTTGCTTTTTCTTATATATATTAACGATTTAGATGTCGACCTAGTCAGTACAGTTTGAAAGTTTGTGGATGACACAAAGCTGGGTGGTAGGGCAATTAATGACGAAGATAGAGGTAAAATCCAGGAAGATCTGAATAAAATCGTTGATTGGTCAGTCACATGGCAAATGAGATTTAACGTCGATAAGTACAAAATTTTGGATATAGGTTCGCGTAACGGTAATTCAGCGTATAGTATGTCAGGGAAAGAGTTAACAAGCGTAGAGCAGGAAAAAGATTTAGGAGTTATAGTCACTGGTGATTTAAAAGTAGCGAAACAAAGTACAGCAGCAGTCAATAAGGCGAACAAAGTGTTAGGTTTTATAGCTCGGAATTTTGAGTACAAATTGCGCGATATTATAGCTCCTCTTTATAAATCATTAGTTAGACCCCATTTGGAGTACGCGATCCAATTTTGGAATCCGCATATGCGCAAAGATATAGACAAAATCGAAAGAGTTCAAAGACGAGCAACTAAGATGATTCCGTCGCTTAGGTCAAAGTCGTACGAGGATAGGCTTAAGGAGTTAAAATTGACTACACTCGAGACTCGGAGGCTAAGGGGTGATCTAATCCAGGTTTTCAAAATTATGAATGGGTTCGATAACGTAGATAGAGATAGCTTTTTCGAAATATCTCAATATAATAGGACTAGAAATAACGGGTGTAAGTTGACAAGTAGAAGGTTCGAGACAACAGTTGCCAAAAACTTTTTTACGCATAGAATAGTAAGTAGCTGGAATAGTTTGCCGGTAGAAGTAATTAGTAGCACGTCGATAAACATGTTTAAAAATCGATTAGACGCATATGTTGATAGATTGGGTATAGTTTAAGGTAGTAAAATTAAGGTTTTGTGGTGAATTCAGTGGCGGCACGTGACTTTCAGTTATGGGAGTGCTGCCTCAGAAATTGCGAACAATTGTGTCGATTATAATATATATATATATATATATATATATATATATATATATATATATATATATATATATATATGAGAGAGAGAGAAAGTCGAATAGATAAATAGATAACTACTCAGTCATAAAAATAAGTAAAATAGTATCATAAAATCAATTATAGGGTACTTACGCTTAACGGGTAATTTCGAATTTGCCAAAAATTTTATTTATAAACAAATTCCATTTTTCTGTTTTTATTCTGCGCGAAAAAATACTCTAAGAAATGAAAGCTATATATTGTAAATAATCCAATTATTATATAATTAACTTCAATCTCACGACAAAAAATAAATGATAACGAATCATTGATAAATGCAATTCGGAAATTAAATTTCGAATTAGCAAACGATACAGCAACACAACTACCACGTCAAACAAACAAATCGGCACTGCTCTGTGAGTCTGTCCACAGTGCTTTGGATCCTCTTAAACCCGCGATTCTGACTCGCTCTTCGTACGTCCGCCACCGAGGTTTCAAGCGTTTCGAACAAAATCTGGAACTGTTAAGTACGCAGTTCCACGGGAAGGCTGAAGCTACTGTACTTTCGTGATTCATTCGTTCGGCATTGAAATAGTTTAAGGAAAAAAGGATATAATCTGATTTAAAAACTCAAAAGTTCATTGAAAAAAAACTCAGAGAGGCTATTTTAAATATTTAAATATAAAGATCATGGGGGTGCTGCAGTTCCGCAGTGCCTACCGACGAGCCGCCCCTGGTGGTGATAGATCCCACAGCTCAACACAAGTGTTGTGGGATATAGGGAGGCAGCAACTTGGGTTAGGGGATACTCTGTCCTTACACACCCCATTTAAAGAGATTCCTCTGCCGAGTGGTGCCCCCCATAGTACTGTGAGGTATTGAAAAACTCATGATCTTCACTTGCCCCACAAACACCTTTAAATGGGAGACCCAAAATGGGTGCACACACATTTCTACATTACTAGTCTTTACAGCCACACCTACATTTTTCCTCCTAAGTATATATATATATATTGTAATGTATACGGTTGTAAATTGTGACTTGGTCCGCAAGTGATATGGACCGTGACTTATTTTTGGTTGGCAAGGTACTGGTATTGATGGATACCGTAATGAAATTGACTGGATTCTTTGGATCTGATATATTTGCACGTCGGTTATAAATAGATATAGAATGCAACATATTTGTGGATAGTAGTCTATTATGACTTGATCCTCTGGATCCAGAGATTCTATCTTTAGTTTTAAATTGATAATTAATTAGTTTTAAATTGATATAATTATTTAGTTTTGTAAAAATTAGTCGTTGCCAATGTACAGGCAGTTTTTACATAGTGGAGCCGCCTCGATGGGCCGAAGTGGCCCCTAGTGTGCCCATTATAAAAATTTCTTATGTTCTTGTGGTTCGGAACCCACGTAAAATTGTAGGTCCCCTCCGCCGCCACGGAGGACATGCACAATACACAATTACGAACACAGTTAGGTAGACCAGCCATGAGTGGATCCTAGGGTCTTTGTTGGTCTGAAACATTATTATAACATTATTATTATCTTTATTATTATAACATAAATTCATCAGCCAGAGCTCGTAGCATTTTCACCTGCTCCTGATCTTCCTATATGCCCCCCTTGTCCTGGTGTATACATATATTTTTTCCTATCCTTTTATATTTCATGAATGGAAAATTAAAATCACCACAGAGAAAAATATTTGGGGTTGGAGAGTGTAGATCTTTTACACAGTTTCTTACCTTTGTAATGGAATCATAGAATTTTGAGGTTGGCGTGTTCGGGGGTCTGTGCATTACAATTAGCACCATATTTAATTTTTCAACTTTTGCTGCTACACATTCTACGTAGCTGTTTGAGGTACTTATAGTCATTTCTGCCATATGCCTCTCACGTGTGTAAATAGCACATCCTCCTTTACGTCTCCGTTCTGTCGGCTCGGAGGATGTTATCGTTGTCAATTTGTATTTCTTTTTTATCAATACAAAACTCAATGTTCACAGTTCGCCTGGCAGTCCTTTAGATGGGTTTCCGTGAGGTATACAAAGTCTGCTCCGGTTTCTTGCATAAATCCTTTCAGGTATAAAACTATGTTCGGGGAATGATTTGATTTAAGGCCCTGAATGTTGGCTACGATTATTTTTATTTTTTCTCTATCATTTTCCCATATATTCGATTCATTTTCCAATAGTGGTGCCGGTTTCGTTGTCTTGTGGTCCTCCGAGAATTTGCCTCTCTTTATCTTTGTCGGTGCCTGTCCCTATAACGCATGAAGTGGCTTTGTGCGTTCCTTCTGTACGGCTCTCGGATTCCTATATTTGTTAGCTCCCTTTGTATTTGCTGGATGGTATTTAGCAGCTGAATTGTGTTGGCTACGTCTAAAAAATTGGTAGCCTTCTTTGACGTTTGTTTTTCCTGTTCATCTGTTGCGTTCCTTTGAGGGTGGTGATAACCTGTAACGGCATTTTTGTCCGCATTTGCACCTCCCATATCTTGCATAGGTGTTGCAGACAGTAATGTGGTGGAACTTGCACTTTTTTTTCAAATTTGCAATATCCTCTTCTATAATGTCTGTTACATAATGTAGGATGTGCATAGATGCATGCTCATCCCGATATCTGCAGTACCCTTTTGTGTATTTACAAACGGTATTTTCTACGTTTCTACTTCTTGTTATCTGGTTATCTTCTATGTTCTTAATTTTGATATTGTCATTACTTTTCTTTAGCTGTTTATTTCCTACGTCTTTATTTTTTATCGTTTTATCATTTTGTTCGTTGAGCAGTTTTACCACCGCGCAACTTTTACCCGTCTCTTTTCTTTCATCTATGTCTTCATTCCGTATTATATTGTTATTCATTATTATATTATTTGTTATTTCGTCTTCTCTCTCATCCACCCGAATTGTTATTGAAATATTTCAAGACTCTTGTTTCCCCATTTTTCCCTCCTTTTCTGGAACACTCGAATTCGCTTTCTCCATTTCTTTAAATACCGCAAAAGGAGTTTACAGTCTGTGTACATGCGGCATACAGAAATGTGACTCCTGCGATCTGTTTAGTATTCGAGACGAGGGATATTTTCCTGTCATCCCAATTCATGCAGATAATGTCGTGCAGTTTTTGACAGAAATCGCATCTTATGGCTGCCTTTTCAGTTGTTTCCAGATTACACAAACTGCAGATTAAGTGAGAATTTGGACCCATGGTCATGCTATTCATTAATTATCGTAAAAAGAAATACACACACAAATTATTTATTTATTTTTATTTTTTCCCTTTCTTTCTCTTTCCTTTCCTTTCGATGGTCGCGAGGGTTTTCTGACTTTTGCGTTTTATGACCTTTTTCTTGCCGTTTCAAAAATTTCTCGAATGCCAACCGTATTACGGTTTAAATATATACGTTAAACTGGTGATAATTTATATAAACTGTATTGCACTTTCTTACTTATAATGAATTTCACTTTAGAATTTATATGCACGGATTCAGTGATACTTTATACACTTTCGAGTGTAAACAAAATAAACTGCCGAGTATAATCGTTTTTATTGTATCAGTTACTTGATGTAATTACAGTACAAACAAACAAACAAACTTTATTTCAGACTCAACAGTTACAAACATTATACAAGAGGTGAAGATTAAGAGATAGTTGTCTGGAGCACTGACTAAGTAGGCTAGTGAATCACTGTGTATAATGAATATACAACTGCCTACGTCAATGCTTCCAGATTTGAGATTTATAAAATATATCGGAGACCAGTCCACTAACCAATAGTAACCATGGATTCTATTATCTTATTGAATGACTCACCAAGCCTAGTGATAAATCTAAATACAAAATTGCGAATGACACTAGCACAGTTAAGCACCTTATTGATTACAAACAGCATACTGACACTAGAAGGAACACCATTTACAAATCTTGGAGTCCTTAATAAACTCCTAAAAATATTATTATATGCAACATATACCTATTTCCCGGCGTATAACGCGCACCTTTTTTCCCCCAAAAATACTCCAAAAATCACCCTGCGTTAAAATTGTACATGTGAAGTGAGGTAGGAGGTATATTTTTTCCTACATTTTTATTTTCCTAAATTTTCTCTTCAAAATTAGGGTGCGCGTTATACGCCGGGAAATACGATAATTTCCTCATATTATACATCCTGTAGTTCCACCACAAATGAGCTGTATACATTGGAGTACAAAAAGTTTTGAACAAAATCAACTTAACATCTAATGAACACATGAAATTTTCTAACCAAAGAATTTCCTTGAGCATATAATTGTCTACATTGCCTTAGAATATCACAGTCATCTGAAAGACTATCCGTTAGTATGTGGCAAAGATACTTAGTCTGGGTTACTTCTGACAGGACCATACCATTCAATTGAAATTCAGGAAATTTTATATACTTGTAGGCCTTCATCCGCATAATCATAACGACTTTTATTAGGATTATATTTCATGTCGTTATCCTTCCCATACCTTTCACACACCTTCAAAAGTGTGCTGAGCCCTTTTACAGATGGAGAAATAAGAACTAGATCATCTGCATACATCAAATGATTAACAATCATTGTACCAATATAGCAGCCTATTTTACAGGTGTTCAGCACAACAGATAGATTATCTATATAAACATTGAATAAGTAGGGGGATAGTATCCCTCCCTGTCTGACGCCATTGGTCACAGAGAATGGCTCTGAATTAACCCCACCCCATCTTACAATCTGGTGATTATACCAGAATATTAATATACGGACCAGGTACATTACTATTTACAAGTTTCATGAATAATTTGTCATGATTAACACGATCAAATGCTTTAGAGGCATCCAGGAAACACAAAAATACATTAGCATCTAGAGTTTGGTATTTACAGACCATTTCCTTCAAGGCATACACACATTATCAGTACTGTGTTTCTTTTTAAAACCAAATTGGTTATCACTAGTTTACAGGCAACATTCAAGTCTATTAATGAGTATATATTCAAACACCTTAGACATAATACTGGCTGAGGCTATTGGCCTATAGTTATCTTTACTGTTAATTTTACCCTTTTTATCTTTTAGTATTGGCACCAAAACAACGGATAACATTGTATCCGGCAAAACACCATGTATGAGTAAACTTGTAAAGCACAAAGCTAACAGAGGCTACTAAATTTCAGATGCTCAGCAGAAATACCATCAATACCACATGATTTCTTACAATCTAAACATTTTATGGCCTGTTTAGTCTCAAACACACTAACTCTTATATCTGGACTATAGGTAGCATCACAATTAACATTATTGTTCTTTTGTACAGAGTTGAATAACTCACTGTTGCGCTCCTTCCATAATTTGACTATATTCTGTCCCAGTTACATTTTCAATATTAGCAGGGAGAGACATCGCACATTCATTGTTTTTAATTCGTCCCAAAAGTTTCTTGGATTCTTACTGGCAAGCTTTCTAGCCAGAGCATCCCTGCTTAACTCATCATCATGATTTTTATATATGTACCTTAATGTATACATGAACCTGGCATTAACCCTCTGTTTTTGTTGTAATGCAGGGCCTTGCCTTGGCTTCCCTTGTTCACACCACATTAAAAAAGCATCTCTGGATGCATTATGAAGTTCAGCCACATAATCGCTTCAGCCACATAATCGCTTCAGCCAGGTCTACATGTATAATTTTTTCTTCAAAAGGTATTTAAGTCTAGGCTAGCATTACTGAGAGAGGAAACAGTTTGTTCATACGTCTTTAAATGACAAAGTATGTGTTTGAATTCTACAGTTTCCATCCTGACAAGCTAGAGCATCATTAGGGATAGATATTAGGCCGGGTCGAAAAGGGGTCAAGGTCAAGAGTTTGCTTCGGTACATATTGTGAGGTTGATCATTTTGTAATAGTATCATCCACACCAAAAATCAAGGCTGTGAGACCTTCGCTCCCCCCACCCCCCCCCCCCCCCCCCCCCCCCCTACCGATACTCACTTTTTTCCATATGAATTTGTATGGGAAATAGGCCAAAAATCGAAAATCGTAAAAATCGACCCTAAATATTAATTTTTTTTGCTTTCGGATGGCCAAAATCGGGTTCTCCGGCACGAATTACATCAGAATAGACCATTCACCAACTTTTTTTGAGATCGGGGGGTAAGAGGTAGGGTCTTAAATCCGGTGCTGACTCATAACACCGGATATAAGACCTAATATTACATTATTTTTTTTTTTTCTTTCCAGATTCCTATTTTAAGTACCTAGAATGTTAAAAGTTTGTATTAAAATACGTTATTTAATTTTAAAATATCAGTAATAAATAAAATATAGTTAAAATCTTATTAAATTAAATTATGGCTACTAGAAAAAGAAGCCACAATCCAGGACGACTAAATCACGCCAGGTGGCTGACTTTGGCTAATAGGGTTCTCCGCCTATACATTTCTACATCAAATCATGATACTAACCTAAAAGATCTTGTCATATTTGTCACCAATTTTTATGCCCCTGCGTGGTTTCAAATAAAATCACACCCAAAAGCCACTGAGGGTGCGCGAAATTTTTGGTTTATGACAATTCTTCGAAATTTAGATGTAAAATTCAAGAAAATTATTGAGCCGGTCATGAAGAACAACGCTTACTTTGCTAATCCTGAAAATATACTCCTGTCAATGGTTTATGACGAACGATTACATATTAGAGCGCTAGCAATTCAAAAGATAATTCTTTCCAGAACTGGGTTTTCAGGAGCCAGAAATTTTGAGCTACCAAGATCTATAAATTTTCTAGCAAATGATTATATTGATTTGATTAATTGGAATGAGCAGATAATCACTCCTCCACCTTTGCTAAGTAATTTTACCAATGAGCAATTGCTTCAGATTAGAACTAAACCTCTAGAAATACTAGATTTTCCATGTCACAGTCAAAGCGTTGAACGGGGTGTGAACTTAAGTAACTAAATCTAGCCAGGAAAGAATTGGTTATATTAATCAGCATAAATTTATTTTAAATACTTTAGAGTCTAGAAAAGAACTGCCTACTTTTGAGTGGAACGGTCAATGGAAGGAATAAAAAAAAACATTAGTTTTAGGTCAAAAATTTTATTGAATTTTTCTCTCTTAATTTCTAAATTTCTACCAATAATAGCTAAAAATTTATGTATTAAATTTTTTTTTTCATGCATTTTTGTATTTTTTAAATTTTTTTTCATTAAAAAATAAATAACTGTTTTATAAGCGAACTTTTGTAATAATAAAAAAATTTCGAAGTAAATCGCAAATTATCTCTAATTTTACAAATTTTATGAAAAAACTGAAACCAGTAGGGGTGGGGGGGGGGGGGGGGGGGGGGGGGGGGGGGGGTCCTCAGAATTCAAAAATATTTTACTAGGGTGTTACTATGATTGATTGAACCACCTCACACTATGTACCTAAGAAATAAAAAATTTCGACCCAGCCTAATAGATATATTACTTAGCAATACATCAGACTTATTACAATACTGTTGTTTGCCCTCATCATCAACTTTGGACCAGTCTAACTTCGCTTTACATGTATCATTTACCTGTGATAGCATTGAAATACAATTAATGTCAAACTCAATTAATAGAGGCGTGGTCAGAACTAGCATAGGAGTACAAAACTGCCATATTCAGAACTGCGTGATTTGCATCAGGTGTACAAATACAATGATCCAACCATGAGGTGGTGTGCCAACTATCACTAATATAAGTGAAGCTATCACCACAAGGCCGTAGCCAGAGCTTAAAAACAGACGAGGCGAAAATAGCCCTACTAGGGGGTCCGGGACCATGCTCCTTCAAAAGATTTTTTTAATCCTAGCACAAAATCATGCACTTTGAGCACATGGTAACAGAGTGAATTGGACAATAATAACTTCACTTAAATGTTGTAAACTTTATACTTGGGGTGTGACAGCCCTCCGGTCCCGAGTAGTGGGATTCTAAAGAAACTGGCTGCCAGTTCCTTTAGGTTCTCTCTCTTTCGGGAGGGCGGGTAAAGTATGTTGTACAATCCTGTCCCGTGGGTTACTAGGACCCCATCCCATCCCTACTCTTTCCTTTTAGCTTACATTAAGGATGTTCTCCTGACTAAAAAAACCAAAAAAAAAAACCAACTTTTCTTTCAGTATTAAGTTTTTTTCCTCTTCTTTTACTATTAGGACCCTACTGCTACCTCATGCGTGGGAAGAGAGGCTTTGGAACCTCTATAAATAACCATTTAACGCTCGTAGGTTGTGAGAGACTGGGATGGAGGGGTCCCAGGCATAGGGGCGCGATGAATGGAGTGTGGCTAGTGCCCCGTTAAGCCCATTCCTAACGCGTAATGGCCTGACCAGCCCCCTGCGACCGTTCTTTGGTGACCAATTGATGGTGCTTGGCTTTACTGCCCAGCTGGCTGCCAGGCCAGCGTAAAGTCTCGGGCGTAGGCTCTGGGTCTGGTGGGATATCCCTTGAACACTGGATTCTAAGAGTCTGGCCGCTTGTGAGTGACTAGTAAGACTTAGTAAGGGGCTGCATCTCGCTGTCGCTCCTGGCGGGAAATCCGTGACGCCTGCATCGCGAGTGTTTGTCAGTTGGTAGCTGCGACACGTTTGGGACTGTCCGGCCCTGGGGAGACCTTTGGTCGGTGCGGCAGCAGCGAGAAGTGTAGTCTTCTGGAAGGGAGGATGAATTCACGCCCCCCCCCCCTCCTTTTTTATATACTGGTCAGAACGTTTTTGATAGTTTTCATTGCTAGAACGCTTTATCTTATTCAGAGTATTCAGAATTAAAAAAACAAAAAACAAAAGTTACAATGACTGGACCGCAGAAACTGAAGGCTGAATGTGCGAGGTGTGAAGTAAACCAGTGGGTGACGAACTTCAAAGGAGCCTGCTTCGCGAAGATCAACCACTCCAGCATGTGCCGCTTTTGCGAACTCATACGGTTTTACGAGAAGCTAGAGGAGAGGGTCCGGCGGCTCGAGTCGTCCAGACCGGCTGTTGGAGGTGCGGCGATCACTGACGAGGCTGCGCCGCCTCCTAACCCGGGGCTCATTCAGGATAGGATAGCTGCCGTGGAAAGGCGGTCCAGCGATGGAATGGACAGATCTCGGGACCGCGGAGAAACGGTAGAGGTGCAACCGGGGGCCAGGGTCCTAAATCAGTGTCAGGAATCGCCAGCGACCCACGTGGAATGTTTGGAACCGCGGCGTAAGGTGGAGGGCGCAAAGAAGGGGCTGATAGAGAAGGGTGGGAAGGGGCCTACTGATGGCCCAAAGAAACCGAAGGATGTAGCTACCGGTCGGGGTGGGTCGGGTGGTGTAACTGCGTGTATGGGTGGCGACGGGTTTCGAAAGGTCTCGGGCAAGAAGGCTGCGAAGCAGAAGCCTGAGACCCCAGTTGCCCCTGTCAGGACCTCTAACCGCTTTAGTCTCCTGTGCTCGAAGGAGGAAGACACCGTTTTGATTGGGGACTCGCAGATCAGGGGCCAGGAGAAGTACTTTGCTTCTGCAAACCGGGATGGGAGGAAGGTAAGGTGCTTACCTGGGCGGGGAACGGCGCACTTAAGGAAGGAGGTAGAGAAGCTGCGCGTGGCTAGTCGGAGGACTGCGATCGTTGTCCACGCTGGTGGCAACGACCTGTTCCTCGAAGGCGGTGGGGTAGGTCTTACAGAAGGGATCATCACCGAGATCATGTCTCTTGCGGATGATCTAAAACTGAAGACAGACAGGGGAATGTTAATGGGTATTTTACCGCGAATGAATGCCAGTGACCAAGCGCTCAGTAAGGTCATTGGCATCAACGAGAGGGTACAAGACTTGTGCGTTCCGTTGGGCGTGAAGTTTATTGAACCCTTCGACGCATTTGCGGGTAGGTGGGACCT
The DNA here is from genome assembly GCA_023014485.1 of Bathynomus jamesi. Taxonomy (NCBI): domain Eukaryota; kingdom Metazoa; phylum Arthropoda; class Malacostraca; order Isopoda; family Cirolanidae; genus Bathynomus; species Bathynomus jamesi. The sequence goes on along the minus strand of JAJOZX010002161.1, from coordinate 285,762 downwards.
TTACCAGAGGGATGGTGTCCACCTCAATAACAAGGGTAAAGGTGTGCTAGGCGCGCTGCTCGACTGGCACCTATACAGAACGGTGAGATCGAGTCCGGGGAGAGATGATGATGAGCCGGTGGCGGACGTACTTTCAACTGAAGGGTGCGTCAAAGTACAGGTGGGTGACCCTCCTCCTACGTTGGAGGGGGCTCAGGCTCCTGCAGAAGTTCCCCCTCGTTAGTGAGGGGGCAACTTCGGGAAACGGGTCGTGCTAGGGGGCGGTCAGAATAGGGAAGGCTCCCTCCGTGCAATGCTTTTTAATGCTAGGTCGATTAGGAACAAGTTTTGCGAGCTACGGGCGCTCTTAGCATCAGAATACCAGGATATCGTTGCTATCACCGAGTCCTGGATTCATACTGATCGTAGGGACTACGTTGGGGAGTTCGAAATTCCCGGGTATAGAATGTTTCGCAAAGACCGCACCCGTGGGGAGGGGGGTGGGGTACTAATATACGTCAGGGACACGTTGAGTCCGGTTGACTGCCAGTTCCGGTCGGAACGGGAGCTGCTTGGCGTCGATCTGAATGTGGGAGGGACGAGCTATAGGTTAATCTTGGTGTACAGACCTCCGCATCTCCTCCTCGAGGATGATACAGCCCTGTACACCGAACTCAGTAGCCTGCTAGGGGATAGGGTGTGTGTAGTTTTAGGAGACTTCAACTGTCGCGGCATAAAGTGGGAAGACTTTGCTGATGAGAACTTCCTCACTCAGTGGGTCAACGAGCCTACACGAGGCGAAAGCGTTCTAGACTTAGTATTCACGACCGAAGACAACCTCGTCACTGGCCTCACCGTTGACGAATCGTTGGGCGGGAGTGATCACGGTCTTATTAGGTTCCGTGTGCGCGTCCCTCGGGTGAAGCGTAGTAACTCGATCTCCGGCAGGCGGACTTTGTTAGCCTCAGGGATAGCGTAGGAGAGATGGGGTTAGAGGTCGGCGGCGATGTTGAGGGAGTGTGGAGTGCATTCCGGGACGAGTTTATGGTGCTGCAGTCTGCTGCCATACCCTCAAAACCGGTCACCCCTGCTTCAACGCAGCCTAAGTGGTTCAGTCGTGACATCGCTTCGGCTATCGGAAATAGGAAAGTAGCGTATAGGAGGGCGAAGGCCAATCGTTCCCGTGAGAACACTGAAGCGTATGTCCGCCTGTGTAGGGAAGTGAAGGCGAAGGTTAGGCTAGCGAAACGTAACGAGGTACTACGGGTGGCAGGCCTCTGCAAGGGGAACCCTAAGGACGCGGACATCGCTAATGTGCTTAATGAGTACTTTGCCGGAGTGTTCACCAGGGAGGACACCCGCATCATCCCCGAGCCAGGCGTGAGGCACGAAGGTGCTAGCCTGGATAGTGTTCGATGTACCGCGACAGTCGTTGCCGATAGAATAGACAAACTGAGCGCGTTTAAGGCTCCTGGGCCAGACCAGTTTCTCCCCAGAGTGTTGCGGGAGGTGCGCGACCAGGTGGCTCCCCACCTGGCTACAGTCTTCAACAAATCGTTGGAGACGGGCCAGGTGCCTGGTGACTGGAGGGAAGCCAATGTGACCCCTATCTTTAAGAAAGGGAATCACGAAAGTCCAGGGAACTATCGTCCCATTAGTCTCACTTCAGTTGTAGGTAAATTATTAGAGGGGATAATAGCGGATAGGATCGTTGACCATTTGGATTCGTACAAGCTGCTTGTGGACTCCCAACATGGGTTTAGACGGCATAGGTCGTGTCTCACCAACTTGCTCGAGTTTTTCCACGTCATGTTGAGTGAGTACGATAAGAGTAGGGCGATTGATATACTTTATCTCGACTTTGAGAAAGCCTTTGATAAGGTACCTCACCGCCGGCTAATAGCGAAAGTGCGCGCGCTGGGTATCGGTGGGGAAGTAGGTAGGTGGATTGAAAACTGGCTGAAGAATAGGCGGCAGAGGGTTGTAATTAAAGGGGCCAGTTCGGGTTGGGCCTCGGTCACTAGTGGGGTTCCTCAGGGTTCCGTTTTGGGGCCACTGTTGTTTATCATTTACATAAATGATATAGACGGTGGCATCGTCAGTCGGATCGCCAAATTCGCTGATGACACCAAGCTTGGGGCCAATGTTGGGAAGCCCGAAGCGATCGAGAAACTGCGTGCGGACCTAGGTAGGATAGGAGAGTGGTCCGAAAAATGGCAAATGCCGTTTAACTTGGGTAAATGCAGTGATGCACATTGGCTATGCCAATCCCAAGTCGGACTACTGGATGTTGGGGAGTAATATCGAGGTGACTGATTTGGAAAAGGACTTCGGTGTGCTAATTAGCAGCGACCTTAAGTTTACCAAACAGTGCGTAGAGGTGGAAAAGAAAGCCCAGAAACTGTTGGGTTATATCAGGAGGCAATTTCAGTTTCGGAACAAGGAGATTGTGTGCTCTGTACAATTCCTTGGTTCTGCCGCACCTGGAGTATGCAGTGCAGCTCTGGTCGCCCACCCTCAGGATAGATATTGAGAGGCTGGAGCGAGTGCAGGCGAGGGCCACAAAGTTAATCCCTTCCGTTAGGCATATGGGCTACAATCGACGGTTACGCGCCCTGAACTTGTTTTCGCTGGAAACTCGGAGGCTGCGCGGTCAACTGATCGAAGTTTTCAAGCTTTTACGCGGGTTCAACGATGTCGATTTTAGAAGCATGTTTAGTTTAAATGATAACCCAACTCGCAACAATGGTTGGAAGTTGGATTTGAAACGGTTTAGGACTAGTGTGTGTGGGAATTACTTTACGTATAAGATCTGTGACACGTGGAACAGGTTACCTTCAGAAGTTGTGAACAGTTCCTCTGTGGATCACTTCAAGAAAAGGTTAGACCAAATCTTGCACACTATTTGTGTGTATAGAAAATTTTCCCTGGCACCCGTTGCCATTGGTACCTCCTCGGTATGGGCCGCAAGGCCTTTTGAGTCTCTCTCTCTCTCTCTCTATGGGCCACAAGGCCTTTTGAGGTCTTCTTTTCCTTGTAACTCCTTGTAACTTTCTCTCTCTTTATATATATATATATATATATATATATATATATATATAGTAACGGACACTGCTCTTCTGAACTCTCTAACTGCGTGTCTCCTCGTTTAAGGAGAGTATGCAGTTCCACACTTCCGGCACATTCTCATTTTTTTTTTTGTGTCCAAGTCTCTAATGTAAGAATTAATCGGTATTTTCATTCTTTCATCTACTCAACCGGTCAACTGTGGAACAATCTTCCTCACTCCCCCCGTCTATGACCTCCAATCTTTCAAACGCAGTGTCCAGTGTTGAGGCATCTCGAAAACCCTGAACCTTAATTTTGACACTTCTTGTATCGGGCGGGGGAGTTAAAAAAAATTGGAAAAACGTTGAATTTTAGTACAGTTGATTATACTGCCCTGCGCTGTACGAGTTTAGAAAATTATAGTATTTTAGTAAAGCCCATGGTATGCGAGTTAAGATATAAAACAATTTGTATCTGGCACGTCAGGATTAATAGTATTGTGACGTAGGTTATTCTACCCAAACGCTTCTATTTCTTGAGAAATATACCTCTCATATGACTAAAAGGGCATCTATATTTCCAATTATGGTTGGTTTGCTACGAGTTTCATATGCGTAAGCATCTGATTTTAATTTAAAATTGAACTAATGTACATTTTCTTTGTTTCAGATTTGGATTAAATATGCCGAGACTTCGTCGCGGCATAAAGTGGGAAGACTTTGCTGATGAGAACTTCCTCACTCAGTGGGTCAACGAGCCTACACGAGGCGAAAGCGTTCTAGACTTAGTATTCACGTCTGCGCACTCAATGACTTTACGCTGATGCACACACAATTCATTACTAAATCCAGTGTAGTCGTAAAAAGGTGTTCTCAAAATAACGTTTTGGATTACCTCTATTTTATCAATAAGAACCATGAACTCGGCAGCCATTCAAGTGTTTACACTTAGTACACACGAACGAGGTTCATCGGAATAAAATACTTTTTGCTATTAATCAATTTTATATTGAGTAATATAAAAATGAAAAGGCACCAACTTAAATGCATTGAACAACCCTTAGGAAGAATATCACTTTTTAAGAAGCGCTGACGAACGCCTTTATAAGCCCATTTTCATCTTACGGTAACGTAATTTTTTTTCCATATATAATTTTAGTTATATAATGCGCGGGCGGGTACTCTTACCCCGTCAAAAATAAAGCGGAAAAGGGGGATTATACCCCGCATCGAGTGAAATTAAGTAATACAAAATTGTATAATAGTTTTCACTAAATGAGATCTATAAGCAATACATTTACGAATGAGGTGGACAGATTATATAATGAAAATTAATTCGAGTAAACATTACATAGCTGAAATTCTAGTAAAATTAATATATTTGGAACAATTATAAAAGAAAATTAATAAGCTAAATAACATCAATTGTTTAAAAGAAAAAAAAAGTAACTAAAAAATATATAAAAAAAAATGGATTCCTTATCGAGTAAGTACTAAAAATAGCGCTGAATACTCCCTTGTCATTTCCATGCGGACGATTTACTACTACTAAACAAAGGCAAGAAATCACCGTACAAGTACGAAAGCATTACCACGCCTACTTTGATTGTAAGATCGGCGGCCAGGACAAGGTTTGGGCTCCACATTACGTTTGTAAGTCGTGTGTGGAATGTTCGCGTCAGTGGGCTTGTGGGAAGAAGGTAATGCCTTTCGGCATCCTCATGATTTGGAGAGAACCGAGAAATCATTACGACGACTGCTAGTTCTGCATGACATACGTGCCTGGATATAATAATAGCACATCACATGTACGAGTATTCCATCAGCCATCCTCCCTGCGCCACATTCAAGTAAAATTCCTGTGCCTAAGCCGCCTCTTGATTTTGAAAATTTTGATTCAGATGTAGACAACATCTCAATAACAGCAGAGTCATGTTCAAATAAACATGAAGAATATACTGTGGCCGAAAATCGGTCACCAAAATTTATAAGTCAGTGTGACCTCAATGACCTAGTAAGAGATTTAGTATTACCGAAAGATTCGGCAGAACTTCTGGGATCAAGGCTAAAAGAATGGAATCTACTCGCTCTTTCGACAATATTCTACTGGTATAGACATCGTGAAAAAGATTTCATCAATTTTTTCTCGAATGAAGGATCACTGGTATATTGCATTGATATAGTAAGTCTGGTAAAAGCGAGGGGCAAAGACTACCAACCATGTGACTGGCGCCTATTATTGATTCCTCAAAGCGAAGTTTGAACGCTGTCTTACTGCATAATGGAAACAAAGATGCCTTTCTGCCTATAGGGTATTCAGTTCATTTGAGAGAGACTCATGGAAATCTTTTTTCTTTTAACCAAGATAAACTATGAAGAACACAAATGCTTTGTTTGTGACGACCTTAAGACGATCGGCCTTCTTTTAGGCCAACAGGCTGGCTTTACAAAATACCAATGCTTTTTATGCCTGTGGAATAGCAGACAGAGGGAGAAACACCATGCGAGGAAAGAATGACCTCAGAGAAAACAGATTACTCCAGGACAAGCAAACATCATTGCTATAATCCACTGGTAGATCGTAACAAGATACTGTTACCTCCACTCCACATAAAGTTTGGATTAATGAAAAAATTCGTCAAAGGTCTCAAAAAAGAAGGATGTCAAAAATTCACTCAAGTTAGTCATGCTAAGCTGAAGGAAAGTGTTCGTTGGTCCTCAAATAAAACAACTCTTAAGCGATGCAGCATTTAAAGATGCATTGACAGCTCATGAAAAAGATGTTTGGCTAGCTTTTCAGGCTGTTGTGAACAACTTCCTTGGTAACAGGACATCTAATGACTACAAAGAAATAGTTAAAGACATGATCCGAAAATATCGTTTACTGGGATGTAACGCGAATGTTAAGATACACTTCCTAGACTTTTTTTTTTTTTTTTTTTTTTTTTTTTTCCTGAAAACTTAGGCGCGGTAAGCGAGGAACAGGAAGAAAGATTCCACGAGGATATTTCAGAAATGAAATGGATATCAGGGAAGATGGGATGTTCGAATGATGGCAGACTATTGCTGGAGTTTGAAGAGAGATGTACCGAAATCAGTACACAAAAAAAATCGATGAAAAGGAATTTTCTTTAGCTACTGACTGCTCTAATAAATTCAATGCGTTAGTGTTGATGAATGGTTGGTTCAGTCATTCACAAATTTTTATATATAAATATACTGTATCTTAAATCCGTATCTATATGTATTATACAGGGTGTCCATAAATGTTTACCCTGAAAACAGTATGCTCTCATGTTTTAATGACGAATCTTACATCCGTTTTCTTTTTACAGGTGATCTCGTACACGGAGAGTTTCTGTGCTAGTGTGTTTCGTCTACTGCATTCGCCGATAGGAGCGCTGTAGTAGCTGTTCAGTTAAGATGGCGTCTGTGGCAGAGAAGGCACAATGTGTTGTGTGGCTTGCAGAAACAAAATCTGTCAGTGTTCAGCGAAGGTTCAGAACAAAGTATGGAAAGAATCCACCTGATGTGAAGTTAAGTCGTGGATGAAAAAGTTCTTGGAAACTGGAAACGTGGAAAAGGAAAAGAGCAGTGGTAGACCATCAGTTTCCGATGAGACGGTGGAAAACATTCAAACTGCTTTCACACGGTCACCAAGGAAATCGGTGAGACAAGCTTCACGCCAACTAAAGATACCGAAGTGTACGGTGCACAAGGTGTTACACAAACGTTTGAAGTTACACGCCTACAAGGTAACAAATGTTGGAAAATGTGTGGCGTGAGTGTGAATACCGTTTAGACATTTTACGTGCCACTAGGGGTGCACATGTGGAAGCTTATTAAGTTCATTAACTATGTATCAAAACTTTGTTATGTTTATCTACTTAAGATTAAAACTGTTTGAATAAGAGTGTTTATTTAAAAGTTATAGCATGCTTTAATCAGGGTAATCATTTATGGACACCCTGTATATATTAGCGTATATATGTAATAATAATAATGTGTGTGTGTTTCTAGGTATGCATTACTACTGTAAAATGTTTAAATTGAATAACATATGCAATATGATTTGTCTTCTCTCTTATCCAATTGGTAACATTTTCTTATCTATACGTTACGTGTGATTGTGGAATAGCTATCTAGATGCGATAGGAAAACTATATACAGCTGAAAAGAGCATGCTTTTATTTCCTAGAATCACCCATTTTAATTGAAACATTAAAAAAAATTGAATTCGCAGGGCGGTTATTATTATTATTTCCGGTGTGATATTAGGGCCCCACTGTGACAGAAAAGGGTTACTTATACCATTTAAATTACTCTGAAAATGATAGAGGAACTTGCTGAGGAAATTCAAAATATTACTTCGTACTGTTGATTTAGTTTCCAGCAGATTACCTTGACCTTTATCTTAAGTCTCTTCAGACTGTGACCAACTTCCATCACCACTTGGAGACAAGGTGTGCTCAAAATTATTTACCAACGCATTCACGCTACAGAATTTGCAGCGCGTTTTCAACGACCAAAATGTGAAGAATTTGAGAAGTCAAATGGTCCTTGGCTTAAAATTCAGATAAAACGTATTCTTAATTGTTCCTTTGAATCTGAAGGGTCCCACAATGCTTTATAATTGCGTAGGCATTGGTTCTATAACTTAGGATAGGCAACCTTCTTTGTTGCTATGATGAGTCCAAAGTGCAAGTAACCTGCATTAAGCTTCCACTTTGTTTTCAACTTCCATGTTGGCTTATCAGGTAGGCCAATCTATCCAAACTTTTAGTGACAGGCAGTCCGAGTAGTTTAAACTTTATTTATAAGCTCAAGTAGCTAGAGGGAGACTTACTGCTTCATACATCACATATATTATAAAAAATCTCATTTGCCAAATTAGTTCGGGTGAGAATGCAGACATGCTCGGACAAAGAACATACAAACTAGAGCATACACACTCATTTACACCAGTATCCCGGTGGCCCAGCACCTCGCCATATGGCTAAATTCCACACCTGCGACACTTCATACACTATGCGTGGTGGCGCTTCCAGGCCTTAGAGAGAGAGGGACTTCCGAATTTGCATACCTCTTAACATTCCAACCTACTTGCAGCCACTTCTCACGCATCACCCAGATGAGGTCCACGCAATCTTTCACCATATCCATCCACCTTCTCGGCCTCCCTCTCCTCTTCCTACTTTTGCAAGCATTTTTCACACCTGTCATCTTCCATGCTTTAAACAAGTCCAAACCACCTAAACACGCTTTCCTCAATTTTCAGCTTCAAGAGGTAAAAATTCGTTCCACGTTCAGAAGAAAGTGGAACCATAAATAAGAGTTATTTGCACCTTGGAATCTTCAACGGGTAGGCAACATTCTTTATGTAATTGTAGTGTCCTACAACTTCTAGGAAGCAGGAACATGGCTTACATTAATTTTGAGCCAAGGGAACATAACACGTCTGCGCACTCAATGACTTTACGCTGATGCACACACAATTCATTACTAAATCCAGTGTAGTCGTAAAAAGGTGTTCTCAAAATAACGTTTTGGATTACCTCTGTATTTTATCAATAAGAACCATGAACTCGGCAGCCATTCAAGTGTTTACACTTAGTACACACGAACGAGGTTCATCGGAATAAAATACTTTTTGCTATTAATCAATTTTATATTGAGTAATATAAAAATGAAAAGGCACCAACTTAAATGCATTGAACAACCCTTAGGAAGAATATCACTTTTTAAGAAGCGCTGACGAACGCCTTTATAAGCCCATTTTCATCTTACGGTAACGTAATTTTTTTTTCCATATATAATTTTTAGTTATATAATGCGCGGGCGGGTACTCTTACCCCGTCAAAATAAAGCGGAAAAGGGGGATTATACCCCGCATCGAGTGAAATTAAGTAATACAAAATTGTATAATAGTTTTCACTAAATGAGATCTATAAGCAATACATTTACGAATGAGGTGGACAGATTATATAATGAAAATTAATTCGAGTAAACATTACATAGCTGAAATTCTAGTAAAATTAATATATTTGGAACAATTATAAAAGAAAATTAATAAGCTAAATAACATCAATTGTTTAAAAGAAAAAAAAAGTAACTAAAAAATATATAAAAAAAAATGGATTCCTTATCGAGTAAGTACTAAAAATAGCGCTGAATACTCCCTTGTCATTTCCATCTCTATAAACAATAACACAGCCAATGTTCTAAGAATACAATGCCATTAGCGTATGAAAGCAACATCTCTTAAATGTATAAATAGAAAATTTAAATAGTTTTAAACACTTAAAATATAACCTTAACACTACTTATAGGGAGGGTGGGGGGATAGTTTCTCGCTCGAGTAGCAAAATACATTTACGAGATTTTTCTATTCCACGTAATAAAATATTTTTAGTTTCTCACTAATAATTTTTCCTATTAATTCTTTCATAAAATTATTTCTAGCGATTCTTACGACACCGACGTTACGATCATTTGAACCCTCTCTCTCCAGTCCGGTTCCAAACTCTGTAGAAAAGCGTCGAACTCCTCCGGAGTTTCCTGTTTCAGCGAGTTAACGAGTTTGTGGATGATGGAATTCGTTTCTGCGATAAAACGGAAGAGCGTTAAGATGAATCCCAACGGAAAGGCGAACGCGAGCGTATACACCATCCCCCGATGATAACATCGGACGAGTACCCGAACGGTAATAAACAGTTCCTGAATAAACTGAAAAACTATTTCGGTAAAATTTTTGTGAGCTGTATCCTTACAACCATATTATAAGTAATAATAATAATATCCGGAACCATACTTTCCCAAATAGAGGGGAGGGGTTGGGAACTCTAAGGTCACCTCGACTTCAGCAATCACCGAGTTGAGGGCCAGCCCAACTTCAACCGTGGCGGCAGTGAGAGTCGAACATGTGCCTTTGCAGACTGATTTGAATTTCCAACCAATCGATCACGTGAAGCGAAATTCAGAATATATAAACCATGATACGGAAGATCCGCGCCCAGATTTAAAATAAACGAGTAGACCTTTCATGAAAGAGAACCATTATTAAAATGTACCTTGGTCAGCCTGCTTCGTATTAAACACGATGGCGCATAGCCTGAGCACGGGCTGCACGTGCTGCATAAACACCGGGTGCTTCATTTGAAAGAGTGCCAGAAGACACTGGAACACAGTTTTGTTCTCTTCGAAATCTTCTCGCAACGGCAAACACCGAAGAAGAACTGGGAACACCTAGAAAAATAAAGAAAAGATGAGCTTCGTAAATATTTTTTCATGCATCCAGCTTCTTTCTATGAGAGAAAGATTTATCGGACAGGAAATTCTCAGCCATTCAGAACCTCGCGTTCCAACGATAACTTAGTCGCAATTTTCCCTATGCGAGGAAGTACGTTTTTTTTTTTTTTTTTCATTGAATATGGTTACGAAATAGTCGAGTACCATTATAAAAAGTCTTTTTAGCTTTTCAGTTCGGTGCAAAGCAGTCAAATATTTCAAAACAATGAGAGAAAAGTAACAATGTCGGTAAACTGATAAAAGGTAACATCCAATGTCCCATGCTCCCAGCACTGGGGTTCGAACTCACGACTCGGAGGAGTCTCAGCACTGCTGAGCGGCACCCTAACTGATCGAACTACGAGACGCTCTAGATACGTAAATTGGACCTTTAATATTAAAAGCAGGAGACACTAACCTGCTCCATGGGAACCCTCGCAACATTGGTCAGAATCAGTCGAGAGACCGCCCCACTTATGTTGTCCAAAGCTCTTGGAAAAGTTTCTTTGCTAAGGGCGTGAGACAACGTAGAAAGCAGCACGGGATAATGTTCTAATATAGGCTCACCACCTGAATCGAAAATATTGAAAGAGAGAATTGCTTTAAAACAATTCAAGACATTTTGGAAGTTGAGCTTAACTCAAGAGTAAATAGAAAATTTTGTAGCCCTAAATCAATAGGAATTTCAAAGCCTTATTTATGTCAAGTAAAAACTGGATAAAAACTACATAAAACAAATTTACTTTATTTTAAGTGCCTTCTCTCTACCGTTCGCACTTGAAGATGATCTTGGACTCGATCGAAAAGCTCGCGCACCTTGAAATAAGTCCTTATCTCATCTCTCGTGTTAAGTTAATTTTAATGACAAAATATTCCTTTCCTAAACAAAATGTAATCGCAGAATTACGTATATCTTACAAATTTGCAATTAGTCCTCCTTTTTTTAAATTGTTGACAAATTCTCTTCAAAGAATAATTTACAGTCCGTTCATCCCCAAAATGTTCACACGTACTCTGGTTATTTTTTTTAGTCTTAAAACTTATCATTAGTGATGAAAATTACTTAACAGAAATAAAATGAATGTTTTATTTTGAAATGAAGCAAACTTCATGGTATGTCAATCAGTTTATTTAATCATAAAAAAAAAACGAACTCGCTCGCAATTCAATGTAAAATTGTGAGTATGCGCAATTACGTAAAAGTTTGTAATTATTAAATACCGAATAATGGAGTTTCATTATTATTTCATATTAGCGGAGCGATATATATTATATATATATATATCTATCCATATCCCCACAAGGGGGTTCTAAGCCCGTGCTCTTGAGTGCTCTTTGTGCTCGTTTGTACGTGCTTGTTCCTGGAGGTTTCACGTGCTCCCTCCCGGCCCTAGCACCCAAGGATGATAGGGCTCAACCCTGCAGTCCTTGGTCTTTTTCCACTTCGACTGTCTCCTCCACCCTTTCTTTTTCCTCTGTCTTTCCTCTCACCTCTGTTTTTCCGCCGAGATATGCACTTTTAAATAGAGGCGAATCAGTTCCTCCCGAACTTAAAAAAAAAAAAATTATATATATATATATATGTATAGAAACGACGTAAGTATAGAGGAGCGTTCTGCACACGAGGAAGAGAAATAACCTCATTTTTCATTTGTTCGTTATTTCTCTTCCTCGTGTGCAGAACGCTCCTCTATACTTACGTCGTTTCTATACATTAATATACTGCGTGGTCATTGCAGTTAAATGTATGTATATATATGTATATATATGTATATATATATATATGTATATTATATATATATATATTATATATATATATATATATATATATTATATTATATATATATATATATTGTACGCCCTTGACGATTAGTTAAGTCGTGATATTTTCGTTAAAGCTAACGAAAATATCACGACTTAACTAATTGTCAAGGGCGTACAGATGACCTAACCTGGCATTCAATGAACCTAACCGAGTTTTCAATAATTTTACCATAGGTTTTGATATATATATATATATATATATATTGAATAAAACCACGAAGGAAAGGAAACACAAAACGGTGCTCAAGCGCTTTCGTCTAATGACATCCTCAGGAACACAGTGTTCCTGAGGATGTCATTAGACGAAAGCGCTTGAGCACCATTTTGTGTTTCCTTTCCTTCGTGGTTTTATTCATCATAAATATTTTTCACGTGTTACTTTCGTGAAATAATTTTCATATATATATATATATATATATATATATATATATATATATATATACGTAATGATCTTGATGACGTCATTTAATTTTTTAAAATTAATTATTTAATTTATTAACACCCACGTGCACAACCTGGGGACCTAACAACAGATACAACAGCTCAACACAGAAATAAAAACAAACAAACATACATTTAGGGAATTCATAACACTAAACCACTCCACAGATACATCCAGGCTTACAAGACTATAAACAGCGGTACTCACACCTCAGACGCGGCAACCTGTCGCAGCCAAAATAATACCCCAACATATACACAAGCTAACGTTCTTGTTAATCACAAGGTAAGTCACCTAAACAGAAACAACAACCAAAAACACACAAACAGCCAGACAAGAAAACCTACAGACTCGACACGACCATTACATCCTTCAATACAGACCAGACCAAGATCATCAAAACATATCTAACATACACCTTAAACACTTCGGCCCACAGGGAATACTAGCTCTCACAAACATCAGCACATATTCATACCAACACTATTATTCCCGACACATGGAAACAACGTAAAATTATTACGCTACTCAAACCAAACAAAAATCCAACAGAACTAGCTTCTTATGGACCCATTACTTTACTATGCACACCTTCCAAAGTAACAAAGACTAATCTTAACATGGATTCAGACCTCACCACTCGACCACGACATTACTCACTAACCTCACGCAGCACATCATGGATGGCATCAACTCCAGACGACCAGCTCAACATACACTATTAACAACAATAAACATTAGTAAAGCATTTTATGCTATCCCACGCTTCCCTCTCATAAACAAAATACTCAACACAAACATGCACAATAACACCAAAAAGTGGCTGAGCAACTATCTTTCAGGAAGATACTCACATATCGCATTTAATGACAAGTCATCCAAAAACAAGCTTTTTCCGAACGGGGTCCCTCGAGGCTCTGGTCTCACCAACACTGTTCAACTTATACATGCATGACATTCCAACACCCATAGATAACAAGCTTACCTTATCATATGCAGATGACATCACTCTAACATCCACCCACAACAACATCGACACCGCTACAAATAACCTACAAACATACATAAACAGTTGTCGTTTAGCCGATCAGCCCACCCTGATCGAGCAAGCCGGCGGCACGCAGGTAACCGATCGCCCTCTCCGGAGTGGACCAGAGGTTCAGCGCACTAGTGATGTTGTGTGTTGTGTGTTTGTTGTGTTGTTGTGCTGTTGTGCTAGAGCGGTACAGTCTGTCATAATGTTTTCAATTGTTTGTGGTGTGTCCTGGCACATGTGGCAGGTGTCTTCTATGGAGTTGTCTAGTCTGTGTTTATATGTCCGTAAGTTGGGGTGATGTCCACATCGGAATCGTGCTAAGTTAACTCGATCCGATCTGCTCAGGCTGATCTCTGACCTGTTAATGGGTGGCGGCTTCGCACCTACGACCGCATTCGGACCGAGTCGTGTCAGTGCTTTGTGGGTTAGGTGTGTGTGTGTGTGTGTGTGTTTGTGTGTGTTTGTTTTCTGTACTGTGTGATGTCTGTGGGGCGTGGTATGGAATGGAGTATTTGGTTATAATGTCTCTCTGGTGTTACCTTAATGGTGCGAGGTGTTGGTGCATGATTGTACATGTAGTGGCAAGGGTGTTGTGGGTTAGTTGTCGCTGCTGCCATGAATTGTGTTCCCCTCATGTCTAAATGTTCCCTAACTTTTAGTACAGGGTGTACATAAAGTCGGGATCTATTTTTGTGAAGCACTTGGAAATTATATGGAATTCAATCATAAAATGATAAAGTGGTAACATTTATTAAATAATTAAGAGTAGGATTCGACGTGACGCCCATCAGTATCCCTGCACAGCTCAAATCGTTCCACAGCATTTCTAAACACATTCTGGAGCATTTGCGGGGTTATGTTATCTGCAGCAGTTCGTATACGTGTACATAAGTTGTCAAGACTCGTAATCTTCGTCTGATAGACGTGCGATTTGATAAAGCCCCATGCAAAGAAATCTAAAGGGGTTAAATCTAGTGATCTCGCTGGCTAAGGTCTGTTGCTTCCGCGTCCGATCCAGCGATTTGGAAAACGTCCATTTAGATAATCCTGAACAATTTTGGCAGTGACAAGGAGCACCATCATGTTGATAGACGACGGTACTAACAATCCTATCCCCAATCAGCTGAAGTTCAAGGAATTGCTGCAACATGTCCAGATAAATAAGCCCCGTAACTGTAGCTTCAGCAAAGAAAAAAGGACCATAAACCTTAGATTTTGTTAAACCCATCCAAACATTAACTTTAGGCGACTCTCTTTCCCAATTTTGGACAAAATCATTCGGTCTTTCACCTGCCCAAATTCGACAGTTATGGCGATTTACTTTTCCACACGTATGGAAAGTGGCTTCATCACTAAAGAGAATGTTGTCCATTAAATTATCACTCCAGATTTGTTCTACGAGATCAGCACACACAGCACTTCGTCGAGGGAAATCTTCCTCATGTAAATCATGTAAAACCTGCAAATGATAGCTTTTCTTCTGCAAATTAACTTTCAGAATTTTGTGCACAGATGACGTCAGGAGGCCAAGTCTGTGTGATGCAGCACGAACTGACGTACGTGGCTCCTCAGTGATAATTCCGCGTACTGCATTCACGGTAAGATCTGACATACACGGTCGTCCTGATCTTGCTTCATCATTTACAGATCCCGTTCGTTTAAATTTGTTCACCAATTTTCGTATTGTCTTGTCTATTGGCCCCGGCTTATGAAATCTCCTTCTAAACTTCTCTCTGATGTCATTGTATTTCTTTCCCTCGATTCGCCAAATTACTATTACCACACGCTCTTCTGTATTCATTCTAAGGGCTTCTGAAAAGAAAAATAGAAAAAAATAATTATTTCACAAAAATAGATCCTGACTTTATGTACACCCTATATTTTTGTTTCTGTGTGCAGGTGTTCTATTGGTGTTGTTTGAGTGCATCCTGTAATGATACGAAGTGCGTTGTTTTGTATTGTTTGTAAGGTGTGTGTGTGTGTGTGTGTGTGTGTGTGTGTGTGTGTGTTCGAGATAATGGGTGCCCAGCATGGGCTAGCATAGTCCAAAACTGAGCGAATATATTGTTTGTATATGAGTGTTGTTGTTTCCTGCTGGTGTCCAAAGTTTGTGCCTGTTAGTACCCTAAGCGTGTTAAGTCTTGACGTACATTTGGTTTTAATGTCCTGAATGTGGTTTGCAAAAGATAATGATGTGTTGTATGTGACACCAAGTATTTTGGTTCTGTGAGTGTGTGGAATGTTGATGTTTAGTGTAAGCTGTGGAATTACCTGGTGTTCTTTTGTGTTGCTTGTAAGCAAGGTGATGGTCGATTTTGTGGGCGCTACTTTGAGTCTATTGTGTGTGAGCCAGTCTTGTATACTATTTATGTATGTTTGTAGGTTATTTGTAGCGGTGTCGATGTTGTTGTGGGTGGATGTTAGAGTGATATCATCTGCATATGATAAGGTAAGCTTGTTATCTATAGGTGTTGGAATGTCATGCATGTATAAGTTGAAGTGTGTTGGTGAGAGAACAGAGCCTTGAGGGTCCACGTTCGGAAAAAGCTTGTTTTTGGATGACTTGCCATTAAATGTGACATGTGAGTATCTTCCTGAGAGATAGTTGCTCAGCCACCTTTTGGTGTTATTGTGCATGTTTGTGTTGAGTATTTTGTTTATGAGAGGGAAGCGTGGGATAGCATCAAATGCTTTACTAATGTCTCTTGTTGCTAATAGTGTACGTTGAGCTGGTCGTCTGGAGTTGATGCCATCCATGATATGCTGCGTGAGGTTAGTGAGTAATGTCGTGGTTGAGTGGTGAGGTCTGAATCCATGTTGAGTAGGCGAGAGTGGAATGTGTGGGTTGGTGATTTGTAAGATTAGTCTTCTGTTACTTTGGAAGGTGGGCATAGTAAAGTAATGGGTCTATAGGAAGCTGGTTCTGTTGGATTTTTGTTTGGTTTGAATAGTGTAATAATTTTACCTTATTTCCATATGCCAGGAATAATAGTGTTGGTATGAATATGTGCTGATATTTGTGAGAGCTAGCATTCCTTCTGGGCCCAAGTGTTTAAGGTGTATGTTAGATATGTTGTCTGGTCCAGTAGCCTTCAAATTCTTAATGTTTTTGATGATCTTGGTGGTATGGTCTGTATTGAAGGGTGTAATGGTCGTGTTGAGTCTGTAGGTTTTCTTGTGTCTGTCTGCGTGTTTCTGGTTGTTGTCTCTGTTTAAGTGACTTATCTTTGCGTAGTGATTAACTAGAATGTTAGCTTGTTGTGTGTATGTTGGGATATTATTTTGGCTGCGACAGATAGCCGCGTGAGAGGTGTGAATGCCGCTGTTAGAGTGGGTAATGCTGTTTATAGTCTTGTATAGCCTGGATGTATCTCTGTTGTGTTGTGTTGTGTTGTGTGTTGTGTTGTGTTGTTGTGCTAAAGTGGTACAGTCTGTCATAATATGTTCAATTGTTTGTGGTGCGTCCTGGCACAGGTAGCAGGTGTCGTCTGTGGAATTGTCTAGCCTGTTTACATGTCTGAAAGTTGGGGTGATGTCCACATCGGAATCGTGCTAAGTTAACTCGATCCGATCTGCTCAGGCTGATCTCTGACCTGTTAATGGGTGGCGGCTTCGCACTTAGGACCGCATTCGGACCGAGTCGTGTCAGTGCTTTGTTGGTTAGGTAGGTGTGTGTGTGTGTGTGTTTTGTGTGATGTCTGTGGGGCGTGGTATGGAATGGGGTATTTTATTATAATGTCTCTCTGGTGCTACCTTAAACAGTAAACAAACAGTATACAAGACTGGCTCACACACAATAGACAAAGTAGCGCCCACAAAATCAACCATCACCTTGCTTACAAGCAAAAGAACGCCAGATAACTCCACAGCTTACACTAAACACAAACATTCCACACACTCGCAGCACCAAAATACTTGGGGTCACATACAACACATTATTATCTTTTGCAAACCACATTCAGGACATTAAAAACAAATGTCCGTAAAGACTTAACACACTTAGGGTACTAACAGAGGCACAAACTTTGGACATCAGCAGGAAACAACATCACTCATATACAAACAATATATTCACTCAGTTATGGACTATGCTAGTCCATGCTGGGCACCCATTATCTCAAACACACAAACACCTTACAGACAATACAAAACAACGCACTTCGTATCATTACAGGATGCACTCTGCGCACGGAAACAAAAATACTGAAAGTTAGGGAACATTTAGACATGAGGGGAAAACAATTCATGGCAGCAGCGACAACTAACCCACAACACCCTTGCTACTACATGTACAATCATGCACCAACACCTCGCACCATTAAGGTAACACCAGAGACATAATAACCAAATACTCCATTCCATACCACGCCCCACAGACGTCACACAGTACAGAAAAAAAACACACACGACTCGGTCCGAATGCGGTCCTAGGTGCGAAGCCGCCACCCATTAACAGGTCAGAGATCAGCCTGAGCAGATCGGATCGAGTTAACTTAGCACGATTTTGATGTGGACATCACCCCAACTTTCAGACATATAAACAGACTAGACAACTCCACAGACGACACTTGCCACCTGTGCCAGGACGCACCAGAAACAATTGAACACATTATGACAGACTGTACCACTAGCACAACAACGAACACAACATCGCTATTGCGCTGAACCTCTGGTCCACTCCGGAGAGGGCGATCGCTTACTGCGTGCCGCCGGCTTGCTCGATCAGGGTGGGCTGATCGGCTGAACAAGAAGAAGTCCTAATAAAATTTTTTTTATATATATATATATACAGTATATATATTAGGGGTGGTCGAAGTTGGTACCAGAAAGCGAATAAACATCCAGTTGTCGTCGTTTCATCTTATGAAATGTGAAAATCTCAAAGAAATGCATTTTGATAAAAGATCAGAATGCGAATTTAGCTTTTAAGTTTTTCTGTTGTCACTTCATGCGTAAATCGCGTATGTGGCATACACGAAACCAAAACAAAGCAAACCCAAAATTATTAACTTGTTTCTATAAGCATAAATATCAACGTTTTGCTTGTATTTTTATATAATTATTAATTACACTGGTATGCATCAATTTTGCTGTCAAGGGTTTTGTAAGTGATTCTTATAGTTTTTCCTGCTGATTTCGAATCTGCAATCCGTTTTTCTCAATCAGCTCAGGTTATCCGGCTATGGCCTCATAAGTAAAATAGAATTTTTCGTGATTTTGTCAAAGCGGAATTGGAACAGTAACATCTATCATCACTTGTTTCACTTGTATAATATCTTTTTTTACTTTTCAGGCATATAGATAAAATATTTCATAATGAATAGAGCTGTAAAATGATCCCAATAGATTCTGCTACATATGTGGGACGGTTACCATGCCAAATAACCAGTCCCAAATCACTAAATTTGTGAAGACAATGTATAGAGCATACTTTGGAATTAAGCTAGGGGACCAGGACAAAAATTTCGCCCCTCATATGTGCTGCAAGACGTGCATTGAAAATTTGAGAAGATGGAGCAAAGGCAGAGCGAAATCTTTGCCTTTTGGAATTCCCATGATTTGGAGAGGAAAGGAAAGGATCACGTGACAGATTGCTATTTCTGCATGACAAACCTCCAAGGTGGGCTTATAAATTTATTTTTCTTAAATATTTTGAAATCCTCGTATGAAACTTGACATAATATTCACCATAATGTAATATTCACCATATATAGCATAATATTCACCATAATGGTAATCATACATTTGCATATACATATTGTTATAGAAAATACATTTACATATACATATTGTTATACAAGTTACATTTACATATACGATTGTATATTTTCTTTCTTTTTCATTCATATTGTCCCCAAAGGGGACAATATGAATGAAAAAGAAAGATATACAGACTCCATCGACCTATTTCATATCTTACAGACCGCAACCTTCCCTCACGAGCCGCCACTGTCTGAATGCTTCTTCTATTTCATATGCAAGTTTTATATCCATGTTTCTGTGTTTCTATTTTCAGGAGTTAACAAGAAGAATAAACACATTGTTGTATACCCTGACATTCCTTCTGCTATGAGACCTGTACCCCATGGTCCTGGAATTCCAATACCCGACCCACCTCAAACCCTGGACTTCGATGATTCTGATGATGAATCAATGACCAATGCCAATGACCAGTCCAGTCGTATATACCTCAAAATACCGCTTCAAATGAGCCGAGGCCTCTCAACCAGGCCAAACTTAATGATCTTACCAGGGATTTAGGACTTTCCAAATTAGCTGCCGAGATCTTGGGCTCACGACTTCGAGAGGACAACTTGCTGGCTCCGGGAACAACATTCTCCTGGTATAGGAAACGAGAGGAAGAATTCCGCAAGTTTTTTGCAGTGCACGAAAATACCTCTTCCTTAGTGTACTGCTGCAATGTTGAGGGGCTAATCGAATCCTTGGGCCTGCCATATAACGCATCAGAATGGAGGCTATTTATAGACTCGTCTAAACGAAGTTTGAAAGCAGTACTTCTCAACATTGGGAATAGGGTTGCATCAGTCCCTGTAGCACATTCCGTACAACTTACTGAGAGCTACGATAACATGAAAATTTTACTGGATGCTCTCGTATACGACCAACATAACTGGAGGATCTGTGGAGATTTGAAGGTAATACTAATATCATAAGTAGGCTGACCATACGTACCGTTTTTTTATATTTCCTGGCCGTCCCGTCGTTTTAATAAAAATGTCAATTTTGTCCCATTTTTAATAAAAACTATAAATATACTTTAATATTGGTCAATCATAAATTATTATTCATAACCTATAAGACTTTTGTAATATTGTAGAGTTTATTCTTTGTCTTCCAGGAAGTACAGCACCTGTTGAGAATATTTTCTGTTATGAACAGTATGTGGTCAAAAGAGAAATCTAGATTAAGTGTTGAGACAATGAGGGCTATGTTAGTTGTAATACAAAATTGTGTCATGGAGTGAGAAGTTTTATAATAAGGTGTTGAAAGACCGAAATTTGCTGCGTAAGATTACTTCATCGGAGAAATATTCATGGTACGATCGTGGTGAAATACAGTCCCCCTCTACGTCTACCTAAATTTTTGTATGGGTTCTGTCACTGAAGAATAATTGTAAGCTCAATATGTTTATGTACTTACTTTTTCATGAATACAGAATATTACAACCCCCATCCCTTTTTTGTCTCAAGGAAATATGGTCAGCCTAATCATAAGTAAACTATTGCTATTGACTATGTTGTTTTTCCAAAGGTTATTTGAGAGCGTATAAGAACACTTAACTTCCCCACAGAAGTGATACAGTCCAATGCATAGATTTTTTTATCTGATAGAACAAATTCTCTAAATTCTTTAAATATTTTCATTTTTTTCAGATTGTGGCATTTGTATTGGGAATGCAAGGGGGATACACGAAATACCCATGTTTCCTCTGCAAATGGGATAGCCGAGCGGATGAGAAGCACTATGCACAGCGTGAATGGGCATCGAGATAGAATTTTGAACCTGGGTCGCATAATGTCGTTTCAGTGCCCCTTGTACCACCAACAAAAACTTTGCTCCCACCACTTCATATTAAGCTGGGCTTGATGAAAAATTTCATCAAATCAATGAATAAGGAGGGTTCAGCATTCCGATATCTCGAGAGTAAATTTCCTCATATATCTGATGCTAAACTAAATGCTGGGGTTTTTGATGGTCCTCAAATTCGAACTTTGATCAAGGATACTCAGTTCGAAAACGCAATGACTCCAACTGAGAAGAATGCCTGGCAGGCATTCAAATCAGCTGTCACTGATTTTCTTGGCAAGCGTAGAAGTCCAGAATACGAGTCCGTTGTCGAAAACTTGATGGAAGCTTTCAAAGCTCATGGGTCGCGCATGTCCACAAAAATGCACTTTTTGTGGTCCCACTTGGACTATTTTCCTGAAAATTGCGGGGATTAGAGTGAGGAACAGGGTGAACGATTTCACCAAGATATCAAAATAATGGAAGAGAGGTACCAGGGAAACTGGGATATCAATATGCTGGCGGACTATTGCTGGTGTTTGAAGCGAGACGTGCCCGAAGAAAAACAGACGGAAAGCCAAAAAATCTTCATTCCTTCCTCAATAAACTTTTTTCCATATTCATTGTATGAATAAAAGTATTTATTCACACAGAGTTTTCATTTTTCACGTGTGTTCTTATATTACTCGTATCTACAGTGTTTAAGCTAAAAAAATCAATAAATTTGGTGATAAAATTGGACTTATAATAAATGGCCAATAGAGAAAAAACCTGACCTGATTGAGGAAAACCAGTGTCATTTTCGAATTCAGCATGGTCGAATTATATAATATGAGTTGAAAAAACCCTCACAGCAGACAAAAAGATTTCATATGCATACCAGTGTTATGCATCTTCATTAAAAACTAATGGTAAAATATTATATTTCCTGTGACCGTTCACGTTTATTTCTTACATATTGCTATTCGCATTAGCACTTTTCATTGTTTCAGATTTTCCGGTGTAAATAATGCCGAAAGCGACAAGAAGACACCTGACCCGAAAGAAAAGTGAAGAAAAGTATGGAGGTGGTCCTTGTGAATTATTAATGACCGAACCAAGCACTTACAGGCAGCTGATTCAATACTATGTATTATGACATTAATCAAGCTAACCCTGGCGCAGATTTTTGGGCCTTAGTGCAGCAAGTTAGCAAGGATTTAAAATCCATTTGGTAGTCAGTGAATCGAAGGCTGCCTTTGATTAATGACAAATGCATTGACAGAAACGTTAAAGACCTACTCACTCTTGTGAAAGACATTAATCGCAAGCATGCTAAGGCAAGTGTCAAGCGAAATCTGGATGCTAACTTGGACAAACTTTTTGATATTTCTGCCTGTTCCTGTTCTTTGGATATTTTGCCTTGCAGTGATTCAAGAATATACAGGGTGTACATAAAGTCAGGATCTGTTTTTGTGAAGCACTTGGAAATTATATGGAATTCAATCATAAAATGATAGTGGTAACATTTATTAAATAATTAAGAGTAGGATTCGACGTGACGCCCATCAGTATCCCTGCACAGCTCAAATCGTTCCGCAGCATTTCTAAACACATTCTCGAGCATTTGCGGGGTTATGTTATCTGCAGCAGTTCGTATACGTAAGTTTTCAAGACTCGTAATCTTCGTCTGATAGACGCGCGATTTGATAAAGCCCCATGCAAAGAAATCTAAAGGGGTTAAATCTGGTGATCTCGCTGGCCAAGGTCTGTTGCTTCCGCGTCCGATCCAGCGATTTGGAAAACGTCCATTTAGATAATCCTGAACAATTTTGGCATAGTGACAAGGAGCACCATCATGTTGATAGACGATGGTACTAACAATCCTATCCCCGTCGTCTATCAACATGATGGTGCTCCTTGTCACTATGCCAAAATTGTTCAGGATTATCTAAATGGACGTTTTCCAAATCGCTGGATCGGACGCGGAAGCAACAGACCTTGGCCAGCGAGATCACCATATTTAACCCCATTAGATTTCTTTGCATGGGGCTTTATCAAATCGCGCGTCTATCAGACGAAGATTACGAGTCTTGAAAACTTACGTATACGAACTGCTGCAGATAACATAACCCCGCAAATGCTCCAGAATGTGTTTAGAAATGCTGCGGAACGATTTGAGCTGTGCAGGGATACTGATGGGCGTCACGTCGAATCCTATTCTTAATTATTTAATAAATGTTACCACTATCATTTTATGATTGAATTCCATATAATTTCCAAGAGCTTCACAAAAATAGATCCTGACTATGTACACCCTGTACTGTAAGAAGGAGAAGTGTACAGAACACATCATCTGTGTTTGCCCTCGAAATGCAAAGGGGCCACTTAAAGAGCATACCTTCGTGATCAGCGATCCAAAACAGGTCCTAAGGGTGCATACCAGCTGTCTTCAGTGGACACATCTGCTGCCAAAAGAGACAGGAAGGCCAAACAAGGAAACATGTACTACCTCAGGAGAAAGTTGAGCTAGTAAGATCTTTCATACAGCCTACAGAGTTGCCTGGACTTACAAGCAGTTCATCTGGTGGCGATTAGTTTCCTTTATTTATATAATTATATATAATTATAAATAAATAAATAAATAAACAGAAAACGCATTAATATTTTCAATTTATTTTCAGGAAGATGATGAATGGCAGCCTAGGAAGAGGCCTTCAGGAGACTACAGCCTTTTAAAGTTTCCCAGATATGCTATGGAACTTGTCAGAGGTGAATGTTCATCAAATCTGGGCGCAGCTCTTGGGAATGCCTTGCTCCATGACAGCAAACACCTACTGAGACCTGAAGTTTACATCAATCACATCATGATTGACAAGTGCAAATTAGACAAGGACAAAGCCCAAATTAGGATAGTTAGTGAGGGTGTGGAATCAGAGAAAGAGACAGCTCATTTGTGTTGGTGTGGATGGGAATGTTGATGAGAATACCATGACTTACAAAGAAATAGACACACCTGAAGGGGAAACTGTTCTCAGAAAGTGTGTTGACGCAGAACATCACCTCACCTTCACCTATGAAGATGGAAAATCTCCTGGCGCCTACATGACCCACAGAACAATTCCTGTTACAGGCGCCACTGGTGAGGTCATTGCTCAGGAGACATTCAGTGTTCTTGAAGAATATAAGCCTTGAAAGTATCCGAGCCATTCTTCTTGATAATACCGCACCCAACACTGGCTGGAAGAATGGTTTAGTGGTAAAACTTGAAGAAACTCTGGGGAGGAAACTACACACTATTGATTGCGCACTGCATCAGAATGAACTCCCACTAAAAGCTCTTTTAAAAAAAAATGGATGGAGTGACAACTGGCCCAAGAAGTTTCAGTGGGCCCATTGGCCAAAGGTGTGCAGATGATGTCCAGGATGAACCTCGGATACAGTTTGAAGCTGTGGAAACTCCAATCATTGAAGGGTACATTCCAGAGGAAGTACTGAAAGACCTCAGTCATGATCAAAGGCTTCTGTATGAGTATTGCAGAGGGATCGGATCAGAAAGAGTAGATGACAGATGGGCTGCTTGGAAGATTGGTCCACTTAACCATGCAAGATGGTTAACTCCTGCCATACAACGACTTTGTTTGTACACAAGAGACAACAGACCAAACCTGAATTTAAAAAAGTTGGTCCATTACATTGTTCGAGTTTATACTCCTGCATGGTTTGAGATAAAGGCATCCTCTAAGCTGCATGATTCTCCTCGCATCCTCTTCTCTGCTATCAGCCAACTGAGGCTGATTCCATTTGATGTGAAACGCATTGTAAAGCAGAACATCCAGGGTAATGTTTTCTGCCTCCGACCTGATAACATCCTCTATGCCATGGTGAAAGATGAAGACAGAATCAGTAATCTTGGGCTTCAGACTATACTCACTCTCAGACACAGGTAAATTTTGCGCTTCTTGTAATTATTATTTTTTTTTTGGCAAAGCTCAGTTATTCTCCAAAAAATATGGAAAAAATATAATTGTCACTAAGTGGGTAATTTGTTTGTATTTATTAAAATAGCAATATTTGAGTACTATTTTTCATTTATACGGGTGTCCCAAAAAAATGTACTCACTCTTAGACAGCCCTTTACTCATATAATTTTATTTGTTTCAGGCCATACTAACGTGAATATAATGGCAGACGTACGACTAACTTTCGAAGAAAGAAAATTTGTCAAACTGCTACTGGAAGTACGAAAACGTCACGGAAGTGCAGAGACAATTTAGAAGACAGTTTCACAGAGATCCACCAACGCGACGCACCATTGCTCGTATCAGAGATAAGTTTGAAGCAGATGGAACTGTTCAGGACGTCCACAAGCAACGTTCTGGAAGACCACGGACATCCACCAGCCCCGCAAGAGAAGAACAACTGCTGGAAACCCTCCTCCGATCCCCAAAGAAATCCATACGACAATCGGCTCGTGAGATAGGAATCCTAAAATCGAGCGTCCATCGCATTTTGAAACGAGTCCATTGGAAAAGTTACATTCGAACATTAATCCACGCTCTCAATGAAGATGATCCTGACCGGAGAGTTGGATTTTGTGAATGGTACCTGGACAAAAGCGCGGAAGATACAGCGTTTCCAGACAAAATTGTCTGGAGCGATGAGGCCTCCTTTAAGTTAAATGGCTCAATTAATCTACATAATTGCACCTACTGGGCTCCTCAAAATCCGCATGTTACTTTGGAACAACATTTGAACTTACCAGGGGTTACAGTGTGGTGTGGGATATCAGCATTGGGCATCGTAGGACCATTCTTTTTTGACCAAACTGTCACTGGTGCCGTTTACCTAAACTTACTGCAGGAGTCCGTCGGTCCATGCATTGAAGAGATGTTTGGTGACGAAGAGAGTTACTTCCAGCAAGATGGAGCACCTCCCAACTACCATCGTGATGTAAGGGCCTATCTCGATGCAACTCATCCGAACACATGGATTGGGCGCAGAGGTTGCGTTGAATTCCCTGCACGTTCACCAGACCTCACACCAATGGACTTTTTTTTATGGGGATATGTGAAAGATAAGGTTTACGCCGCAAAACCTGCGACAGTCGATGAGTTGAAAGAGGAAATTGAAAGACAATGTCTCGCAATTCCAAATGAAATGATTCGTAATGTTATCGAATCCATTGGTCCGCGTTATCAGCTGTCTGGAAAATGGTAGTCATCAGTTTGAACATTTGCGAACACGCAGGAATGAGTAGACTAGACTAGGGGGAAAAGACAACTTTTCTTTAATTTCATTTCATTTTCTTTAATTTAATGTAATGTTCTTTAATTTAACCTATTAGACTTGTATCTATGTCAATAAACTGCATTTATTGTCATTCAAAGTGTGAGTACATTTTTTTGGGACACCCTGTATTTATATTTTCATTTATAGAATGGAGAGCAACCAGGAAGCAGGGAAGAAAATTCCCCAGGTGAATTGGAATGCAAATTACTGGCATGAGCTCATCGACCTTACTGACCCTGATGTCATGGAACCACCTACCACACAGCGACTATCTGATGAAGAAATCCAGTCATTCATGGACACTAACACTAAGCCAGACATTCCAGACTTGCCTTCTCACTCTCAGTGTTGAGAGGAGTGTGAAATCAGTGAGAGAGGCTTCCCATACCGTGTATAGGTTCGAAACTCATCACAGATGTATCCTTACTAAAGTACTGAACAGGAAGATGCATCCTGCATTTATGTCAAAAGGACATCATTCTCAATCTTATGATGATTTATATGAATAGTTTTTCTTTTTACATGAGAACATGTGATTTTTTTGGATTTATCACCTTTTGAAAGTATTTTTTCAAGTTTTGTAGCCAAAGTATGTGAATAAATTAACAAAAATGCATGTTTTTTCAACGAAATTTTATCATTTTACACTTAAAACACATGATATACATTAGGCATCGTCTCCTCTTGGGATAGAAAATGATATTTAGTTGCTACATCTATAATTAGTTAATATTATGTCTTCAAAAATGACGAGTTTACCTTACCTATCGCGTATGACGAAAATTGGGTCAAAAACCATAAACTTTAATTGCAAATCCACAAGCAGGCCCTTAAAAGTTTGCTCTAAAAAATTTTGGGGGTTCACTTCTCAACCAAACCTAACTACTGGGCACTTATTCACCTTGCGATTTCAAAACATGTGGAGTGCAAAATCGACCTGCCCTAAAAATATATATATATATACCGGGTGTACATAAAGTCAGGATCTATTTTTGTGAAGCACTTGGAAATTATATGGAATTCGATCATAAAATGATAAAGTGGTAACATTAAATAATTAAGAGTAGGATTCGACGTGACGCCCATCAGTATCCCTGCACAGCTCAAATCGTTCTGTAGCATTTCTAAACACATTCTGGAGCATTTGCGGGGTTATGTTATCTGCAGCAGTTCGTATACGTAAGTTTTCAAGACTCGTAATCTTCGTCTGATAGACGCGCGATTTGATAAAGCCCCATGCAAAGAAATCTAAAGGGGTTAAATCTGGTGATCTCGCTGGCCAAGGTCTGTTGCTTCCGCGTCCGATCCAGCGATTTGAAAAACGTCCATTTAGATTTTAGATAATCCTGAACAATTTTGGCATAGTGACAAGGAGCACCATCATGTTGATAGACGACGGGGATAGGACTGTTAGTACCATCGTCTATCAACATGATGGTGCTCCTTGTCACTGCCAAAATTGTTCAGGATTATCTAAATGGACGTTTTCCAAATCGCTGGATCGGACGCGGAAGCAACAGACCTTGGCCAGGGAGATCACCAGATTTAACCGTTTTAGATTTCTTTGCATGGGGCTTTATCAAATCGCACGTCTATCAGACGAAGATTACGAGTCTTGAAAACTTACGTACACGTATACGAACTGCTGCAGATGACAACCCCGCAAATGCTCGAGAATGTGTTTAGAAATGCTGCGGAACGATTTGAGTTGTGCAGGGATACTGATGGGCGTCACGTCGAATCCTACTCTTAATTATTTAATGTTACCACTTTATCATTTTATGATCGAATTCCATATAATTTCCAAGTGCTTCACAAAAATAGATCCTGACTTTATGTACACCCTGTATACTTTTACTTCTTTACTTCGTAGCCCCCGGGTTCTCTTATGCGAACCGGGCGGCACTCAGGTATCCCGCTACCACCGTGGGACGGGTCCATAGGTCTCGTAGAGAGGTAATGTTGGAGTTGTGTCTTTGTTGAGAGAGTGTGGCAGTGTAAGAGTAGGTGTTCTGTGTCCTCAGGGTGGAGGTAGCATTTTTGACAGGTGGAGGTGTCAGCTAGGTGGAGTCTGTGTCTGTATTGTTGGAGGGAGGGGTGGTGGCCTGAACGGAGCCTGGCCAGAGTAACTCTTGTTTTCCTTGGGAGGGTTTGTTCGCTCTGATGGACTACAGGGGGAGTATCGTGAAGGACAGTGTTGTGTGGTTGGTCGAGTAGGTATTTCCGGGTAAATTCTGTGTGGAGATGTTTAATGGGGTTGATGTTTAGGGGAGGAGGGGGGGATATTGTTCAGTAGCTGCGAATAGTGAGCAGCAGGAGTACGTTTTTTGTTGCGGGGTGGGGGATTGCGTAATGTGAGATGGTGACAGGGGTGGTCTGGGGCCAGTGCTCTGGAGAAGAATTGAGTCCCTGTCATGTTGTGTTCGATGGGGAGTATTTTCGTATCTGCATGTAGATGTGGGATGGGTGTGGTTCGGAGGCAGCCAGTAATGCTTCTGAGACCCAGGGTTGGCAAGAAACCCACTTTTTTTGAAAAAGCCCAACCCAGGTGGGTTTTTTCGGGTTTTTTCACCTAAAACCCCAAAAAACCCGGGTAAAATTGGGTTTTTTCATATGTCCATATGGTAGTTCATATTAGACCTACCTATTCTTATTTTTATAATAATACTGTACTGTACCGTACACTATTAATATAACATTTGTCTTGTTTTTAGCAAAAAGGTTGCCTTCCAGGCAATTAAGCATAAAAAGTTATTATTTTCTCAGATTGAGCTTCACAACAAAATTTGGAAAACATGGACCAATTTGAACTAAATTTGGTGTGGTAAATTATCCTATTTGTTAGGCTATACTTCCTATGGAAGACAGGCCCCTGTGTCTTCTGCTGGAAGTAGATGAATTACAGCTCCCAAAGGGAACTTAATTCAGCTAGTTATATCTATTTAATTCATATTACTGAATATTTTTCTTTTATTTCACAGTTAAATAAAACAAACTGGCAACAGCATATTTATCTTTACTGCTAGCCTACAGAATTAGTCTGTTTGAAGTTATAACTGCATTAAATAATGCCAAAGACCTTTGGATCAGGAAGAAAATCAGGGCATGAATGGAGTGAAGTCAATATTATTGATGGGACTAGTAAAGTTAGATGCAAACATTGCAGTAATGAAATAAGTAATAAAATAGAGCGAATAAAAATGCATTTAATGAAATGTTTGAAACACATGGAATCAAGAAACAAGACTGACAATACTGCCAGTACATCATCTTCATACTGCCATGACATAGACCTCTCAGATGATCCAGACTCATCCTCACCACCACTGACACAATTACAGATGAAAAAAAGAAAAATTCAAAAGAAAGTAAGCGATTTTGGCATGACAACAACAACTTTGCAGAAAAATGTCATTGATAACAAAATAGCCAAATTCTTTTATGCAAATAATATTCCATTTCTATGTGCAGAGTAAGTATTTTATTGAAATGATAGAGACTCTAAGACCAGGCTACACTCCACCTTCCCGTCGAAATTTGTCTGGTCCACTTTTAAATACAATCCATGAAGAAGTAGAAAATTCCTTGAAGATGCAGTTGACTGAAGAATCAGGATGTATAACACCCTGATGGCTGATGTCTACACTCTATAACCTGCTACCTCACCCAAAGAGTTATACCTGTAGGTCTATTTGTTGACTCATGTTTGCTTGCTTTGCATGTAAAATCATTATAGGCGCCTATATGACAATTTTTAAAAATAATTGCATATGCACTTCTTAAGTTTCATGAAAAAACCCACAAGTGGGTAAAATAGTGGGTTTTTTCAAGTGGTTTTTTTTAAAAAAAAAAAACCGGGTGGTTTTTTTCGGGCTGGGCCCACTAGTGCCAACCCTGCTGAGACCTCTATTTTGTGTGGTCTGTATCTTTTTCTGGTTTGTGTGGGAGATGGACGGGGACCAGGCGGGGGCAGCGTAAGTTAGGGTAGTACGTACAAACTGTTTGTATAGGATACTAAGGGATTCCTTCTGCTGACCGAATGTTGTGGAGGTGAGTGTTCTGAGAGCGTTGAGTTTTTTTGTTGCTTTGGAGCAAATGTTTGATATGTGAGGGGAAAAGGACATGTGTGTGTCTAGGGTGAGGCCGAGGATTGTTGGGGTTTTGTTTAGAGGTAGGGGATGTCCCATGAGGGTGACTCTCGGGTGTGCTTGGGATTCGTGGCGGTCTGAGGTTAGGAGGGTGATGGAGGATTTTTGAGGGGATGCCGACATCCTATTATTAGTCAGCCAGAGTTCCAGATTGGTAATGTACTGCTGGATCAGGTGTGTGGCGGTGTTACGGTTATGGTGTTGTGCTGTTATGGTGTTATGGTCAGGTCGTCTGCATAGGAGGAAACGTGGACATGGGGGGAGAGAGGTTGTGGGAGGTCGTGCATGAAAAGGTTGAAGAGGATTGGAGAGAGTATGGAGCCCTGTGGGACGCCATTGTATAGTCTGTAGGTTTTGCATGAGTGTTGTTTGTGTATGACTTTGCCAAGTCGGCCTGCAATGAGATTAGTAAGCCATTTCTTGTCATTGGTGGGGATGTCGAGATCAATAATATATATATATACACACACATATATATATACACACATATATATATACACACATATATACACACACATATATATATACACACATATATATATACACACATATATATATACACACATATATATATACACACATATATATACACACATATATATATACACACATATATATATACACACATATATATATACACACATATATATATACACACATAATATATACACACATTATATATACACACATATATATATACACACATATATATATACACACATATAATATATATACACACATAATATATATACACACACATATATATATATACACATATATATATACACATATATATATAACACATATATATATATACACATATATATATACACATATATATATATACACATATATATATACACACAATATATACACACATATAATATACACACATATATATATACACACATATATATACACACATATATATACACACATATATATATATAACACATATATATAATACACATATATATACACATATATATATATACACACACACAAGATATATATATAATATATATATATATATATATATATATATATATATATTATATATATATATATATATACATATACACACATATATGTACAGTATATATGATAAAAACGAAGATGTAGAGCAAAAAAGTCATTATATTTGGCTGCAGCCGACGTTTCGGGCAACTCTACCCATTTTCAAGGCCTAATAAATAAAAGCTAAAATTAATACATGACAAAAATATATGAATGTCGAGAACTAAAACTAATTTAAAGTACACAATTAAAACTGTTCAAGAATAAAAATTAAAATTACAAAGCAGAAAACATGCATAAGCCAAAATCAAATCAAAAGTAAAAATTATATAAATGACAAAAATATACGAGTGATAAAAATAAAAACATTCAAACATAAAATAGTTAAAAAACTTTACTAATAAAAAGCTAAATGAAAAATTACAAGAGTAAACCAAACATACCATGCTCACTTGACAGCCACAAAAACCTGAGGCGAAAAGGAGACAGGGTCACAAGGGAAAAATTTTTTTAGTATGTAGGTATTCTAATTAATATAAAGGGGGTAACAGCTAGAATCAATATTTAAACTGGAGTTAAAAAATTTAATACACAAAGATTTGTAAATACAGAGGGAGGACGGACATTTTAATGATTTAAGAATTTTATAATTGTTAACTGACCATTACAATTATTTTGAATAAAGCTTTTCCACAGCCAAACTCAATTTTTCACGGCTTTGGCAGAGCACAGTTTGAGCAGCTTCTGAATTTGGCAGTCAAGGATAACTTTTTTAGTTTCAAGGGGTAGTTTACCGTCAGCTGGATGGAGTGGGGATGGGGAGCCAGCCCCCTTGGGTCCCATTTTTGCGAATATTTTCATGTCACATCTTGAGGAAAAGGCCTTCTGTGAGTGCCCCCCTCAAATTAAGCCCAAATTGTACAGACGTTATGTTGATGATACGTTTGCTTTATTCCAAACGGATAATCAATCAGTTCAGTTCCTAAGTTTTCTGCACACACTGCATAAGAACATTGTATTTACACAGGAAAATGAAGTTGAAGGTTCTATTCCTTTCTTTGATGTTTTGGTCTCCAAATCTGGCTTGACCGTTTTAACTTCTACATACCGGAAGCCTACATTTACGGGTTTGGGTTTTAATTTTTATAGTTTTTGCGACTTTAATTACAAATTAAGTTCCATTCGCACTTTGGTGCATAGCGCTTATAATATTTGCTTGAACTTTGCTCTGCTTCATAATGAGTTTGAATTCCTTACTGATTTTTTCTTTAAAAATGGTTTTCCACAGGATCTTGTAAGAGATATTATTGGTAAATTTCTTAATAATGTATATTCCCCCAACCTTATCCCAATGTATGATGTTCCTAAGAATTGGGAATATCTTGTTTTACCCGATTTCTACCATTTTAGCACTTTTGGAAAAAGCAAATGTTGAGTGTTGAGGAAATTTTATTTTCACACTGATTTTAAGGTTGCTTTTGTAAATAATAATACCCTTGGATGTTCTTTCACAATGTAAGGACAAAATCCCCCCTGCAATGAGCTGTTCTATTGTTTACCTGCCCTGGGTGTTCCCAGGGGAACTACGTTGGCAGTACAGTTCATTCCCTGCAGGCGAGATTTTGCAACAATATGGGTATTAGCCACAAGACAGGGAAAGTTTTATCGAAAAGGAACAGTCTGCTATTAGAAATTCTATCAAGTGTAAGGTTTACGTTTGTTAACAATTTTAAAATTCTTATATCATTAAAATGCCCATCCTCCCTCCGTATTTACGAATCTTTGTGTATTAAATTTTTTAACTCCAGTTTAAATATTGATTCTCGCTGTTACCCCCTTTATATTAATTAGAATACCTACATACTAAAAAAATTTTCCCTTGTGACCCTGTCTCCTTTTCACCTCAGTTTTTTGTGGCTGTCAAGTGAGCATGGTATGTTTGGTTTACTCTTGTGTTTTTTTGTTTAACTTATTAGTAAAGTTTAACTATTTAACGTTTGAATGTTTTTATTTTTATCACTCGTACATTTTTGTCATTTATATAATTTTTTCTTTCGATTTGATTTTGGCTTATGCCTCTTCTGCTTTGTAATTTTAATTTTGTACTTTAAATTAGTTTTAGTTCTCAACATTTATATTTTTGGTCATGTATTAATTTTAGCTTTTATTTATTAGGCCTTGAAAATGGGTAGAGTTGCCCGAAATGTCAGCTGCAGCCAAATATGATGACTTTTTTGCTCTATGTCTTCATTTTTATCCTAAATGTAAAACTACGTCTCCTTAGGAGGGATCCTATTTCATATATATATATATATATATATATATATATATATATGTTAAACAGACTGTGCATGGAACAAGGAACTCTTCTGGGAAATTACATCCACTATAGTTCGAATAAGTAATAAATGAGAAATACAATAGTTTTTTCTTTTTCATGATGGAAAGCCCAACGTGGGCACTGGTTTACTCGCAAAGAGGCCCAAAATACAGCTTCCCTCACCAGCTGTCTGCAAAGCAGATAGGATCCTATCTACTTTGCAGATAGATAGTGAGGGAAGCTGTATTTTGGGCCTCTTGGCGAGTAACCCGGTGCCCATGTTGGGCTTTCCATCATGAAAAAGAAAAACTATAGTATTTGTCATTACTTATTCGAACTATAGTGGATTTAATTTCCCAGAAGAGTTCCTTGCACAGTCTGTGTTTAACAAGTTTCTCAGGGGACCCTTATGAGTTTGTGTGTATGTATATATATATATATATATATATATATATATATATATATATATATATTATTATATATGTGTGTGTGTGTGTGTGGACGTGTTGTTTTGCTCTCTCTATTTAACACCCAAATTAGAAGGGAATAATCTACTCGGCGGTTTATTCTTGCACCCGAAAGTGTATAAAGTATCAGTGAATCCGTGCATATAAATTATAAAGTGAAATTCATTAAAATTAAGAAAGTGCAATAATACAGTTTACATAATTTATCACCAATTTTAACGTATATATTCAAAACGAAATACGGTTGGCATTCGAGAAAGTTTGAAACAAAGCAGGAAAAAGGTCATAAAACGAAAGGTCAGAAAACCCTCGAAATACCCTCGACCATCGAAAGGAAAGAAACAGGAATAAAATAAATAAATAAAGAATTTGTGTGGGTATTTCTTCTTAACTAATTAAGGAATAGCATGGATATGGGTCCAAATTCTCACTTAATCTGTAATTTGTGCAATTTAGTAACAACGGAAAGCCTAGCGATTAGATGTGATTTCTGCCAACGATTAAACGACTTTAACTGCATGAATTGGAATGAGAGGGAAATAACTCTTGTCTCGAACGCGAAACACGTCGTGGGGATCAAATTTCTATGTGGCGCATGTACACAGACCGTAAATTCTTTCGCGGTCTTTAAAGAAATGGAGATAGCAGACTCGAAAGTTACAAAAAAGAATGAAATAATGGGGACACATGGTCCGAAATGGTCCCAACGAAAAACAGGGTGGATGAGAGAGAAGACGAAATAACGAATAACAGCATAATAACGAACAACTTAATAAATAACGATATAAACAATATAATACGGAAGGAAGACATAGATGAAAGGAAAGAAATAAGTAAAAGTGGCGAAGTAGACAAACGGTCCAACGAGCGAAATGATAAAAGATAATAACTAAAAACGTAGAAAATAAACAGCCAAAGAAAATAATGATAATGCCAAAACTAAGAACTTGGAAAATAATAAAAAGAAAGCAGAAGCGTAGAAAATATCGTATGCAAATACTACGCGAAAGGAAACTGCAGATATCGGGATGGGCAATGCATATATGCACATCCCACATTATGCAAAATGCATTACACAAGTGGATACTGCAAGTTTGATAAGAAATGCATGTTCCACCATCTTACGGTCTGCAACACTTATGAAAGATATGGGAGTTGCAAATATGAAAAAAAATGCCGATACCACCACCCTCAAAGGAACGCAACGAGGGAACAGAAAAAACGAACATCAAAGAAGAGTGGAAATTTTTTAGACGCAGCCAACACATTTCAGCTGCTAAATACTCTCAGCAATTACAAAACCAGCTGACAAATATAAATATAGAAATCCGAGAGCCGGACAGAAGGTACGAACAAAGGCACTTCATGCGTTATCGGGACAACAGGTACCGACAAAGATAAAAAGAGGTAAATTCTCGGAGGACCACAAGGCAACGAAACCGGCACCCCCATTGGAAAACAAATCGGAACCACCTGTATGCGAAAAAGAAAGAAAAAAAAAAATAATCCTAGCCAACATACAGGGCCTTAAATCAAACCAGTCCACGAACAAAGTTTATACCTGAAAGGACTCATGCAAGAAGCCGGAGCAGACTTTGCATGCCTCACGGAAACTCATCTAAAGGACTGCCAGGCGAACTGTGAAAATTGTGAGTCCTGTATTGACAAAAAAGAAATACAAATTGACAACTATAACATCCTCCGAGCCGACAGAACAGTGAGACGTAAAGGAGGATGTGCTATTTACACACGCGAAAGGCACATAGCAGAAATGGCTATAAGTACCTCAAACAACTACGTAGAATGTGTAGCAGCAAAAATTGAAAAATTAAATATGGTACTAATTGTAATGTACAGACCCCCAAACACGCCAACCTCAAAATTTTCAGATTCCATTACAGAGGTAAGAAACTTAGTAAAAGATCTACACTCTCCAACCCCAAATATTTTTCTCTGTGGTGATTTTAATTTCCCATTCATGAAATATAAAAGGATAGGAAAAAATATATGTATACACCAGGACAAGGGGGGCACACGAGAAGACCAGGAGCAGGTAAAAATGCTACTAGCTTTAGCTGATGAATTTATGTTAACGCAAGAAATAACAGAAAACACAAGAAAAAACAACTGCCTAGATTTGGTATTCACAAACAACAGTAATCTAATTGATAATGTAGAAATATCCCCAACTATGATATCAGACCACAATCATCATTGAAATAACAACTAATATAAAGGCAACAGGAAAGGAAAGAACACGCACAACAGAAAGAAGCAAATTCGAAATTTTTAATTTTCACTCCAAAGCTATAAACTGGGAAGATGTGACATCCAGCATGGAAGTAATAGATTGGAAAACCATTTTCGAGGCCAAGACAACGGAAGAGATGCTAATGACGTTAGAGGAGAAGACGTTAGAAATTGTGGAAAAACATGTCCCAAAGATACAACAAAGAGGAAAGAGAAGCAGGTTCGAAAGACAAAAGAGGGCATTGTTCCGAAAGAGAAAAAGAGTGACTGCAAAATTAAGTAATTGTAAAGATAACATCAGAAAAATATTAAATGATAAACTGCAAAGTATCGATGTCGTCATACAGGAACTAATCGAGAAGCATACAGAAAAAGAAGATGACGCTATAGAAGCGATAAAGGCTAACTCAAAGTACTTCTATAATTTCGCAAAAAGAAAGTCGAAAAACCATGCGACTATCGGACCTTTAAAAAATGAGAACAGTGATTTATCTGATGATCTAACAGAAGTATCTGAAATATTAAAAGCTCAGTATGAATCATCTTTCAGTATCCCAAAAACTGACAAATTGATATGCGATAGAAACGCGTTCTTTGAAGAAGAACCACAAGGGGAAAGTATAACGGATTTCGACTTTACGACGGATGATATTACACAAGCCATAGGGAAACTAAAAACACACTCAGCGGCAGGACCGGATAAATGGAATGCCACACTGATCAAAAACTGCAAGAATGCAATCGCTGAGCCCCTATACTGGATATGGAGACGATCATTAGACACGGGAGAAATACCGGGCATCCTGAAGAGCGCGAACATAGTCCCAATATATAAAGGAGGAGATCGATCCGAGGCCAAAAACTATAGGCCAGTGTCGCTTACATCTCATCTCACAAAATATTTGAAAGAATAGTTAGACAGAAAATCTATGACTTTTTGGAAACTCAGAAAAAATTCAATGATAACCAACACGGGTTTCGGTCAGGCAGATCATGCCTATCACAACTAATGGAACACTACAACAACATTATTGATTCACTTGAAAGTAATGAAAACTATGATGTACTATACACAGACTTTGCTAAAGCGTTCGACAAGTGTGACCACGGAATCATAATACATAAACTGAAATATATGGGAATAACAGGAAAAGTAGGGAAATGGATATATAATTTCCTTAGTGAGCGGAGGCAAGTCGTTACAGTACAAGGAGTATCTTCATCAGAATCAGAGGTCCTCAGCTCAGTACCACAAGGAACAGTATTAGCTCCACTACTCTTCATAATCATGCTAACTGACATAGATGAGGACGTTACCAGAGACAGCACAGTAACATCCTTTGCGGATGACACAAAGATCAGTAGAAAAAAGAAACCCAGAAGACATAGGATCTCTACAAACCGACATAAACAAAATCTACAAGTGGACGGAAGACAACAATATGAAGTTTAACACCGAGAAATTTCAGCTATTACGGTACGGAAAAAGAGAAGACCTAAAGTCCATGGAATATTATACCCCAAATGGACAGGAAATTCAGAGAAATTCCAGAGCAAAAGATTTAGGGGTTGTAATGACAGATGATGCGAAATTTGAAACACAAAATAAGATAGCAGTAAACAGAGCAAAGAGAATAACGTCTGATA
>JAJOZX010002161.1:200000-242500 GCA_023014485.1 Bathynomus jamesi | reverse complement strand
TTTTCAACTAAGATCTTGTTTACTGATGAAGCAAATTTTTACGTCAATGGAGATGTTAATCGGCAAAACATACGTTACTGGAGTAATGCTAACCCTAACTGGCTGAGTCCGACGAAGATGCAAGGTGCCGGTAAAGTGATGGTGTGGGCCAGGATATGGGGTGACAGAATTATTGGACCAATTTTTGTCAGTGGAAATCTTAATGCCGAAAGGTATCTTAACATGTTGCAAGAAGAGATTTTCCCATCCCTGCTAAACGAGGAAGGTAACTTCCCAGTTTACTTCCAGCAAGATGGAGCTCCACCTCATTATGGTCTTCACGTGCGTCGGTATTTGGATCAGCAGTTTCCGGATGCTTGGATTGGTCGGCGTGGTCCTGTGGAGTGGCCTCCCAGATCCCCAGATCTCACCCCCCTTGATTTCTATCTTTGGGGGCACTTGAAGGCCATGGTGTATCAGGAAAAGAACGAGACATAAATCATCTAAAGGAACGTATCACCAACGCCATTACAAGCATAACGTCAACTGTGCTAATGCGTGTTCATCAACAGTGGGGAACACGTATTGAAATGTGTTTTCAAAACAATGGCAACCATGTAGAGCATATTATATAAATAAAAATGGTTGTCCATAAAAAAATGTTTATTTTTCCTATGTATGGAAACTTACGGCCCACCCTGTATATGTATATATATATATATATATATATATAATATATATATATATATATTAGGGTGACACTTATTTTCGAAAGTTTGAATTTTTATCGGGACGGGCGCGTTTCTGGTTCCATTTTGTCAAAAAATATCGTCTGTAAAATATTTTTGAAATAAAACAATATTTAGAACTGCCTCAATACGGTCAAAGTTTGTATATTTTCTCGAAAAGTAGAAATTTTAGATCATGATGTTCTATGCCTCTAGCAAATAAAATATCACTTCTAGTTTGTTCAAGCTACTAATCTTGACCTAAAACATATAACTGGACTTCATACTTTCAACTCTAGGTCCCCCTCAACTCGAGTATTAGCCCCTCAAGGGGGGGGGGGGGGTATCATGGGCGCCCATCTCCCTCTCATTGTTGCCTACTTTGCAGAGGTCACGGTGGACTTGCGGGCGGTTGGGAAGTCACAGCGGTGCTTCTCGACCACTTGTAAGAGGAACTGCCTTTGGTCTTCACTCTTGGTAAGGGCCAGGTTGAAAGACTGCATCAACGCCACCCCGCGCTCCGCGAAGTCATTGACAACTTGAAGGGCCTGGACTCGGCGGGATGCGGCGATGAAGGCTGGGTCCGTCCGCCACTCCTCCGGATCCTTGAGCAGGAAGGCGGTGCTGATGTCCAGAACCTTGAAGAACTCCTTTGATGTAGTCGTTGTGAACTTGGCCAATGTATTGTTGGCGATTGAGGCGGTGGACAGGTCCACGTTGATACGCCGCGGGGGATCCTCCGATCCTTCCTCTTCTTCCATCGCTTTAATCATCTCCCGCTTTGTCGCCAAGTCGATACCCTCGTCGAAGATGGCCAGGGTGACGAGGCGCTCGCTCAAGTACCATAGGTGCCTGGCGAAGACTGTCGCCGTCGCCTTGGCCACCGCTGAGTCCGGATAATAGACGAGGGCCTTGAGCAGCGCGAGGTCCGCGGCTGGGGCCGTTGCCGGGAGCGGCGCTTTGTACCAGGCCGTCACGTAGATGGACACGGCGAAGATGGTGAATCGCCGGATTCCAGCCGCTTCGCCTGACGACATCTGAAACTGTTCCCGGAACAGGAACAGTTTGATGGCATAGATGACTTTTGCCATCCAGCGCGCGCGATGGAAGGCGCTGGGACGAGCGAACCGGGCACCCCGCTTGTTCGGACCGCCCAGCACAATTACAGAGAGCTCCAGAAGTTCCCTGTAGTCATCACGTGGATGTTGACCGTCGAGGAGGCGGCTGAATTCGATCAGCAGGTCGTCGCGGGCGTCCTTCAGGTGCTGCGGCATGGTTCCATCCTCGAAGGGCTTCGCTTTGGTTTGATCGATGAAGTCCCACTGGGCGGCGAATCGTTTGAACAGGAGGATGTCAGGACCAGTAGAGGGACCGAGGCACGCCGTGAATGCCTTCTCGCACACCAGTTCGTGGATGTGGTGGCGGCAAGCCAAATGAAGCACTGTCTTCTCGAGTTTCTGCTCAATGATATAGCAAGCTCCTCCTGAGAGTCCTGTGTTTGAGGCGGTGGTGTCAAAAGAGAGGGCACAGATCCGTCCCTTGATGTCCCAATCCTCGAGGGCAGAGAGGACGGCTTCCGCCATGGCGCGGCCGGTGCCGTCGGGGAGGCTGGGCACAGCCAGAAGCTTGTCGACGTTCTCCCCAGACACCAGAACTGGAAGGCGATCTTCAGCAGGGCCTCCGTCAGCCGCTGGTACGATTTTCCCGTCCCAGTGAACGGTCAGCGGCACAGTAGGATGGAAGGCTGCCTTCATTTCCGCTGCTGCCATAGCACGGAACTTTGCTCGGTCGCGGCGGGAGGATTCGCGGTTCAAGACCAGCTCCTCAGGGTCGTGGCCCAAGCTCCTCGCAGCCGCCGACAGCAAAAAAACACCTTCTCGGTCGGTAAGTTTCGTCCGATCCATCGCTGCGGAGAGATCAGGGTGATCATCTTTTTCGACGCGCGGAATCGCTTGGGTGGTAAAGGGGTCGTAGATGCTTCTGCATTCGACGTGGACGGGCCCGGGAGAGAGAGCTCTTCCTCTTCTTCTCGGCGACGACGCCGTGTCGGTGACCGAGTCGGGCTGCTTGCACCTGAGCTGGAGCTCGATGCCAGTTCGACGAGTTCTTCTCGGCTCTCTCTGTTCGCCCTTTCATCATCTTGCCGGCGGCTCCTTTCCGCTTCCTGTCTCCTCGCACGCTCCTCCTCAGTGTGCAGCGTCATGTCACGTGTGGAGGAGCTGCGGCCGCGCCGCACCTCGGCCCTTTGTCCCGTCAGGAACTCCCTGTCCTCTTCGATTGTGATCATCGACATCGCCTGTTCGTGTGCGATGTCGAAGAGGCGGTCAAGGGATGAGAGGAACTCGGCCTCGTTCCTGATTTGGGTCACAGTGCGCCGTTTCGAGTTCTTGTTCAGAGCCCGCCACTTCTCGTACATTCGGAGAACCTTGTCCCTTGCGCGTTGGTCTTTCTGCGTAGGAATACGGGACCGCTCCCAGAATTCCTTGACTGCGGTCACTGTCTCAGCGGCTGCTTCCTTGATCGGCTTCTTGACGTCAAGGTGAAGGTGGAAAAAGTACTGAAGCGCCTGCTTTCCCGTAGGCAGCATGCTTCCTGTGATGCTGTGGTCCACGGTCCCCAGGAGATAGACTGCTGTTTTAGATCTTGTTGCCGAAGCCATCACGTCGTTTCAGAACTCACTGAAAAAGAGAATGAAACACTGTTAGTGTTGGCAAAACTCGTCCCAACCCATTTTCTACTTAGAATAACATGTTCTTTCGCCTGTATCAATATTTGGATAAACTCGTGTTACACCCTGTATAATACCTCATTTTAGTCTTCTGTACACCAGTGCGGAAGACTAAACCAACGACTCTGACCGTCCGTCTGTCTGTCTGTTATCATTTTTCAACTCAGAAACTACAGCAGCTATCGAAACGAAAACTGACATGATAACAGAACGCCATGAGTACTTTTCGACAAAAAGTATAAACTTTGACCTCGTTGAGGCAGTTCTAATTATTATTTTATTTCAAACATATTTTATACACAATGTTTTTAGACGGAATGACACCAGAAATGCGCCCGTCCTGATAGAAATTCCCAAAAAATGAAAAACACCCCAAATAAGTGGCACCCTAATATATATATATATATATATATTAGTAATTTCTAAATCGGTAAACTTTAACGGCGTTTTCTGGCAATTTTTATAATTTAGCTAATGCACAGATATACAAAAATCATGAAAAATGGCAATTTCAAAATAAAACCAGTTTTATAATTTTTGTTTTATCAAAAAATATAAAAAACTACCTGGCAAGAAAAATTTTGAACATTTTATCATATATTTCATTTGTTATTTGATACACGCAAGTAGTCAAAGGAATGGCTAAGGACTTTGCATAAATCTATCAAAATATGTTTATAAATAATTCTATTTTCCTGCTGTTTTTTCATTTAATATCATTAAAAACCGAATGATTCCAGATTGATATCCGGCCAGACAGAGTTCCGGCTGGAACAGGAACTCTCAATAAATGGTCGGGATTCTGGCCAGCAGGAACCGGAACCAGAATTCCGGTATGCCTCTAACTTAAAGCGCATTCATACTGTTGGTATGAATTAAAAATACTTATTACGTAAAAATTCAAGCATTTAACGTTAAAATGTGACTAATCTCCCAGAATTTAAACTTATAATTCTCATGGCTTACCATGTTGTCCAAGAACGCCAAGACCAAACAAGGCATTCGACCTCACTTCATCGTCTTCATCCTGCGCAGCCTGAAGGAAGATTGGCATCAGTTGGCCCAAGAACTGCCCGGAGGAAGGACCCAAAGCCTCAATCGTTTCAGCAAGGGTTCCGATGCTGAAAGACCGTTCAGCCACGCTGCAGTTCTTCTTCTGAATTTTTAGGGATGGAAAAGTGGTAATTTTTTAATTAATAATTCTCATTACATTTAAATGTATTAAAAAAAAAAGTAAAAAGAACGCTACTCAAAATTCAGTCAATCTGTTACAAATACAGAAAGTGCAAGTAATTAAGTAAAAAAGTTCACTGTTTCAAAGGAAATTAATTATTATTAGTAGAGTTGAGAGCCATCAACGTAACCTTTTAACTGAAAATGAGAGAGAATTTTACCGCTTTATTTGCGAAGAGGGGAAGTAAGTGAGGGAAGTGCTGGGCGAATTCGTGGGGGCCTAAAGCCTTGCCCAAATTGGGCACGACTTCCCCAGCATACTCTATGAGCATCTCATCCTGTTCAGCCTCTCCTTCATCATCACTCCCAGTCTCGTCAGCCATGTCCTGGCAGACAGTCTGAGGGGGAAGCAATAGGATATGGGTGGAGTTGGAAAAAGTTAATAGTAGTTTGCGAAAAATAATTCACTTTTGGAGAAAACTTAAATTAGGAGTAATTAGGCATGCTACACAGTAAGACTAGCGTGAGGTGCACCAGAGTAATGCAGATTCAGCGATTTCTCGAGTAACTTGACTAAAAAATAACATCTTATAGGGAAACCTTCCTCTCTTTCTAATGTAATATTTTATTGAAGAATGTTTTGTAGTTATGAAAAGAATAAAATATTCAAAGTAGTTTTTCTATGGTTTCAAGGCGTTGAAAGTTCCGTATTCAGCACTTTCTTGCACAATTTTAACAGTGGTGGTGTTCAGCTGTTCTTTCCCTAGTAATATTTTTAGGCTCTTTATAAAGAAGTCTAATGGGTTGGTGTTATAATTCTTCCTTTTGACTGGTTCTTTCTCCTGCGGGATTCTGGTTTTAACTCTAAAGCTAAGGACTGAACTAATATTTTTTATACTCCCACAACTACAAAGCTTTTAAATAAATTGAATGAAAAGAAAAGGCAAGGAAATATAAAAAATTCCTAAGAAATTAGCTCAACCCATTCTATGTTAATAGTAAATCAACCTGCACTCCAACCTTCATCTTTGGATTGACAAATTATTTGCTTACTTTGAACGCTTACCTTATTCGTCATGACGTCGGTGATGCAGTTAATGATTGCTTGAAGGTGGCCCGGGTGTTGCAGGACGGCTGG
Organism: Bathynomus jamesi; assembly: GCA_023014485.1. Lineage (NCBI taxonomy): Eukaryota > Metazoa > Arthropoda > Malacostraca > Isopoda > Cirolanidae > Bathynomus > Bathynomus jamesi. The sequence goes on along the minus strand of JAJOZX010002161.1, from coordinate 236,754 downwards.
TCCCGCCTCTCGTAGTAGTTCCGCAAACCCTTCCAAACCAGCCATAACAACGCCGTGTTCTTCATCAGTGCGAATCAGTTCAGAAAGTTTGGGAACAACGACTTGAATCCATTTTGTAAATCCTGCGAATGCCACGTGGAATTCAATAGCTGTTTCCCATTAAGAGACATTTGACTCTTTTGTTTAGTACGTCACTATACTTTGGGGTTGTTAAACCTTCTTCGTACAGCAAAGGTCACGTGACGAAGGGAACCTACAGTAGGTGGGATCCAAATCATTGGTAGCTACGTCATCTGAACGTGGAAGACGGCCACCCATCCAACCACTGAAAAGACCCAGCGTCGCTTAAACTAGCTGATATCGGGAAAATGGTGTGGTGACACGGTGATGACATAGTCCTTTGTTTAGTACAACCATGCTTTATAGCGACGGAGGAAAGAAATAAACTTTCAACATTGCAAACTGCTTTTTAAAATGGTTTCACCCACCGAATACGTATATTGTAATAATAATAATAAATAATAATAATAATAATGCAGCTTTAAAAGAACACACAAACAATCGGATCCCGAAACTTACAAGAAAAAAATTTGTTTCCACCAAAATAGTTGAAACTGCAGAATTGTATATTCAAGTTAAGAAAACTTACAGTGACTACAAGAGTTTAAAATATGCGGCAATTTGAAGGGCAGACATTTCGGGTATTTTTCGTTTAAATTTACGAAAACGACGACAAAAATGTTGTAAGATAGTTCACTTCGGCCTTCGGTTGGTGTGAAAATGGTAACCCAGGTTTATTACATCATCAAAATAACCAACAAAATCAAACACGAATCGCTCGGTCAATTCACCAACTGGGACAACCATAATCACTAACCTTCCCTCGCTGAAGGGTGAGAACTTCGTGCCAGGGTAACTGCAAACTGGGCCATTGACCCTACCGCCGCCTGCCGCACGTCTTCGTGAGGGTAATTAAGCATTTTGTAAACTTCTTCCGCCGATCGGTCCAAATAAATGATAAAGCTATCCCTGTTGAAGGAACAAAAGAAGTATTCACTGAGAAAAACTATTACAAAGATCAAGGAAAAGAAATGGCTCAGTGAACCTTTATGAAACAAATGACAATATTTAAGTCTCTGACTTCCCGTAAATGTTTAAGCCAGGGGTGGGGAACCTTTTTTCATTGGAAGGCCGCATTTCATTTAACCAAGACCCTATTAGGCCGCATGCTGAGAATTTAACATATACAGTACAACAAAATGTCATATTTTAGTCTACAATCTACATATTTACTAATTTTAAATCAAACTTGATAATACGTGAGGGTTTTTATAATAAATAAAAAATTCAGCAAGTGCACATTTATTTTTGAGGGGGAATAATTGACAATAGAACTAATATTAGGTGAAAAATGATATTAAGTGAAATGATGTTAATATTAAGTGAAAAAGTGATAAACCATTTAATGACTTTTTTGTGACTGCTTATTGCGGGACAGGAGTCGTACATTTGGTTCCAATATCGTTGACCGTAGTTTTAGTTGGTCCTCCAGGTGAATATTCGTCATCTGAGATCTCAAGCGCGTTTTGATTTGAGTCACATACGAAAATGTTGATTCACAACAGTAGGTTGTGCCAAAACAAGACAACATTCGACGAACATGTTGGCGCAGACGTGGGTATTCAATGGCATTTTTCCATATTTCAACAGGATCCTTCTTAGTATCAAATAGAGACTTAAGGATATTATCTTCTAATAGCTCAATCAACTCCATCTGTAAATCTTCAGGTGCTTTGGAGACATCAACCAGGTGTGGTTGGAAAGCTAGTTTCAGTGTGAAGTCATGTTTCTCAAAATCTTCAAATCTTTCATCGTATTCTTCAATCAGGGAGTCTAGGACAGCTGTGTATTCTTTCACATCGCATTCCCCTAATGATTTGCTTGTATCTTGATCAATTACCTTTGCCAGTTCAGGGAAGTGTTCAGCTGAAAGTTCCGATCGGGTAAGGATAGTTTTGAAAAAGCGCAGCTTCCTCCGAAAAGCCTGGATTTTTTTGCCACATTTCATATATGGATTTAGCTTTACCTTGCAAAGAAATATTCAGGTCATTTTGCTTTGACATTACGTCACACAGAAATGCAGCATTTCTGCAGAAATCCTTTTTGGACAATTCACATGGTTCACTGAGTTCCTCAAAATATCTTGTGATTTGTTTTCGCAAAGACAAAAGTTTTTCAAAGACTTGCCCTTGTGACAACCAGCGCACTTTAGAATGATACGGAAGATCCACACTGAATGTTTCATCATCAAGCATAAACATATTGCGAAACTGGCGATGTCGTGATGCATTTGCTCTAATGTAGTTCACAATACGTATAACTTTACTTAATGTGTCACTTAAAACAGTAGATTGGCACAGAGATTCTGTTGATGCAAAATACAGTGAAAGGAAATCAAGCTCTCTGGATTTAGCAGTTCTTTTTGTAGTAGCGCAACAAATCCTTCACATTTTCCTCTCATGGAAGGTGCACCATCTGTGCATACACTTACTAAATTACATAAATTCAATTTCACTTCACGGCATTTTTCTTTGGAGAGAGACAAGCTGTCAATTCCACGTGTCTTCCCCATAAGGGTACCCAAAGCCAGTAACTTCTCGTAGTATTGAAAATCTGCAGTTATAACACGAATAAAAAATGACACTTGCGCTGAGTCAGTAATATCAGTGGACTCATCCAAGGCAATCGAATAATAAGTATTTTCGCTTTGGCATATTGTATGAAGTTGTTCAGTTACATTGAGGGCTAATTCATGTTGCCAATCAGTTATGGTCCTTCTTGAAAGAGGTAGTTGTTTGTATTTGTTAACCTTGTCTGAATCTAAAGAGGCTACAACTTCAACAATGCATTCTTTTATGATTTCCACATCACTATATAGCTTACCTCTTTTTCCAAGTACAGTCATACCCTGCTTTACGTTGGTTCACTTTACGTCGAATTCGACTTTACGTCAGTTTTCAAGAGCAAGATTTTGTTCACACTACGTCGTTTTTCGACTTACATCCTTGGAACCAATTACCGACGTTAGGCGTTTATTTATAGGCCTTATGTACAATAGGCTATTTTTACTTTTCATTTTCATATTTATTATCTATATTATTGAAAACAACCATAAAGTGTTTATTTATAGTTGTATCTAATCGCTACCGTCGTCGGAGTGTTTTACAGTGTTTACAATCGGTTTTCGGTAGACTTAGGCACCTCTGTTCGCTTTACGTCGTTTTTTGACTTACGTCGGGGTCCTTGGAACCAATTACCGACGTTAGGCGGGGTATGACTGTATATATGCTACTTTATAAGTTGCTTCAGTGATTTCAGTCCCTAGGCCTGACATCGTTTTAAATACTTGCTGCTGTTGCTACTTTTGAAGTTTCATCTTCGTAAGTGCACTTTCGGGGTTCTCCTTCCAATATAGCATACTTGTGGTTCTTATGAGTTGCATAATGCTGATATGCATTGTGTTTCTTCACTGTTGCAATTATGGCATTGCAGAGCAAACACATCATTTTATCTTTAGCAACTATGAAATACTGCATTTCCCGTTCTCTTCCTTTAATTTTCTTTTTACAGTTTTTGACATGATTGGGGTACCAGAAGATTTTTAAATAAAAATGGTACACGAATTGATCAAAGATTTACAGTTTTAAAGGAAACAAGCGTGCGTGTGACTATCGGAGAATCGTCAGTAACTGTCATCCAGTCGAGTTGATAGGTAAGGGCGTAAGCCGTAAGGCAACACTGCCAGTTTCAACTGGCAGCGTTGCCATATTTCCTATTGTTCAAGCCATAAAGAAGGCTTGTATGTGTAAGAAGCAGTGAAGCTGAAACCATGATCTAATGAAATAGCCTAAAACACTAAAGGGGTATCAGTTGCTGTCCATTATCGTACGGTATGAATTCTGAATGTCAAATGGGCAGAAGGCCGCAACTAGTACCCCAAAAGGCCGCAGGTTCCCCACCCCTGGTTTAAGCGATATGCGACTTAGGCCAGGTCGGAAAGGGGTCAAGGTCAAGATTTTGCTTAGGTACATATTGTGTTTGATCATTTTGTAATAGTAGTATCCACACCAAAAATCAAGGCTGTGGGACTTTCGCTCCCCCCCCCCCTAATGATACTCACTTTTTTCCATATGAATTTGTATGGGAAATAGGCCAAAAATCGAAAATCGTAAAAATTGACCCTAAATATTAATTTTTTTTTAGTTTCGGATGGCCAAAATCGGGTTCCCTGGCACGAATTACATCAGAATAGATCATTCACCAACTTTTTTGAGATGGGGGGATAGGGGGTAGGGTCTTAAATCTGGTGCTGACTCATAGCACAGGATATAAGACCTAATATTACATTTGTTTTTTTTCTTTCCAGATTCCTATTTAAGTACCTAGAAATGTTAAAAGTTTGTATTAAAATACGTTATTTAATTTTAAAATATCAGTAATAAATAAAATATAGTTAAAATCTTATTAAATTAAATTATGGCTACTAGAAAAAGAAGCCACAATGCAGCCTTCAGATATCCACCAAAATTTTCATCTGCCATGATGCCATCAAAAGCTTTTGTTGTAAGCAGGGTTTCGGAGCCAGTAAAAAAACTTCTGGCTCCGGAGCAGAAATTTTTTAGTCTGGCTCCGGCTCTTTTATAGTAAATTCTGTTAATTATAAAATAAATATCTAGATTTATAACTAATTGTCCAATTTAAAATATTGCACAAAAATATTTTATTATTAAATCACTTTAATACTCAAAATTTAAATTTCTTATGATTTTAAATTAGGCAAATATAATGATAGAATGAAGTTATTTAAATAACTAAAGGAAAATGATGAAAACTAAATGATATTAAATATTTATTAACAATGGTAGCTTATATAAATTAGAGAAACTTGCCTCCTAATTAGTTCAAAGTTCAAACTTAAGAATTCTCGTATGGAAAATAGTAACAATCAAACTTTCTGAGATAATATATGCATCTTTTTTTAAGTGTTGAAACTTGAAAGCTTTGTTGGTTTTCGTCGTCGTCGTCGTTGGGCCTAGGCAAGCTACGGCTTGGGACCGTAGCGCATCTATCCGGTATAGGTTAACCTGGATGATGTAGCCATAAGCACTGCCGCTGGTTAAGTGCCAACCAGTGATTATCTCACTAGCCGTATTGAGTCCGTTAGGCGAAACTGCGACAGTACCAAGGATGGAAAATATAACCCTTGGATTTCTATTAGATTAAAATAATTATTTGAATATAAATAATTAACTGACAATTGTGATATATAATTAATTATGTTTACATACAATAAAATAATACAGTATACATAAAATTAGTATTAATGTGGTTTACAATTGAATTATGATGGGTAACTAATTTAAAATGAATTTATAGCTATTCCGAAATTCAAGACAGTAAAATTAACATTTATCTTGAAACTAAAATAAGAGTATTCACTACACACTCCCCCACCAGAGAGGAAGTTCAGAGAGTTCCGAACGACACAGATTTCCCCTGGACCTTTTTGGTAGCTACATGTACCTCGCTTAAGGTTGATTCCAAAAACGCAGGCTTAAGACAAGACGATCGATAGAAACCTTGTCGACCTTGGAACCGCGCTGGATGAGAAATGATTTGCCCGTACGTCGGAGAACTTCATAGGGCCCGTCATATGGACATTGGAGAGGCCGTTTTGGGACAGGTACACGAACGAAAACGTGGGTGCAAGACTGGAGGGCTGGGGAAACAAAGATGTTCTGTTGGCTAGTCAATCGAGGGGGAACAGGCTGAAGGGACTGCATGTGAGGGGAAAGTGTTTGAGCGAATTCCGTAGGATCACATGACTTATCCCCTGCAGTGAAGTAGCCACCTGGTAGCCGCAGTGTTGTTCCATAGACTAGTTCAGCCGCTGTAGTCTTCAGATCACTCTTAAATGCAGAGCGAATACCAAGCAACACGAGTGGAAGCTTATCCATCCAATGGGAGTCTTCGTGACACATAAGGGATGACTTCAGCTGGCGATGGAAGCGTTCGACGAGGCCGTTAGCTTCCGGATGATACGCACAGGTATGCGCATGTACTGTACCCAACAAGCTGGTAAACTTCTTCCAAAGCGAAGACTCAAATTGGCGACCTTGGTCAGTGATGACTTTTGTCGGCAATCCAAATCTTGATACCATCCATGAAGAAAGGCTCTTGCAACAGTGTCCGCTTGGATATCAGGAAGTGGGATGGCTTCAGGCCATCTGGAAAAGCGGTCGAGACAGGTGAGCAGATAATTGGCCTTGAATCACTGGAAGAGGGCCAACAATGTCTACATGAATTACCTCAAATCACTGGGATGGGGGCGGAAATGCGTCAAAGGGGGACCTGGTGTGCCTTTGGACTTTGGCACGCTGGCAGGCAAGGCACGTTTTGGTCCAGTTTGACATCCTTCCGCATCGAGGGCCAAACAAAGCGAGGGGTAACCAGGTGTTGCGAAGCACGGATACCAGGATGGGAGGGCTTATGAAGATCCGTGAAGACTGCTTGTCTGTGACATGGAGGGACATAAGGGCGAATAGCAGCTGTTGATACGTCGCAATAGAGGGGAACAGACAATCCTGGCATACTCATTTTCTTGAGGGAAAGTGAGTGAGTGGAGTCTTCTCTGAGCAGGTCTTGTAGTTCCGTATCTTTATCTTGATCCTGTGCAATAGCATTCCACAGTGTAGAGCTGAGGGTAACAGAAGTAATCTCTATTCTTGAAAGTGCATCCGCTGGAGTGTTCAAGACACCTTTGATGTGGTGGATATCTGTGGTAAATTGCGATATATAATCGAGTTGCCTGATGACTCTGGGAGAGTGGTTACAGCTGTTTTTATTGAAGACAGTGACCAAAGGTTTGTGGTCGGTAAAAACACAAAACTCTCGGCCTTCAAGGAAATGTTGAAAATGCTTCACGTTTAAGTAAATAGCAAGAAGTTCACGTCCGAAAGCACTATAACGTGTTTGGGCTGGCTGCAGCTTTTTCGAGTAAAACGCGATGGGTGCTTGTTGACCGTTAATGGTTTGTTCCAACACCCCACCGATCGCAACATCTGATGCATCGACCGTCAGAGTTAGGGGGGTATCACTGATAGGAAATGACAGAGACAATGCACTATTGATAGCATTTTTGGCATTGTCGAACGCCTGTAAACTATCGCTACACCATACCAATTTCGTTACCTTGTGTTTGTGTGTGATCATAGCGTGTAGAGGAGCAAGAACACTGGCACAGTTTTTAATGAACTTGTGGTAATAATTTACCAAACCTAGAAACCGACGTAACTCACGCTGATTATTTGGCATAGGGTAATTTTTTATCACTTCACACTTGTCCTGAAGGGGGGTAATTCCGTGCTGCGAAATCGTGTGACCAAGAAATTCCAAGGTTGGCTGTGCAAACACACACTTAGATGCATTAATAGTAACACCGTATTGTTCTAAGCGTTGAAAGAGGAGTGAAAGATGTTCCTTATGTTCCTCTTCCATTGAACTAGCCACAAGCAAATCATCGATGTAGGCATAAACAAAGTCTAAGCCTCTGGTGACCTCATCTATAAACCTCCGAAAGGTTTGCGCAGCATTCCGTAGCCCGAATGGCATCTTCACAAATTTGAATAACCCAAATGGTGTACAAACTGCAGTCTTGGGAATATCCAAAGGCTCTACGGGAATGTGGTGGAAAGCCTTAACGAGGTCTATTTTACTGAAGATAGATTTGCCGTGGAGAAGAGAAGTAAAGTCTTGGACATTTGGTACCGGATATCGGTCCGGGATGGTTGTCGAATTCAAAAACCGGTAATCCCCACATGGTCTCCAGTCTCCTGACTTCTTCTGGACCAGGTGTAGGGGAGAGGACCAACTGCTTTTGGAAGGTCTTATTATCCCAAGATCTATCATAAGCTGGAATTCCGATTTGGCAGCTTTCAGTTTGTCCGGGGCAAGACGTCTGGGTTTTGCAAACACAGGGGACCTTTTGTTGTAATGTGATGGGTAATGGTGTGCTTAATGGTATCACCCATCTGCATCGGTTGAAGAATTCCTGGATATCCCTGGAAAAGGCACTGGTACATGGAATTAGGGGGAACGAGGGAAAGTGCAGAGTTCGAGGCGTCCGGAAGGGCAACCTGTTTGGCAAGAACAGAAAGCAGTGTGGCCTGGTCGCATAAGCGTCGCTTGTCAAGATCCACCAGGAGTTTGAAATGCTGGAGGAAGTCAGCGCCGATTATGGGATGCTGCACTTGAGCACAGATGAAAATCCACTTGAAGGATCGGTGAAGGCCCAAGTTTAGTTCACGCGACTGAGTACCGTACGTGGGTATGCGTGAACCCTTAGCAGCATATAGAGGCGGAGATTCCGAGTGCGTATGACCAGATTTTTGAGGGAATACACTGACTGACGCTCCGGTATCGACCAAGAAATTGACACCAGAGTTCCTGTCCTTTATGAATAACAGGTTGGCAGTGCGAGTACTAGACGCCATTAGGACTCGCTGCTGGGGTTTTCCGACGAAAAATTGCAAGGGGAGATGCACTTCCTAGCCTTCTTTCCAAATTTAGAGTGGTAGAAGCAGATCTTCCCGGAACTCGAACGATGCCTCTTCGTAAATCTTGACCGAGAATGGCTTCTTTGCCGTTGATTTTGTAGCAGAGAACGAATGTGGTTGAGTTGTTGACTTAACTCTTCCACTTTCAACTCCAGTTCCGATTGTGTGTTCACGTTGTTGACCGGAGCTGTGTCAATCTCCACTACTTTGTCGGCAGTTTCTGCTAGTTTATCAACTGGAGTAGCAGGATCCATAGTGGCCAAGACACGCTGAGCTGATGGAGGAAGTTTCTGCAAGAACAACTGTCTAAAGATGTCCTTATCGAAGGTTTGTGCGCGTTCGCCTAGAGCGCACTGCATAAGCCCTCAGCATTTGAGTGGGCTTACGGTCTCCAAGTTCTTCTTTTGAGATTAACTGATGTAGTTTCTCACGCTCGGAGACAGTGGTGCGGCAGAAGATGGCAGACTTCAGATCGTTGTATGGGTCCTCACTCGTGGAAGTAGACACGATGACGTCACGGACTTCAGAGATGATGCTCGCTGGTAGAGAGGACAAAACATGATCGTATTTTGTCCTGCTAGCGGTGATCCTTCCCAAGTTGAATTGTGATTCCACTTGGTGGAACCAAATAAATGGATCAGCCAGCCAGAAGACGGGGAGCTTTACGCTCAAGTGGGAGATGGCACCAGCGTCATCAGGCATCTTCTCCTATGCTTGCTGACGTACAAGCAAGACGACAAGTTACCAACGAAGGAGTGGAGGTTGAGACGAGCGCAGGCACAGAGCGCACGGGCAGGGGTAAAGGGCAGAGGGCACGAGCGACGTTACAGTCTGGTCCTAGTCGCTCGGGTGAAGGGGGTGATGGGCACGAACGATGTTACAGTCTAGTCCTAGTCATTTGGGTAAAAGGGGGGAATTCAACTCCGGGGTCACCAATTGTTGGTTTTCGTCGTCGTCGTCGTTGGGCCTAGGCAAGCTACGGCTTGGGACCGTAGCGCATCTATCCGGTATAGGTTAACCTGGATGATGTAGCCATAAGTACTGCCGCTGGTTAAGTGCCAACCAGTGATTATCTCACTAGCCGTATTGAGTCCGTTAGGCGAAACTGCGACAGTACCAAGGATGGAAAATATAACCCTTGGATTTCTATTAGATTAAAATAATTATTTGAATATAAATAATTAACTGACAATTGTGATATATAATTAATTATGTTTACATACAATAAAATAATACAGTATACATAAAATTAGTATTAATGTGGTTTACAATTGAATTATGATGGGTAACTAATTTAAAATGAATTTATAGCTATTCCGAAATTCAAGATGGTAAAATTAACATTTATCTTGAAACTAAAATAAGAGTATTCACTACAGCTTCATGAAAGCCAACTTGGCTTGAAAAAGAGCCGAATATTTCAAAAAAATTCAGTTTTTAAATTTTTAATAGGTTATATTATTTACTTAGAGAGATTTTCTTTTAGTCAAAAAGTTTTGTAATTTAATTAACAAAAGCAATTCAACTAAAAGTCAAAAGTTCAAACTACTAATACATATTATAAAAGAAAATTTACAAAATCATTTACCCTACGCTTATAAAATCAATACTACTCCTTGGATTAACAAATGAAAACTAATGCAAAATTTTTTTATTCTAGCTAAGGTATAATCAAACTAATTTTAAACATAAAATCAAGATATTCTTCTTGTAAATCTGTTTCCTTAAAATAATTGAAAATGAAAATTACTAAGTTTATTTATAATTTTTTTTTTTAAAACAAGATGGCCTCAATTATATTTTTTTTTAAGTGTAACCTTAAATCAGACTATCTTTAAAGTTCAAACTACATATTAAAAAATTAAAAAGTTTGCAAATTCAATGATACATTTACAGTATCATAAATCATAATACTCCTTGTATTAAAAAATGAAAGCAAAATAATAACTTTTGCAGAAATTTTTACTAATGTAGCTAAGGTAGGAAACTAATTTTTAAACATAAAATCAAGATATTCTCCTTGTAAATCTGTTTCCATAAAAAAAATTATGAATTAAAATTATTTATCTAAGTTTACTTATAAACATTTGTTCTTAAAAATAACAGCCTCAACAATATCTTCTTTCATACGTGCCCTTAAATCAGATTTTAAAATTTTCAGTGCTGAAAATAGCCGTTCAACACTGACTTGTGTTGAAGGCATAGCTACTAGAACATTTGCAACATCTCTTATAAGTTTAGGATACCTTTCTATTACTTGTTCAAAAGACAGTTTTGACGAATGGTCAAATTTTTCAATCTCAGGAAAAGATTCCTCAACTTGCAATTTGAGGGTACACATTGGACTGAGAGGTGGTATTAGTTCACTTTCTAAACAAGGACGTTTTGATTTCTTACCATGTTGAATATCAATAATTTTTTCAAAATCAAACTCGCTGACATCAGAAGTGGTGGAAGGAGATGATGAATTTGATGATGATGCAATAATCTTGGTTCCACATTCCTCTCTTAATAGAGACTTTATTTGAAAGGTCTAGGTTACTTTTCATTCTGATTGCTATATTGCATAGGGCATCCTTGGCTTTAACTACCTGTTCAGATGTTAATAAGCATCTATATCTAGGATCTATATAAACAGCAGCAAGCAATACTTCATTATCAAGTAAAATATTTTCTCTCCTTTCCATGGAACTTTTAATGTCATCAGCTATGGTGCCTTCTATCTTGGAAAGAAAATACATCAAAGATTTCCACTCTTTCAAAAATTGACCGGGAGTCAAATCTTCACTTTGAATTTTTTTTGTTACTATATATGGCTGGTACAGTACTCTTTCCAATCTTCTTGCTTGTTCCCACATTATTTCTGAAAGATTCACATTTGAATTTGCCATGTCCAAGAGTACAGGTTTTAATTCTAATAAGTGCTCTATCATTAACACTTTGGGTGCCACATCACACGTGTGTGTGTGTAAGTTATTTTTTCATTCTGGCGATGAGACACACATACGTGTGACACACATTTTTCAACTCCTGAGCGCAGCACACAAATATATGTGACAGTATAGGGAAATTACTATGTTATTTGAAATCTGTGGGCTCTGAGGAAAATTTTGATATATTATACTTGGTCATTGGGGAAAAAATTTATTAAATATCCAGCGTTCTGTTACAGTTACTCAAATCAGTTTATAGTGAAATATATTTAGCATTTTTATGTTTTATTTGTATTATTATGTGCATGTATAATGCACAAAATAATACTATAATGATAAAACTATAATGATATAAGTAACTGCATCCAGGTTCCGGTACGTGGAGCCAGGTGGATGGTGGAACCCCTTTTTTTTTTTTTTTTTTTTTTTACTTCCGTTGTTTTTGGTTACAAAGACATATGAAAATACTTATTGTAATCTATTTAGGAAATAAACACACACATTTTTATATAAAAAAAAATCCTTTTATTTGATTACAAAATACAAAGCCTTTTATGTGAATATAATTATTGTAATTTATTTATGAAAATCTCTAAAACATTCTAGACAAAAGAATGTTTCCCCAGGGCAAGAGCTGCAATACGTATGCACATTCTTAGCATGTTTCCTTGCTTCTTCTCTGCCTCTCTCTTTTGTGATTTTTTCATAACATTGTTTGCATCTTCTTCTAATCTTTTTTCCTTGAACATTTTTCTTTTCAAGAATTAAATGTGATGTAGATGCTGGTCTCCTTTGCCAGGGTAAAGTCTCTTCAAAATCCAGGAGTGCCAAAGTTATTTTCTCTTTGAATTCTTTCAGTTGCATCTTTTTGCCAGTTACTTTTTTATACACAATCCAAGCATTCACAACTGAGACTCCTAATAGAAGTGCAATGGCAAGCTTGCGGTACCATTTTATACCCTTCCTAAGTGCCGTTTCATAGGATGCCATCTGGTCAGAGATGTCTATTCCAGTCTTCCCCTTATTGTATGCAATAATTCCTAAGGGCTTCTTTCCACTTTTCCTACGATTTCTTTGCCTTTCTTGTGTATTGGATGGGCCTGGTTCTTCAGTTTCCCTCTCTTCTCTCTCTCTAATTTCCACAAGTTCAGGACTGTGTTTTGTTGATGATAACCGGACATCTCTGGCATCTTTCCATTTCAATACAACTATTCCATTTTGTTCTTCCATTGCAATCATTTCCCCTTTTTTCAGGTCTGCACTCATTACCTCAGGTGGCATGTTGTTCTTTATTTTATAAAATATATAGTTATGTAAACATAAGATAATAATTTTAAGATTATAATTTTATAAATATTTATAATAGAATCTGAAAAAGAGAAAATAATGAAAAAAAAATGTCACACACACACACATGGTTGTGCCATGACCAGAAAGGCTAAATTTGTTACTTTTCACACACATGGGTGTGCCATGGGCTCATAAGGAGTGACTATTTAAAAAAATAAAAATGCATATATTTAAAAAAATTATTAGAATTTTTAAAAATTTCTTATACATTTCTGTTTCTCTATTCATGCCTATTATTAATTCACAAAAATAAAAATGGGCTGGTGGGAAATTTTTGCGGATTTGGGCATGGCACCCAAAGTGTTAAATAAGTGCTGCCCCATCGAGTAGGTTGATCTAAAATAGCAACCTTGCCTGCACGTCTTTTAATTATTTCTTCCACTTTTGGGTTTCTTGCTGCTACTACAACCTGTCTCAACTTACCTATGAGAGAGGTAGCATGTTTATCTCTCAATCCATCGCAAATAGCAAGTTGCAAGGTATGTGCACCACAACGCATGTGGTTGATTCTGGAGAAGTGTGAAATTTCAGATACAATACTGTCAATTTCTTCTACACAAGATGCCACTTCCTGAGTGTCTGTTGAATCATCATCATGTTCACCAAATGTTTGTATATCATCTTCTGAAGTTGCCTCTTGATTATCATTCAACTTCTCAACAGTTTTAATCATATTTGATGCATTATCACTGACAATGCAGAGCACAAATTCTTTCGGTATGCCGTACTCTTCCAGAGTTCTCATAATTAGATCATGCAGGTAGTCACTAGTTTGCTGAGCATGTGTATCTTTTACTGCTATAGTGCGGGTGAGGATTTTATTATCATCATCAATAAATCGGACATTGATGGCAAAATAATGTGTCCGTATTCGTGTGCAACCATCAACTTTTAAATATATGAAGCGCCCTTTTAATTGCTCTTTGAGAGCAAATTTTTCTTCTTTTGATTTTTCTATCACTAAATGACGGATATTGTCTTTATCTAAACTAATCTTGAATTTCTGAGCCATTTCTTCTAGTAGACTGCGCATAGCTGGCTTTTCAAACATAGATAGAGGCATAGAATCTTTAACAACTAACTCAATTATGCTATTTTTAAAATTATCTGTAGTCATTGAGATAGTGACTTTTGAGACATCAAAAATTTAGTAATGTTTTGCTGGTTTGCTTAGTTTTTGAACTGGCAGAAGTACTGGGTCTTGAAAGCTCAAGCATTTGCTTCTTTTCTTCCATCATTTTTGATATTTCAGGATGTAATCGACTCGTGTCTTCAAATTATATGCTCTTGAGGAGACATCAGGCTTTTTGCTTTGAGGCTTGGTAATTTTAGTTCCACACGTTGAAATATTTCCCGAAGCATCAGAAACTTCACAAATACAAACATAGTGTTTCTTATCTGAACTTTCAGTAAAATATTTGTATATATCAGACTTCTTTATTGAATCTCTATCCATTATGAAGGGTCATAGACTGATAATTATAATTAAAGAATCAAGTACAAATTACAAAGAATCTGAAAAAAAAGAAATTTAGCAATACAAGATAATTGACCTAAAAATAAAAATAGTTCAATCCAAGTCAGAAGGACCAATCTTACTAGGTATGTATCTAGGTAGTTACCTACTTAGATAAATAGTTAGTACCTACCTACCTAAGGTCTCCACCGCCATAAAAAAATTTTTACCTATATAATTAAGTGTTGTTAAGACAAATCTTCCCAAATATTTAATGGTTAAAAAATGGAAATTTGCAGATTATTCCTGCAACTCCCACACCTCTATAAAATCCAAGAATCCTATGGTACCATTTTTTGTAATATATTACAAGAATTATAATTTGCAACTAAACCTATATTTAACAAATAACAATTTAGGTAGCAATATATCGCCCGGAGCCAGACCATGGAGCCATATTTTCAAGGTTTCTGGCTCCGGCTCCAGGTAAGCAAAATTCACTGGCTCCACCGACTCCGACTCCGAAACCCTGGTTGTAAGGCACTTCATTTTATTGTTAGGGAGGAAGAATCTAAAGCACAGGGTAAAATAAGTAAAAATTAATGCTATAACGTAGTAGTTCAAAATATAAAAGAAATTTGGCACGTCACAGCCAAAGCATTGATCGGGGTGTGAA
This sequence comes from Bathynomus jamesi, assembly GCA_023014485.1. Lineage (NCBI taxonomy): Eukaryota > Metazoa > Arthropoda > Malacostraca > Isopoda > Cirolanidae > Bathynomus > Bathynomus jamesi. The sequence goes on along the minus strand of JAJOZX010002161.1, from coordinate 221,724 downwards.
CTTACTAACTAAATCTAGCCAGGAAAGAAGTGGTTATATTAATCAGCATAAATTTATCAGTCTAGAAAAAAACCTGCCTACTTTTCAGTGGAAAGGTCAATGGAAGGAATAAAAAAAACCATTAGTTTTAGGTAAAAAGTTGTATTGAATTTCTGTCTTAATTTCTAAATTTCTACCAATAATAGCTAAAAATTTATGTATTAAATTTTTTTTTCAGGCATTTTTGTATTTTTTTTAATTTTTTTTCATTAAAAAATAAATATAACTTTTATAAGCGAACTTTTGTAATAATAAAAAAATTTCAAAATCTCAAATTATCTTGAATTTTAGATTTTCTGAAAAAACAAACTGGTAGGGGTCCTCAGAATTCAAAAATATTTTACCAGGGTGTTACTATGATTGATTGAACCACCTCACACTATTTACCTAAGAAATCAAAAATTTTGACCCAGCCTAAATTATGGGTATATCATATATTAAGTTTCGAGGCACAAATTCAATGGTGTTGCAAGAAAATCTGAGACTGCCTTCACACAAACTAGTGCAAGATATTCTGACTCTGTGGAATTTAACGTACTGTATGCGGGAGCATCTTCATGAACAAAGGTAGGCAATAACACCTTATGCTGCAGACCATGATATTCCTACATTTACGGCTTACCAATGGACACGTATTGAGAACATTATTCGTGTTTTGAAACTTTCTGAGATGACCAAGCAAGCCAGTTCTGATCAAGAGATAATCAGTTACGTAATTCCTGCTGTAGCTACATTACTTTGGGGTCAGAAAGATAGTGGCATCACTGAATTCACTACGTCACTGAAGGATGAAATGAAGAAATCGGTTGAAAAGTTTCATCAGTGAAAGTAGAGCAAATATTGAAAAGAAGAACTGCTTCACAATTTCAACAACTCTACATCTAAAGTTCAAAACTTTTTTCATTAAAGCAGCAGCAGCAAAGGTTTACAGTCAAAGAACTTCCAGCACAAGCCAAGCATTCTTCCAAGTCAAAGAGCAAGGAGAGTAATAAGAATACTACACAAGTAAAAACCAACAAGACTTGAGATGGAGAGACCAGTCTCCTTGCAGAAATACAAGACGACATCTGGGACTGCTTTGATGAGCTTGCCAGAGGCTCGTGTCTAGATGCTGATAGAAGCAGTGAGCTTGAGGATATTGAAAATTCTAGTTTTGCTACTAAATCCACTACAAATACTTAGAGTATGTTTACAGAAGCAGCTCAAACTAGAGTTGGAAGCTTAACAAATCCAAACTCAAGCATACAAAGTAGGAAAAGGGCCGCTTTCAAAGCAGAACTGGAAAGTATTTGGTTTTTTCCAATATTACCAAAAACTGAAGATCCCATGAACTGGTGGTGTCAAAACTGCAACAGTTTGTAAAATTTAAACCCCCCACCCCCATCCCACCCCCGAGTGAAACCTCCCAGTCAGGGCCGTAACTAGGGTTTAGAAATTAGCGAGGTCCAGATTTTTTTCGAGCGCGGCGGGACGAGCAAAATTCAGACCAAAATGACATCTACAAACACAACCCAAGCTATACACTAAACAAAACACAAAACGCTCGACGCTCCCTCTTTTCAAAAGAAAAGCGGTAATATGCATTTCATACACGGAGAATGGTTCAGTCTCTTTTTTTTTTAGGAAATAATTACCGAGGTCCGGACCTCGGTGACCTCATAGGTAGTTACGGCCATGCAGTCCCAGTACTGTAAACTTAGAGGGATTATTTAGCGCTGCGGGAAATTGTATACAGAAAATAGGAATAAGTTGGCTCCTAATAATGCACAAAAGCTGCTTTTCATTATGAAAAATCTAAAACTTCTTGAAAAGTGAAGGCATGAAATAATTACCACCATCACCAATATCAGAAGTATTACCTTTGACACCGAAGGTGAGAAGGGACTGTCATGACCCAAGCTGTATGTCACTGTCATTATCAACTGTCATGAATGGTTGAAGTTACAGGCTTCATTTTTGGTTCACTAAATCAATCAATGCTGGTGATAACACGAATTTTTTTTTTTTTTTTTTTTTAAATGCTAATTTTTCAATTTTTTTGCTTTTCTAGTTGCTTCTGAACTTCAGTTCATAGCATAGCATGCCGACTTCATTTCTTGGGTGCTTCCGTTCATATGTTGATCCTAAATTTATTATCTTCTACATGGGGCCTACGTGTATACGTACTTAGATGTTCTAGTTTTCGTTGTAAACCCGTAATTTGTTTTTTATTTTGTAGTACAGATTCAATAAAGTCTTCCTGTATGAATTTCTTCTGATCCCAGGTAATATAGAATAATCATGAAATCGCATATTTTCTCACTAGCATTATGAATTTTAGTTTTGAAGCAGAAAATGTCATAGTTTAAGATTCTAGAAAAGAATCCTGATTTTTGGAGTCAATGTAAATTGGATTGGCACATCAATTTGATTAATTTTAAATTTAGAAATAAATGGCTGGATAGCTACCGGATATCTGGCTTATCCTTAGTTGGAGACGTCGCAGATACTCACGAGGTATCTGCATGAAAAAAAAACCACTTCGTTTTCGTAGCTACCAATTGCAGAAATAATTATTAAAATACATGGTGATCCAAACGTTCCCACCTATTTTACTGAAATAATGATATTTCTTTCTATTTTATTTTCTATAGGCCATAGATGATGATGGATGTAAAAGAACATGTGATGGTAGTAACACTAACATTACATATCCAAGGGAAGAAGTGCAAAGAAATTTGAGAAAAACTCGAAAGACTTCACAAACCAGGACCTGCAGACAAAGCAATTCGCGAGCTAGTCAATAAATTTAAACACTTTTGGACCACCCTGTACTTTAAACATCCCTAAAAATAAAGTTTACATTCATTGCAACACTGAAAATGTTGCTAGGTATACGCAGAGGTCACAATGAAATAGGCATGTATCCAGATGAGAATCACTGTGCACTATAGAATCCAAGCGCGCGCGAACACACACGCACAAAAACAATGTAACTAGCCTTTGGAACCCTACAATCAAGTTTAATATGGAAAAACTATACACGCTTACAACATGGTATTGTATGTGGTACCTTTACTTCTTAATTAAATATAAATTATTAATTAAATATCTACAAAACTGCCTCGGGATTGGCGACATAGCCTATTGGGAAATGAAAATAATTGCCATACATACATAAACCCAATATGGAGGCATTGGGCCTACCCAACCACAAGAAAAATGTATTATTTCGTGTTCAAAATTTTCCACTGCTGACTCATGAAAATTAATTCGAGAGAAGAGTCAACGAACTTTATAAATTCAGCAAATAATAAAATACCGAAGGCAAATAAACAAAAAGAGGTCCTTTGAAGACCTACACATACATAACTCTAACGAAAAAACGTAAGGCTTTTGTCGTTAACTATCCACCGCAATCTGCTGGAAATTTCCAACGGATGAGGGTATCAGGCAATCAACCCATAGCCCTATATAGTTTTTTCATATTTAATAAACAAAAACCTTACCCGCAATGCAGCGCCAATTCTCGAAAAGCGACACAGGTGTCTTCTTTCTCCGACATGTAAGAGTTCTCGACGGAGTAACCCGCCACCTCCTCATCCCCTTCGTCGCTCTTCTTCTCATCCTCCAAATCGATCTCTCCATCTTCCTCCTCCGCCTCAGACTCTGAACCACTCAATCCCTCGATCGTGGTTGGCATATTGGGATCACCATCCTTAAAATGGGTCTGAAATTAAAATTAATTTGTGCATATGGTACACAGATACTTATCTGTAGATACTATACTGTAGATAAAGATACTTAAGCAATATCTTACAACTACTCCTTCTGCGCTCCTGAGGGAGACGATCATGTAGTCTATCAATTTGGGAAGATGAGGAGCCAGTTCCCCTTTAACGACGGAAGAGAGGGAGGCGAAGAGTAGATAACACGTTTTCCTGACGTCGGGGTCGTCCTTCCTTTCCAGGAGTCCCAACCCTAGGGCGCAGCAGTCGTCAGCGTATTTCAAAAAGTTATCCACTCCCATACTTCGAGATAACTGTGCCAAAGTGTCTAGACAATAATAGAGAATAGCAGAAAATAATTTTCTATCGAGTAAAAGGTAAAGTACGATCACAACCAATAAATGTGAAGTGAATTCAACAAATAATTGCTAACTTGGAATGACAACGTAAATCAACAAGAAAGAATGGTGGAGCTGCCTCAGTCTCAAACATCCAAACTGCAACACTTACTTCATTTCTACTAAATAAATATCTCCAAAGTAAAGACCGTAAGCTTCAGGGTAAACCTACCAAGCGACTGGACTTGCAAAGTTAGCTTCTCATCCGGCTGATCTTCTGTTAAGTATCCTCTGAGGAGGGCGACTACCTTTTCGAAGTATGGCACCATTTCACTCTTAGCTGCATTCGCTACAAAAAGAAAGTATTTCAATTGTATTCATTTGTCCCAAATTAACTCAAAGCACCCCTAACAAATATTATAAAAAAATCTCACTTTTCCCTCTCAGCAACAGCAAAATTTACATTAGCTTCTAGCTGTTACTGCAATTTTCAGTAAAGGTAGATTATTAGACATTTAAACACTTTCAGTATGAAACTGATCGACTGCATGAAGGGGAGAAAAATCACATTCTACTCTCAAATAGGCTCTACCACTGTGATGTATGTAAACTTGAGCACAAAACAAAGAAAGAAAGAAAGAAAGAAAGAAGAGGAGGAGGAGGAGGAGGAAGAAAGAAAGAAAGAAGAGGAGGAGGAAAGAAAGAAAGAAAGAAAGAAGAGGAGAGAAAGAAAGAAAGAAAGAAGAGGAGGAGGAAAGAAAGAAAGAAAGAAGAGGAGGAGGAGGAAAGAAAGAAAGAAAGAAGAAGAGGAGGAGGAGGAGGAGAAAGAAAGAAAGAAAGAGAGGAGGAGGAGGAGGAAAGAAAGAAAGAAAGAAAAGAGGAGGAGGAGGAGGAAAGAAAGAAAGAAAGAAAAGAGGAGGAGGAGGAGGAAAGAAAGAAAGAAAGAAAAGAGGAGGAGGAGGAGGAAAGAAAGAAAGAAAGAAGAGGAGGAGGAGGAGGAAAGAAAGAAAGAAAGAAAGAAAGAAGAGGAGGAGGAGGAAAGAAAGAAAGAAAGAAAGAAGAGGAGGAGGAGGAGGAGGAGAAAGAAAGAAAGAAAGAGAGGAGGAGGAGGAGGAAAGAAAGAAAGAAAGAAGAGGAGGAGGAGGAGGAAAGAAAGAAAGAAAGAAAGAAGAGGAGGAGGAGGAAAGAAAGAAAGAAAGAAGAGGAGGAGGAGGAGAAAGAAAGAAAGAAAGAAGAGGAGGAGGAGGAGGAAAGAAAGAAAGAAAGAAAGAAGAGGAGGAGGAGGAGGAGAAAGAAAGAAAGAAAGAGAGGAGGAGGAGGAGGAAAGAAAGAAAGAAAGAAAGAAGAGGAGGAGGAGGAGGAGGAAAGAAGAAAGAAAGAAAGAAGAGGAGGAGGAGGAGGAAAGAAAGAAAGAAAGAAGAGGAGGAGGAGGAGGAGAGAAAGAAAGAAAGAAAGAAGAGGAGGAGGAGGAGGAGGAAAGAAAGAAAGAAAGAAAGAAAGGAGGAGGAGGAGGAGGAGGAGAGAAAGAAAGAAAGAAAGAAAGAGGAGGAGGAGGAGGAGGAGAGAAAGAAAGAAAGAAAGAAGAGGAGGAGGAGGAGGAGGAGGAGAGAAAGAAAGAAAGAAAGAAGAGGAGGAGGAGGAGGAGGAGAGAAAGAAAGAAAGAAAGAAGAGGAGGAGGAGGAGGAGGAGGAGAGAAAGAAAGAAGAAAGAAGAGGAGGGAGGAGGAGGAGGAGAGAAAGAAAGAAAGAAAGAAAGAGGAGGAGGAGGAGGAGGAGAGAAAGAAAGAAAGAAAGAAAGAGGAGGAGGAGGAGGAGGAGGAAAAGAAAGAAAGAAAGAAAGAAGAGGAGGAGGAGGAGGAGGAGAGAAAGAAAGAAAGAAAGAAAGAGGAGAGAGAGGAGGAGGAGGAAGGAAGAAAGAAAGAAAGAAGAAGAGGAGGAGGAGGAGGAGGAGAGAAAGAAGAGGAGGAGGAGGAGGAGGAGGAGGAAAGAAAGAAGAGGAGGAGGAAAGAAAGAAGAGGAGGAGGAAAGAAAGAAGAGGAGGAGGAGGAGGAGGAGGAAAGAAAGAAAGAAGAGGAGGAGGAGGAGGAGGAGGAGGAGGAGGAAAGAAAGAAAGAAAGAAGAGGAGGAGGAGGAGGAGGAGGAAAGAAAGAAAGAAGAGGAGGAGGAGGAGGAGGAAAGAAAGAAAGAAAGAAAGAAGAGGAGGAGGAGGAGGGAAAGAAAGAAAGAAAGAAGAGGAGGAGGAGGAGGAGGAGGAAAGAAAGAAAGAAAGAAAGAAGAGAGGAGGAGGAGGAAAGAAAGAAAGAAAGAAGAGGAGGAGGAGGAGGAGGAGGAGGAGGAAAGAAAGAAAGAGAGGAGGAGGAGAGGAGGAAAGAAAGAAAGAAAGAAAGAGAGGAGGAGGAGGAGGAAAGAAAGAAAGAAAGAAAGAAGAGGAGGAGGAAAGAAAGAAAGAAGAGGAGGAGGAGGAGGAGGAAAGAAAGAAAGAAAGAAAGAAGAGGAGGAGGAGGAGGAAGAAAGAAAGAAAGAAAGAAGAGGAGGAGGAGGAGGAAAGAAAGAAAGAAGAGGAGGAGGAGGAGGAGGAAAGAAAGAAAGAAGAGGAGGAGGAAAGAAAGAAAGAGAGAGGAGGAGGAGGAGGAAAGAAAGAAAGAAGAGAGAGGAGGAGGAGGAAAGAAAGAAAGAAGAGGAGGAGGAGGAGGAGGAAAGAAAGAAAGAAGAGGAGGAGGAGGAGGAGGAGGAGGAGGAGGAAGAAAGAAAGAAGAGGAGGAGGAGGAGGAAAGAAAGAAAGAAGAGGAGGAGGAAAGAAAGAAAGAAGAGGAGGAGAAAAAAAAGAAGAGGAGGAGGAAGAAAGAAAGAAGAGGGAGGAAAGAAAGAAAGAAGAGGAGGAGGAAAGAAAGAAAGAAGAGGAGGAGGAAAGAAAGAAGAGGAGGAGGAAAGAAAGAAAGAAGAGGAGGAGGAAAGAAAGAAAGAAGAGGAGGAGGAAAGAAAGAAAGAAAGAAGAGGAGGAGGAAAGAAAGAAAGAAGAGGAGGAGGAAAGAAAGAAAGAAAGAGGAGGAGGAAAGAAAGAAAGAGAGGAGGAGGAAAGAAAGAAAGAAGAGGAGGAGGAAAGAAAGAAAGAAGAGGAGGAGGAAGAAAGAAAGAAAGAAGAGGAGAGGAAAGAAAGAAAGAAGAGGAGGGGAAAGAAAGAAAGAAGAGGAGGAGGAAAGAAGAAAGAAGAGGAGGAGAGAAAGAAAGAAAGAAGAGGAGGAGGAAAGAAAGAAAGAAGAGGAGGAGGAGGAAAGAAAGAAAGAAGAGGAGGAGGAAAGAAAGAAAGAAAGAAGAGGAGGAGGAGAAAGAGGAGGAGGAAGAAGAGGAAGAAGAGAGGAGAAAGGAGGAGGAGGAGGAAGAAGAGGAAGAGAAAGAGGAGGAGGAAGAGGAGGAGGAGAGAAAAAGAAGAGGAGGAGGAGGAGGAAGAGGAGAAAAGTCCCAAAGCATACTCATGCACAGTTACGGACGAAAGGCTACCTAGAAACAAAATTTCTCGAAGTCGTAAGAAAAACAAAAACTAGGTCAGAGTGAAGTCGCTGTCGCCTCCTATATTTGTAACATAGATCTTTAGTCGAAGAACCTCATTCTTGCTTGTGATACACTATCTTACAATGATAAATACACACAAAAAGTTTAATCATCTTATATTGAGTGGCCAAAATTTATGGCGCCAACCTCCATTTGACCGTTCATGAAGGGACCCGAATCTTGCTCATGATGCACAATCTTATCTTTGTAGGAGTGTTCCTGAGAATGTCATTAGACGAAAGCGCTTGAGCACCACTTGTTTCTTTTCCCTTCGTGGTTTTATTCATCATAAATATTTTTCACGTGTCACTTTCGTGAAATAATTTCATTCATTCATCATTCAATATATATATATATATATATATATATAGAATATTATAATATATATATATATTATATGTGTGTAGCGGATCGACAAGAAATAGACAAATACTTTCTTTCCATGCTACCATAAAACAGTTTGGAACACACGTGGGCTAACAAACAATGGAAAGTCTGTTCCTTCCCAAGGCGCGAAAGTAAGTTTTTATCAACCCAAGGACGCGCTTACAAGGCGTCTTAATAATTGGCGTGAAGTTCTACGTCACAGGAATTGCGTATAAAAGAAAGCATCCACGCTCACTCCCTCTCACTTCGTTGGCGCTTCTATTTCGTTCGACTACTCTGTACGATACCACCTCTTCAACCGCCTACCGGCTACCGGCTTCGGCCCGCTACTTTCTTCAAGGCCTACAATTTATCAAGTAAGATCTACAAACCGCCTGCAGAAGCAATATTTCGAGGCCCAACCGGAATCACTTCGGGCCTGGGGTTTGCCGGGTCGGCCTTCAAGTTTCTCTACATTCCTCGATATATATTCAGCATCCCAGGCCGACACCTGCACCTCGAGAAGTATCACCACCTCAGGCTTCAGGCTTCCGAACGAAGCCTACATACATCATCTCAAGAGGCTTAACGTACAACAACTCGAGCCTACGGCAATAGGTTCCTCTTCAACACAGTTTCCATCGTCCCGGTAAGATAAGTGCATCCTTTTCTAAGTACTCTGGTGAAGCCTACATCAGCTTACCGCCGAACGATAGACTATACCCCAAGTGTAATTAAGCGTTCCAATTAACTCTCGTGAAAGAACGCAGTAGGCCTGTCATCCAATTCAAGTGTCATTTTTATACCGTTATTCCGCGTATCATCCGTTATTATGTTCAATTCATATTTATGTGTTAACTAAATATTCTCTTGACGTAATCACTTAACAATCACATAATGTTCTTGTATATAAATGATATTTGTGCAAGCATTTCAATCCATTATTATTAGGCCGCATCAATTATTCTATGTGCATCCATGCAATCATTTAGCCTACTTAATTAGTATCAAGATTCCATTCAATGTACCAAACGCACGTGCATTCTTTATATCATTTACTAGGCCTATTCAATGTTCCATGTCGCATGCCATTTACATACCATCGATGAGTATTACATTATTTATTACGTGTCAATTAAGCTATCAACATTTAATCTTATTAGCTAAGCCTATGCCATAAGCATAACCTAAAACTACCAATTAATTACTGTCAATTCTTTGTTATGTCACAGTGAATAAAATAACGGCTTTATTTTCATCATAAACTACAAAACCTATAAGGTGTCTTTTATAACCTTAACATTAATTTGCTTGAGCGTAAATCAAGCTGGTGACCCTCGCTGCCATTTCGGTCACTTCCAATAGTATGGTGGATCTACTCAAATAGCCTATCATTATAAATCAGTCATTCATTGCCTTAATCAATCGTTGCATACAATTAAATCATTATCACCTTAAACCGCTAAAACTAGTCCACTATATATATATATATAATATATATATATATATATATATATATATATATTATATATATACACATTTATACATATTTTTTTTTTTTTTTGTATTGGGGCGTTTACCGCCATTTCCCGCCTATATGGTAGCGGATATCATGGCGAGGCGGAATACGAGAAAGAGAAAACGGAGACGGAGAAAAGGCACTAGAAAAGGGAGAACAGCGGACTACAGGTGAGAAGCCACTAAAGCTCAGATAGGATGCGAGATTGGGAGAGGAAGAGGAAAAGACGTCAAGCGAGAAGAGAGGGCTCTCAGCGAGCATAAGGCGTAAACGTTCGGGGAGGGGGAAATCAGAAGGAACGGAAAGCGCGACGACGTACTGACGACAGGGTGGGGCATTCCACAAGGATGTGAGAGACGGTGAGGGGCGACTGGCAGGAGGCGCAACGAGGAGCCTCCTGCCGGAACATAAGATAGCCGTGCGTGAGGCGCGTATGGCCGATGCGAAGCCGCGCAAGGACGACCTCTTTGTGTCTGGAGCGGTGGAAAGAGGACACCCAATATGACAGACGGGGGCGGATGGACCAGAGTTTATTTCCGGTGGCATCGTCCCAGGACTGTTGCCACATGCGATCGTAAAAGGAACGAAAGACCTGCACATAGTCTGAGAAGGGGAGCGGGCGGGGGAGGGAGGCAGCGAGGCGGCGGACCGGCTAAGCGGTCCGCCGCCTCATTACCGGAAACACCAACATGGGCGGGAACCCAGCAGAAGGTGACCCGGATCCGGTGAATGGTGTGCAGGACATGGTACTCCTGTTGAATAAGGCGTACGAGGGGGTCCGGGGAATCATAGCGCTCGAGCGCCTGAAGGGCGCTCAGCGAGTCCGAAAAAAATGGTACAGGAGGACCGCGAACAACCCGATACCAGACGGAGGGCTTCCAGAAGGGCAAAGAGCTCCGCGGAAAAGATGGAGGCCTGAACCGGCAGGGGGATACCCCGGGAGGTAGGTGACAATGACGGAGAGAAGACGGCGGCCGCGGCGACACCTGCAGGGGAGCGCGAGCCGTCGGTGTAGACGGGAACGTCGTCCGAATGGACGGGAAGATGGGCCAGAAAAGAAGACCGGAGGACGGCAGGAAGAGACTCCTTACGCAGGTCACGGAGCGCCTGGCAACGGCAGATAGGGGTGGTCCGCCAGGGGGGCGACAGATCGAAGGAGAACGGCAGAATAGAGGGTGGGGGATCCCCAGGACGAGAAAATCTCGGCCAGAGAGGCAGCGAAATGCCACGTGTCAGGCCGGGTAGCGCCTGGGAGATCGCGGAGAAGAGTAGGGACATCGGAAGGCGGCAGATGCGAAGGTAACACTTCGCCATGAGAAGGCCCCGGCGAAGGGGCAGGGGGGGGGGGGGTGTCCACAGTCCACCTGAAGACTAGCGACAGGGGACGAGCGGAAGGCACCCGACGCCAGGCGAAGGCCACGGTGGAGAAGAGGATCCAGCATACGGAGTGCCGGAGAGGAGGCGGAGCTGCAGACCACAGCCGTAGTCGACACGGGATTGCACCAGGGAGGTGTACAGGCGCAGCAGAGTACGCCTGTCCGCCCCCCAGGTCGTGTGGGACAGATGACCCAAAAGGGAGAGGGTGCGGCGAGATGTTTGCCGCAACCGCCTAAGGTGTGGAACCCAACCGAAAAATCCGTCGAGGGTCATACCCAGGAATCTAACGGATGGGACGAGGGGAAGAGGAGTGCCGGCAAGGGTAAGGGCGAAGGTATGCGACAGACGGAGGCGCCGAGGACGGAAAAGCATACTGGAAGACTTAGAGGGTGAGAAAGCATAGCCAACCGAGGACGCCAAGCGAACCACCGCGTTGATGGCTAGCTGGAGCCGACGTTCAGCCAAAGACGGAGGCGGCCAGAGCAATAGATAGCCAGGTCATCGGCATAGAGGGAGCTACGAACGGATGTAGGCAGGACCGTAGCGACTGTGTTCATCACGAGTGAGAAACACAAGACGCTAAGGACACTACCCTGAGGGACACCCTCCTCCAACGGAAAGCGGTCAGAGAGGGCAGAACCGATGCGGACGCGGAAAGAACGGGCGGACAAGAAGTTATAAATAAAGGAAGGGAGAAAGCCTACGAAACCCAGGGAGCGTAAGCAGTCGAAGACCGCGCTCCGCCGGGTAGTATCGTAGGCCTTCTGGAGGTCGAAAAAGACGGCGAGTACAAATTGACGCCGGGAGAAAGCCTCCTGCACGTCATGGCTAAGGAGAAGGAGGGGGTCGGTGGTAGACCGGAAGCGCCGGAAACCAGCCTGGGTAGCAGGGTACTGGTCACTCGCCTCCAAGGTAAAGGACAGCCGCGAGGCGACCATCGCCTCCATCACCTTGCAGGCACAGCATGTTAGGGAAATGGGGCGATAGTTCGACGGGAGTGAGGGGTCTTTATCGGGCTTCGGGATGGGGACGACGATGGACTCACGCCATCGGTCCGGAAATGAACCCTCCAACCAAATCCGGTTATAGAGGTCCAGTAGAAAGCTGAGAGCAGAGGGGTGGAGTGCCGTAACAAGTCATAGGGGATATTATCGGGGCCGGGGCGGAGGAGCGTCGGGGGCGGAGGGCCTCCCGAAGCTCTGTCATGTGGAAGAGGTGATTATAGGGGTCATCCTATGAGGTGGAAATTCCGGTGGGTCGCGGCGGGAGTGGGGGGAATCGGAACTGGAGATGGCTGCGAAGTGCGCCGCGAGTGCGTTCGCGACGGCCTCCGGATCGGACACGAACTCGTCGTCCCCGACCCGAAGCACCGGGGGTCGAGGGGGGACACGGGTCCCCTCAAAGCTACGCACCTTGCGCCAAACAGTCAGGGGGCAGTCGAGGAGGAGATCCCGGACACGTAACTCCGCCAGGAGGTACGCCGGGCAGTTTCAGGACCCGACGGGCCACTGCCTTCAGGCGCTGAAATTCTATCTTGTGCTCCAGCTGGCGGGTCCGGTAGAAGCGGCGGCCGGCACGGCGCCGCTCCTGAACGGCATGGGAGCACTCTGGGGTCCACCATGGGACGCTCGCGGCCTGGGGGAGCCAGAGGTACGGGGATGCAACTGGCGGCAGCCGAGAGGATCTTACTCTCGAGGAAGGCGAGGGCCTCATTGACGGAGGGAAAGGCAGGAATTGATGGCGAGATCGCCGTGCCCTCGCGTATGAGGCCCAGTCTGCTCGGGCGAACAGCCAGCGCGGGCGGACAGAGGTGGGGGGGGAGGAGACGGGTCGGGGTAACACACACTGGGAAATGGTCACTGCCGGAAGAATCCGGCAGGACCTCCCAGGTGAACTCCGTCACGATTTCGAGGGAAACCAGGGAAAGGTCGATACAGGTGAAACTGTCATGGGCCGAGTGAAGGCAGGTTGGGGAGCCATCGTTCAGAAAGGTGAACTCGAGCTCGTCCATAAGGGAGAGAAGGGTCCCGGAGAGAAAGGTGGAGCAAACGTCCCCCCAGGCCGGGTCCCGACTGTTGAAGTCCCCGAGAATCAGAAAAGGGCGGGGAAGCTGAGAATTAGGTCACGGAGAGAATCGGGTGGAGGGCGTACGTTAGGGGAGAGGTAAAGAGAGCAGACCGTGAGCTGGCGCCCAAGAAAGGCGCACGGCCACAGCTTGCAGGACTGTACGGAGCGGGAGGGGGCGGAAAGGGACGGAGCGGTGCACGAAGACCGCGGCGCCCCCCTCCCCGCCCCATCGAGAGGCGGGGAAGGGAGCCGCAGTAACCGGACACTCGAGGGAGGGAACGGGATCCCAGAATCGTCTCCTGAAGGCAGAAACACGCCGGACACCTGGAGCCAGGAGAGAGGAGAGACTCTCGAGGCCTACCAGGAGCCCGCGGATGTTCCACTGCAGGAGCGAGGTATAGGAGGGGTAGGAAGGTCAGCGTAAAGGATGGTTATGGGGTGGGTGGGCCGATCGGGCGGCCCGAGATTAAAGAGGGAATCGGAAAGCCCCGGAGTTCAGTGAGGGACGCCGAACGAGGGCGAAGGCGAGGGTCCCCCGACGACGGGGCGATGTGGAACCAGACGCCGGCAAGTCCTCCAGAGGAGGAGTCTCCCGGACATCCGGGGGAGAGCGATGCAGAGAAGGGGATGTGAGAGGTATCCAGAATGCCCCTCCCTTCACCGGAGGTGCGGGGGAGGCAGGACTACGAGGGGGAGTGGAAAATAATACCTCACCCAGAGGCATTGGCAGGTCGAGGAGAAAGATGGGGCGGGTCAAACGCGGGGGCGTGCACGTCCCACCCACGCCGACCAGGCGGGCGAGTTCCCCCTCCAGTGGGTCCATCGACCGGGCCGGAGAGGGGTATCTCAGCCCCCACCACGAGGGCCGACGGGGACCCCAGGGGGGAGCGTGCATAACGGTTGCGCAGTGGGGACGGTGAGGACACCGGGGCGGTAGGGCGAAGGGGGCGTTTGTGTTTAGGAGAGGAAGGTGATGCGAGGCTTATGGCGTCGAACCTTTCGGGGTCACCACTGGCGCGGCGCTTGCGGCCCCTATCCCTCCGTCGTGCGGCCCGTGTGGGTGACGGCGGGTCACGATCCGGAATGGGGGTGGCCGAAGGCGCCGGTGGAGAGGGCGTAGAAGGGGCAGGGGGGGTTGCCGACGAAGCATCGGCGTTCGCGGAGGGAGCACGTGGGGACGCGCTGGTAGTACGGGGAGCCGCGGTAGGAGTCCGCTGGGCGGCAGAGGATGGACTGGGAGTAGCGGACACGGTGGGTGGAGGCGCGTTGGGAACCGCCGGTGAGGACGGGGTCCGGGAACGGAGAGCCTCGGCGTACGAGGCACCACGCCGGGCCTCGCCGCCACGCAACCGCTCCCGCGCCTCCCGAGCGCTGAGAAACTCTGATGAACAGAGGGCCCGAACCTCCCTTTCAAAGAGGAAGGACGGGCAAGAGCGGGATGAAGCAGGGTGTGGTCCATGGCAGTTGGTGCAGGAAGGCGGAGCAGTACAGGGCAAGGGGTGGGGAGGGCCGCCGCAGCGGACACACAACGGGGCCGGCTGACGGCAGGAGCTGCTCACGTGGCCAAGCCTATTACACTGAAACAGCGCGTAGGATCTGGCACGTATGGTCGTACTGAGAATTCGCACGCTCGTCTCTCACCAAAGCCCCAGAATACCGAAACGGGGGGCACCAGTGAGTCGAAAGTGAGGAGCAGGCGAGGAGAAGGGGCAGTTGGGGACCGCGATCTGTCGGGAAAGCGGTACACCCTCACAACACCCTGGGAGGCGAGGTCAATCTGGAGGTCTTCCACCGGGATGGGTAGAAGACGAGCAGCGTAAATTGTGCCCTGGCACTGATTGAGGCGGGGGTGGGGAGTCACCGTGATCCCGCAGCCCAGGACATCGGGGATAGCGAGCAGAGAGGTGGTTTCGGCAGAGGAACGCGACCTTATCAAAATGGAGCCATCCCACTGAGGCCGAACGTCAAAACGCGCCGTCCCCGTCTTCCCATGGATCGCTCGAAAGAGACGTTCGTGGTTAGTGGGGAGGGGCTTGGAGGAGGAGGGGCGGAGGACGAGGAACTTGTCCATCGTCCTAAGGCCGAGTGAAGCCGTCTGGCCAAACACCACCGGAACTTCGAGGGGGCGAGAAGACGAGAAAGGCGGACGGCGACGTCGGGTCCCACGTCCCCCAGGGGCCGAGGGGGCCGGGGGCGATGAGGCCCGACCGGAGTGGGAGGCGACAGGGGCCGCGGGCCTCCCACCTGAGGGCGAAAAAGCAGGTGGGTCCCTATCGGGACGTGGAATATGGGGGGATCCAGGGGTCGGGGGGTCCACTGCAGGTCCATCCGCTACTGGCGGGGGTCGGGCAGCGGCGCCACGAGCCTGGGGAAGAGAGGGAGAGGAGGCGTCGGCAAGAAGAGCAGACGGGGTGGGCGAGGGCTGCCGACTGCCCTTACCAGACCCACGGTCCAAAGAGGTAGTCAGAGGGAGGTCAGATGCACAAGCCGGGTCGTCAACGAGGTCCATTAGAGTTGTAAGTGTTACCATAGAAAATTTTTATTGTAGTTTCGCGCCCGGGGCTGCGGGGAACCGATTACCCGGGGCCCAAGGGGACCAAGCGCACGCCGGCGGGGGGTGGGTGCCTCGTCCCATGCAGGTACCCCCGTTTCAAAAGGGGCCCTTGCAGCGTCGAGAGTTCCCCCCCGCCGGCAGGAAAGACCAAGGCCCCCCAGGGTCCCAGGCCTGGGCACCGTACCAGCCAACTTAGTCCGGCACCGGCCATGGGGGCGAGACCCCCAGCGACCAGCCCCGGCAGCCCACGGGGCGCGCGAAGTGAACAGAGAAAGCAGAAAAAACAGAGGGGGCAAGGAAGAGGGTAAAGAGGGGAAGACAGGAAAGAGGGGGCTGTAGGATAGCAGGGTATGCTAAAAGTCCACTTCGCAACAGGGCGGGGACCCGGCAGGGCCCCCAGCCGCGGCTGACCCCCCTCGCCACATGTAGGCAGGAGCCCGCGGGCGATCCACCCCAGAAAGACCGCCCGCGGGGAGGGGGCATTATACATATATTATATATACATATACATATACATATACATATATATACATATATACATATATATACATACATACATATATATATACATACATATATATATATACATATATACATACATACATATATATATATATATATATATTATATATATATATATATATATTATTGGGGCGTTTACCGCCACTTCCCGCTATATGGTAGCGGATATCATGGCGAGGCGGAATACGAGAAAGAGAAACGGAGACGGAGAAAAGGGAGAACAGTGGACTACAGGTGAGAAGTCACCTAAAGCTCAGATAGGATGCGAGATTGGGAGAGGAAGAGGAAAAGACGGTCAAGCGAGAAGAGAGGGCTCTCAGCGAGCATAAGGCGTAAACGTTCGGGGAGGGGGAAATCAGAAAGGAACGGGAAGGCGCGACGACGTACTGACGACAGGGTGGGGCATTCCACAAGGATGTGAGAGACGGTGAGGGGCGACTGGCAGGAGGCGCAACGAGGAGCCTCCTGCCGGAACATAAGATAGCCGTGCGTGAGGCGCGTATGGCCGATGCGAAGCCGCGCAAGGACGACCTCTTTGTGTCTGGAGCGGTGGAAAGAGGACACCCAATATGACAGACGGAGGCGGATGGACCAGAGTTTATTTCCGGTGGCATCGTCCCAGGACTGTTGCCACATGCGGTCGTAAAAGGAACGAAAGACCTGCACATAGTCTGAGAAGGGGAGCGGGCGGGGGAGGGGAGGCAGCGAGGCGGCGGACCGGGCTATGCGGTCCGCCGCCTCATTACCGGAAACACCAACATGGGCGGGAACCCAGCAGAAGGTGACCCGGATCCGATGAACGGTGTGCAGAACATGGTACTCCTGTTGAATAAGGCGTACGAGGGGGTCCGGGGAATCATAGCGCTCGAGCGCCTGAAGGGCGCTCAGCGAGTCCGAAAAAATGGTACAGGAGGACCGCGAACAACCCGATACCAGACGGAGGGCTTCCAGAAGGGCAAAGAGCTCCGCGGAAAAGATGGAGGCCTGAACCGGCAGGGGGATACCCCGGGAGGTAGGTGACAATGACGGAGAGAAGACGGCGGCCGCGGCGACACCTGCAGGGGAGCGCGAGCCGTCGGTGTAGACGGGAACGTCGTCCGAATGGACGGGAAGATGGGCCAGAAAAGAAGACCGGAGGACGGCAGGAAGAGACTCCTTACGCAGGTCACGGAGCGCCTGGCAACGGCAGATAGGGGTGGTCCGCCAGGGGGGCGACAGATCGAAGGAGAACGGCAGAATAGAGGGTGGGGGGATCCCCAGGGACGAGAAAATCTCGGCCAGAGAGGCAGCGAAATGCCACGTGTCAGGCCGGGGTAGCGCCTGGGAGATCGCGGAGAAGAGTAGGGACATCGGAAGGCGGCAGATGCGAAGGTAACACTTCGCCATGAGAAGGCCCCGGCGAAGGGGCAGGGGGGGTGTCCACAGTCCACCTGAAGACTAGCGACAGGGGACGAGCGGAAGGCACCCGACGCCAGGCGAAGGCCACGGTGGAGAAGAGGATCCAGCATACGGAGTGCCGGAGAGGAGGCGGAGCTGCAGACCACAGCCGTAGTCGACACGGGATTGCACCAGGGAGGTGTACAGGCGCAGCAGAGTACGCCTGTCCGCCCCCCAGGTCGTGTGGGACAGATGACCCAAAAGGGAGAGGGTGCGGCGAG
This sequence comes from Bathynomus jamesi, assembly GCA_023014485.1. Taxonomy (NCBI): domain Eukaryota; kingdom Metazoa; phylum Arthropoda; class Malacostraca; order Isopoda; family Cirolanidae; genus Bathynomus; species Bathynomus jamesi. The sequence continues at coordinate 204,029 of JAJOZX010002161.1, read as the reverse complement.
ATGTTTGCCGCAACCGCCTAAGGTGTGGAACCCAACCGAAAAATCCGTCGAGGGTCATACCCAGGAATCTAACGGATGGGACGAGGGGAAGAGGAGTGCCGGCAAGGGTAAGGGCGAAGGTATGCGACAGACGGAGGCGCCGAGGACGGAAAAGCATACTGGAAGACTTAGAGGGTGAGAAAGCATAGCCAACCGAGGACGCCAAGCGAACCACCGCGTTGATGGCTAGCTGGAGCCGACGTTCAGCCAAAGACGGGAGGCGGCCAGAGCAATAGATAGCCAGGTCATCGGCATAGAGGGAGCTACGAACGGATGTAGGCAGGACCGTAGCGACTGTGTTCATCACGAGTGAGAAACACAAGACGCTAAGGACACTACCCTGAGGGACACCCTCCTCCAACGGGTAGTATCGTAGGCCTCCTGGAGGTCGAAAAAGACGGCGAGTACAAATTGACGCCGAGAGAAAGCCTCCTGCACGTCATGGCTAAGGAGGAGGAGGGGGTCGGTGGTAGACCGGAAGCGCCGGAAACCAGCCTGGGTAGCAGGGTACTGGTCACTCGCCTCCAAGGTAAAGGACAGCCGCGAGGCGACCATCGCCTCCATCACCTTGCAGGCACAGCATGTTAGGGAAATGGGGCGATAGTTCGACGGGAGTGAGGGGTCTTTATCGGGCTTCGGGATGGGGACGACGATGGACTCACGCCATCGGTCCGGAAATGAACCCTCCAACCAAATCCGGTTATAGAGGTCCAGTAGAAAGCTGAGAGCAGAGGGGTGGAGGTGCCGTAACAAGTCATAGGGGATATTATCGGGGCCGGGGGCGGAGGGCCTCCCGAAGCTCTGTCATGTGGAAGAGGTGATTATAGGGGTCATCCCTATGAGGTGGAAATTCCGGTGGGTCGCGGCGGGAGTGGGGGGAATCGGAACTGGAGATGGCTGCGAAGTGCGCCGCGAGTGCGTTCGCGACGGCCTCCGGATCGGACACGAACTCGTCGTCCCCGACCCGAAGCACCGGGGGTCGAGGGGGGACACGGGTCCCCTCAAAGCTACGCACCTTGCGCCAAACAGTCGAGGGGGCGTCGAGGAGGAGATCCCGGACACGTAACTCCGCCAGGAGGTACGCCGGGCTAGTTTCAAGACCCGACGGGCCACTGCCTTCAGGCGCTGAAACGCCATCTTATGCTCCGGCTGGCGGGTCCGGTAGAAGCGACGGCCAGCACGGCGCCGCTCCTGAACGGCACGGGAGCACTCTGGGGTCCACCATGGGACGCTGCGCGGCCTGGGGGATGCAACTGGTGGCAGCCGAGAGGATCTTGCTTTCGAGAAAGGCGAGGGCCTCACTAACGGAGGGAAAGGCAGGAATGGACGGCGAGATCGCCGTGCACCTCGTGTATGAGGCCCATTTCGCTCGGGCGAACAGCCAGCGCGGGCGGACAGAGGTGGGGGGAGGACGGGTTGGGGTAAGACACACAGGGAAATGGTCACTGCCGGAAGAATCCGGCAGGACCTCCCAGGTGAACTCCGTCACGATATCGAGGGAAACCAGGGAAAGATCAATACAGGTGAAACTGTCATGGGCCGAGTGGAGGCAGGTTGGGGAGCCATCGTTCAGAAAGGTGAACTCTAGCTCGTCCATAAGGGAGAGAAGGGTCCCGGAGAGAAAGGTGGAGCAAACGTCCCCCCAGGCCGGGTCCCGACTGTTGAAGTCCCCGAGAAGCAGGAAAGGGCGGGGAAGCTGCAGAATTAGGTCACGGAGAGAATCGGGTGGAGGGCGTACGTTAGGGAGAGGTAAAGAGAGCAGACCGTGAGCTGACGCCACAAAGAAAGGCGCACGGCCACAGCTTGCAAGACAGTACGGAGCGGGAGGGGGCGGAAAGGGACGGAGCGGTGCACGAAGACCGCGGAGCCCCCCCTACCCGCCCCATCGAGAGGCGGGGAAGGGAGCCCGCAGTAGCCGGACACTCGAGGGAGGGAACGGGAGCCCAGTATCGTCTCCTGAAGGCAGAAACACGCCGGACACCTGGAGGCCAGAGAGAGAGACTCTCGAGGCCTACCAGGAGCCCGCGGATGTTCCACTGCAGGAGCGAAGTATATGGAGGGGTAGGAAAGTCTGCGAAACGGATGGTTATGGGGTGGGTGGGCCGATCGGGCGGCCCGAGATTAACAAGGGGATTGGAAAGCCCCGGGGCCCAACGGGGGACGCCGAACGTGGGCGAAGGCGAGGGTCACCCCGACGGGGGGCGATGTGGAAACTGACGCCGGCAAATCCTCCTGAAGAGGAGTCACCCGGACGCCCGGGGGAGAGCGATGCAGAGAAGGGGATGTGAGGGGTATCCAGAAGGCCCCTCCCTTCACCGGAGGTGCAGGGGAGGCTGGACTACAAGGGGGAGTGGAAAAGGATACCTCACCCGGATGCATAGGCAGGTCAGGAGAGAGTGGGGTAGGTCACGCGCGGGGGCGTGCTCATCCCACCCACGCCGACCAGGCGGGCGAGTTCCCCCTCCAGTGGGTCCATCGACCGAACCGGTGAGGGATGTATCTCCGCCCCCACCACGAGGGTCGTCGGGGACCCCAGGGGGGAGCGTCCATAACGGTTGCGCAGCGGGGACGGTGAGGACACCGGGATGGTAGGGCGAAGGGGGCGTTTGTGTCTGGGAGAGGAAGGTGATGCGAGGCCTATGGCCTCGAACCTTTCGGGGTCACTATTGGCGCGGCGCTTGCGGCCCGTTCCCCTCCGTCGTGCGGCCCGCATGGGCGACGGCGGGTCACGGTCCGGAATGGGGGTGGCCGAAAGCGCCGGTGGAGAGGGCGTAGAAGGGGCAGGGGGGGTTGCCGACGAAGCATCGGCGTTCGCGGAGGGAGCACGTGGGGACGCGCTGGTAGTACAGGGAGCCGCGGCGGGAGTCCGCTGGGCGGCAGAGGATAGACAGGGAGTAGCGGACACGGTGAGTGGAGGCGCGTCGGGAACCGCCGGTGAGGACGGGGTCTGGGCCGGCGGCGACCGGGGACGGAGAGCCTCGGCGTACGAGGTACCACGCCGGGCCTCGCGGCCACGCAACCGGTCCCACGCCTCCCGAGCGCTGAGATGAACATAGGGCCCGAACCTCCCTCTCAAAGAGGAAGGACGGGCAAGAGCGGGATGAAGCAGGGTGCGGTCCATGACAGTTGGTGCAGGAAGGCGGAGCAGTACAGGGCAAGGGGTGGGGAAGGCCGCCGCAGCGGACACACAACGGGGCCGGCTGACGGCAGGAACTGCTCACGTGGCCAAACCTATTGCACTGAAAACAGCGCGTAGGATCTGGCACATATGGCCGAACCGAGAATTCGCATGCTCGTCTCTCACCAAAGCCCCAGAATACCGAAACGGGGGGCACCAGTGAGTCAAAAGTAAGAGGAGGCGAGGAGAAGGGACGGTGGGGATCGCGATCTGTCGGGAAAACGGTATATTCTCACCACACCCTGGGAGGCGAGGTCAGTCTGGAGGTCCTCCACCGGGATCGGTAGAAGACGAGCAGCGTAGATCGTGCCCTGGCACTGATTGAGGCGGGGGTGGGGAGTCACCGTGATCCCGCAGCCCAGGACATCGGGGATAGCGAGCAGAGGAGGTTTCGGCAGAGGAACGCGACCTTATCAAAATGGAGCCATCCTCTGGGCCGAAGGTCAAAACGCGCCGTCCCCGTCTTCCCATGGATCGCTCGAAAGAGGCGTTCGTGGTTAGTGGGAGGGGCTTGGAGGAGGAGGGGCGGAGGACGAGGAACTTGTCCATCGTCCTAAGGCCGAGTGAAGCCGTCTGGCCAAACACCACCGGAACTTCGAGGGGGCGAGAAGACGAGAAAGGCGGACGGCGACGTCGGGTCCCACGTCCCCCAGGGGCCGAGGGGGCCGGGGGCCTCCCACCTGAGGGCGAAAAAGCAGGTGGGTCCCTATCGGGACGTGGAATATGGGGGGATCCAGGGGTCGGGGGGTCCACTGCAGGTCCATCCGCTACTGGCGGGGGTCGGGCAGCGGCGCCACGAGCCTGGGGAAGAG
>JAJOZX010002161.1:0-195000 GCA_023014485.1 Bathynomus jamesi | reverse complement strand
AGTAAACAATCAACTTCGAAGACTTTTCTTTAAAAAATATTTTTTTAAATATTTTTATTATTTAATAATTATATGTATAATGAAGTCACTAATGTAACTTATTTTTTTAAAATTCACTTCTCTCAAAATCCGCAGTGAGCCATCCTAATAGCAAGTCGACTGTTTTCTGGGTTTACAACAATTTATCATGTTTATAAAGCTTATCGTTATCATAAACGTCTCTTCCTTTAAAGTGAACCCTCAAAGATTTCAAAGTTAGCAAATAAAGTACAAGCGAGTTGATGAAATTTGGAGAAAATATGATTTAAGATAATATGTATTATACATGATAGAACTGCATCAGATCAATGTGATAAATTAGCTCAATAATGCGACAAAATGCCAATATTCAGATGTGACAAAGTGCAGAGAGGGTGGTACCATCCCTGAATTTTTGCAGTTACTAGTAAATATATTTAAACTACAAAGTGGTAAGAAATTAAATACATCAACAGCACATCATTACTCGGAAGTAGCATGTTGGGTTTTCTTCGGCTATTAGCCAAACTTAAAAAGTTGTAGGGTGATGCAACACTTTTGGCCAAAGCCAGCCCTGGCGAAAAGAGTTGCATTACCTTAGATGACTTTTTTTTTTTTTTCGTGCACCTTCACTCACATCACTGCCAGTGTGTTTTAAATGACATTAAATTTATATCTATAAAGTTTTATTTCCCCACATAGACTTTATGGAATATACAGCTTTGGCCAAAAGATTTGCATCACCCTATTTAAAATTAAACTTTTTCAAGTTTGGCTGAAGTCAAATGAAACCCAAATGCTACTTCTGACTAATGATGTGCTGAATGTTATACCACTTTATAGTATCAATATAATAATTACCAAGAAACTCCAAAAATTTAGAAAGTATAACATTAAAACTAATAGCAAATAAAAATTACACCAAATCTTTGAGGATATTCACTTAAAAAAAATTATGGCCATGGCCTCCTCCTCCATTTGACCTTCAACTTCTCTTTGTGATCGTGACCTCTAATGCAGGAACCCGAGTCTCGCTCACGACACTTCGTGATCCATACTCGTACGAAGTTTCATCAATTTATGTTCAGCGGTTCAAAATTTATAACCAAGACACGAAAGTGTGACAAACAGACGGATGAACGGACGAGTGGAATCCATTATGTCCCTTTGAAATTTATTTGATTGGGAATATTATTATTGATCAGTAATAATTTGGGTTTTCTTTTCTTTTTGAAATTTTACTACTGTCGCCCAAAATAAATAAAATATCAAAAGAAAAACAATGTTGCCAATTAATAAACCGTTTTTAGAAATTTCGTTTCTTGGGGAACTTTTTCCTGAAATGGCAGCTATTTTTGAAAAGTTCTACCCACAACCGATTCCTACCGGTAGCTCCAATGGCACTAATAGCTAGTTCTTGCAGATGGACTGACGATGGTGTAGACAGGATGGACAAAAGGCAGTCCATCAACGCTGGCAAATGAGGAAGCAGTTCATCTTCAAGATGTTCACAGAACACCTCCAGAGCATAAAACATTCTATCTACTCCTGGTGGATCATCATCAGCCCCACTCTGTGCTAATGTACATATCTGAAATATTTAAGATAAATATAAATATGAAATGAATAATAAATTTCTATAATATTCCTGTATGAAATTCTGAAAAATGTTTGTTGGTGTTTGTGACATCCAAGGTCATAATATGATGGTGATCTACAGACCCCACCTACGAAGACAAAAACTTCTTGATCCCCTAAATCCGAGCCAAGACTCGAACCCAGAACAACTCGACGCTTTACTAAGCTATCTTGGCGGGTTACGCGAAATTAATACTACTAAAACACTTAAGCCATCAGACGTACCTCTCGAAGGAAAGCAAATAGAACTGGAAGTAACTCTGCATGGTATTTGCTTATATCTGGTTGCAAATGTTCCGCAAACTGACCTAATGCGAATAAGGCACTATTTTTGACGATCTGAAAACATTTAAATAGGGAGTGTGGTGCGAGACTTTTAATAATTAATAATAAACGTAGCAAAATAAGACATTCTCCGTACTTCAGTCCTTTGTGCATATTTTTCCACTTTCATAAATTCTAATTTAAATACTTCAAAATTACAGCTAATAAGGGTCTGCAAATAATCAAGGAACACAACTACCAAGGTTACTGCAAAGTAAGATCGCACCCTAATTAAATTTCTGGTTTCATGAAATTTAAAAGTTAGCATCAAATGTAAGTGTAAAAGAATCAATTTATGATCGCTAAATTCATTTCAATGGTTTGATTTAAACAAGAGTGATTATGAGAAAATTTGTTTTGAACCAAATGTAAAATTTTTCTTGAAACCAATAACAGTACCTGCTGTTCGGATGTAATCCCACGACTTATGCACTGCAGGAGTTGATGCAAATGCTTGGTTCTCAACGTGTCTGCGCATCCTTCCGCTATCATCGCCAGAGATAGATAAGCACCTTTTACCTAATAAAAGTTATTTAAGATTACCTTATGAGACTGTTTTGTGACAAATGACAAAACGAAAAAGTCTTACGTAATTTCATTTTTTTACTGCTATCAAATTATCTTTGGATGAAAAGTTTGCATTTTAACTTGTTTATGGTTCCACTTACCAAGAATGGTAATGGATGACTTCATTAGCGATTGATATTAATTTAAATCTATTACACTTCCACTAAATCTACAATCCATTTGGCAGCACCCTTTAGTTTCAAAGCTTGCTCTTTTATACTCTTGGCTAACCTGGAGTGGCTCTTCACTTTTAAATGACGTCTCTACCAACGAAAGAATGATGGGGAGTATTTTATCTGGAGGAAGATGAAGAGCGCAGGAGTCTAGAGACTGCGCAGCAGCATGTACAGGACTTCCTCCTTCTGCATCCTCTCCTCCGAGAAACCCGAGGGCTGCGTCGTCTTCGTCGCCCTTCTCACAGAGGACCGTGTAGAGCACTCGGATGATGCTCTCTGACATCTTGTTCTTCACCACATACTGAAACACCATTGTGTTGTGACAGGGAACATCATACAGTGATGTGCAAATGAATTACTAATAAGGATACATTAATTAAAACGGCTTAAATTCAAACTACAGAATGCAATCAGGCAGTCAAGTGACAGTTTTATTTTTAAAATATTACCACCATTACTAAAAATTATAAAATAAAAAACTATTACCAATTAGTAATAATTGGTAATAGTTCTAGCATTTGGTAGCATTTCTGAAATGATTTTAGAAATTTTAGGTTTCTATACAAACTTTTTCAGCTGTAGGTACATATACTAGGTGGGAATGACTACCAAATTTAAAACCCAGTAATTTAAATTTAGCTTTTAAATAATTTTCCCCAACCTTAACCTTTAAGGCAACAGTTCTTAACCTTTTTCGTGTCATTTCCCCCTTCAACCAGTTTGCCCTACCCAATTTCCCCCTCCATTAGGATATGGAAAAAAGTAGCCTCGAAGACAAAATTTAATAACATTAGCAGACTTATAATGCACACTAATTATATGATCACCAAACAAAATTCTACCGTGAATCCCCCCTGGATTCCTGAAATTTCCCCTAGGTTAAAAAATGCTGCTTTAAAGAGTCCTGTCTACCATAGCATTTTCACCTATTGCACACTTTAAGGGATAATGCTAGTTTGAAATGAAAATTACAACAATGCAAAAAGGAGAGAAATAACAGAGGTGTCAAATCTATACATTGTTAACCAGCAATAATAGAAAGCTTCCAAATACCAAACTACTTTACTTTCTAAGTAAAGAAAATCTGGGAGTTTTTTGGCTTTTTAAAGAAAAGTCTGCCTTTAAAGCAAGTGCTTACCTTTTTCTTTAGTCTTGTAATGTACCCAAGGAATGTTAGGGCTTTTGTCCTTACAGGATTACCCAGACTGGTATTCCCAGAAATATCTAAGCATAACTGGATTACAGCCCGTAGCTGCGGAACAAGCAGACTGACCTATTGTTGTAGTTAAAAGAAATTGTTAAGTTTTCAATATAATGTAAATAAAGCTGAAGGCATAAGGAAAGCATCATTATTTTTCCAATAAACGTTCTAGAAAAAATTAGTTTTGTTAAGTCTAATGAAATCTCACTGAATTTTACAAAGCTGAGCAAATTGGAAATGTTTTAACCAGTAAATGAACAAGGTCTACAACAGGGTATACCTCCAAAGACCGAGTACACATGGTTTCTTCAATTTTCACAAATCTTTAAACTAGACTAGATCATAATATAGAATAATATAGAACAATTCTTAATGAACACACATCAAGTTTTATTTGGACACAATAAAACTAACTTCACATTCAGCAAGAACATCAAAGAGGTCCATTGCTTGAGCTGCCTTTTCCTCATCTTGAGCCACTAATGATTTTACAACTTCCACTGTCCCAGGAAGAAGTTTTTGGTAGGCTTCCTAATAAAAAAAAAAAAACTTAAGTCCTGAAGGACTGTACAATGTACATGAATCAGGCACACACACTTAATTTATACACACACTAATTTTTCTAACAATAATGCCAAAGTATTTACCATATGATCTTGGCCAACAATAGGGGCAAAGTTAGTGAGTGCTTGTATTGTGTAAAATGCTGCAGGAGAATTGCTTTCTGCGAGATGTGTTGGGAAGAGATGAAGGAACTGTGTCAAATGGTGAGCGAGGTGATCAGCAGCAATGCCACTCACAACACTTACAACAAACACACCAAGCTGAAAAGAGAAACATGGTCAAAAATAAAATCAGCTGACAACTATCTTTGGGAACTTCAGAACAGAGCAGCAAATACGTAACTAATATAGGCATATCTAATACATATAAGTTAACTAAAATTTAGCTATACAATACCACACCTCAAAGGGAAGAAGGAAGTAAAATCAGTGAAATTTAAATCAACTGCTCTCTTGAAAATGTTACAATCTACCAATTTAAATTGGTTAAGCATATATGAGTTGTTGTTGGTTAGCTGATCAGCCCACCATGATCGAGCAAGCCTCTCCGGAGTGGACCAGAGGTTCAGTGCACTAGTGATGTTGTGCTGGAGCAGTACAGTCTGTCATAATGTGTTCAATTGTTTGTGGTCTGTCCTGGCACAGGTGGCAGGTGTCATCTGTGGAGTTGTCTAGTCTGTGTTTATATGTTTGTAAGTTGGGGTGATGTCCACATCAGAATCTTGCTAAGTTAACTCGATCCAATCTGCTCAGGCTGATCTCTGACCTGTTAATGGGTGGTGGCTTCAAACCTAGGACTGCATTCGGACCGAGTCGTGTCAGTGCTTTGTGGGGCGTGGTATGGAATGGAGTATTTGGTTATAATGTCTCTCTGGTGTTACCTTAATGGTGCGAGGTGTCTGCATGATTGTACATGTAGTGGCAAGGGTGTTGTGGGTTAGTTGTCACTGCTGCCATGAATTGTGTTCCCCTCATGTCTGAATGTTCCCTAACTTTCAGTATTTTTGTTTGTGTGTGCAGGGGTTCTATTGGTGTTGTTTGAGTGCATCCTGTAATGATATGAAGTGCGTTGTTTTGTATTGTCTGTAAGGTGTGTGTGTGTGTGTGTGTGTGTGTGTGTGTGTGTGTGTGTGTGAGAGAGATAATGAGTGTCCAGCATGGGCTAGCATAGTTCATAACTAAGCAAATATAGTTTGTATATGAGTGATGTTGTTTCCTGCTGGTGTCCAAAGTTTTGCGCCTGTTAGTACCCTAAGCGTGTTAAGTCTTGACATACATTTGTTTTTAATGTCCTGAATGTGGTTTGCAAAAGATAATTTGTTGTATGTGACCAAGTATTTTGTGTGTGTGTGTGTGTGTGTGTGTGTGTGTGGGTGTGGGTGTGGTGTGTTAAGTTCTGGAGTTATCTGGTGTTCTTTTGTGTTGCTTGTTAGCAAGGTGATGGTTGATTTTGTGGGTGCTACTTTGAGTCTATTGTGTGTGAGCCAGTTTTGTATACTGTTTATGTATTTTTGTAGGTTATTTGTAGTGTTGTTGTTGTGGGTGGATGTTAGTGTGATGTCATCTGCATATGATAAGGTAAGCTTGTTATCTATGGGTGTTGGAATGTCATGCATGTATAAGTTGAACAGTGTTGGTGAGAGAATAGAGCCTTGAGGGACCCATTTGGAAAAAGCTTGTTTTTGGATGACTTGCCATTAAATGTGACATGTGAGTATCTTCCTGAAAGAGTTACTCAGTCATCTTTTGGGGTTATTGTGCATGTTTGTGTTGAATATTTTGTTTATGAGAGCGAAGTGTGGGATAGCATAAAATGCTTTACTAATGTCTATTGTTGCTAATAGTGTACATTGAGCTGGTTGTCTGGAGTTGATGCCATCCATGATGTGCTGCATGAGGTTAGTGAGTAATGTCATGGTTGAGTGGTGAGGTCTGAATCCATGTTGAGTAGGCAATAGTGGAATGTGTAGGTTGGTGATTTGTAAGATTAGTCGGTGCTACTGTAGTATGCGGTCTACCTACAATTCGGCGGTCTACCTTTTAATTATAGCTTCTTATCTTGTTTACTAAATGTTTGTTTACATCCCATTGTCAATCGCCCTTGACGATTGGTTAGGTTTAGTCATGATATTTTCATTAGTTTTAACGAAAATATCATGACAACCTAACCAATCGTCGGTAGACCACATACTACAGTAGCACCGATTAGTCTTTGTTACTTTGGAAGGTGTGCATAGTAAAGTAATGGGTCTATAGGAAGCTGGTTCTGTTGGATTTTTGTTCGAGTTGTGTAATAATTTTACCTTGTTTCCATATTTTAGGAATAATACAGTGTTGGTATGAATATGTGCTGATGTTTTTGATGATCTTGGTGGTCTGGTCTGTATTGAAGTGTATATGTTGGGATATTATTTTGGCTGCGACAGACAGCCGTGTGTGTGTGGTGTTTGTTTGTTTGTTTGTGTGGTGTTGTGTTTGTTTGTGGTGTTGTGTTTGTTTGTGTTTGTGGTGTTGTGTTTGTTTGTGTTTGTGGTGTTGTGTTTGTTTGTGTTTGTGGTGTTGTGTTTGTTTGTGTTTGTGGTGTTGTGTTTGTTTGTGTTTGTGGTGTTGTGTTTGTTTGTGTTTGTGGTGTTGTGTTTGTTTGTGTTTGTGGTGTTGTGTTTGTTTGTGTTTGTGGTGTTGTGTTTGTTTGTGTTTGTGGTGTTGTGTTTGTTTGTGTTTGTGGTGTTGTGTTTGTTTGTGTGGTGGTTGTTGTGTTTGTTTGTGTGTGTGGTGTTGTGTTTGTGTGTGTGGTGTTGTGTTTGTGTGTGTGGTGTTGTGTTTGTGTGTGTGGTGTTGTGTTTGGTGTTGTGTTTGTGTGTGGTGTTGTGTTTGTGTGTGTGGCGTTTGTTTGTTTGTGTGTGGCGTTTGTTTGTGTGTGGCGTTTGTTTGTTTGTGTGTGGCGTTTGTTTGTTTGTGTGTGGCGTTTGTTTGTTTGTGTGTATGGTGTTTGTTTGTTTGTGTGTATGTGTTTGTTGTTGTGTGTATGGTGTTTGTTTGTTTGTGTGTATGGTGTTTGTTTGTTTGTGTGGTGTTTGTTGTTTGTGTGTGTGTGTTTGTTTGTGTTGTGGGTTTGTTTGTTGTGTGTGTGGTGTTTGTTTGTTTGTGTGTGTGGTGTTTGTTTGTGTGGTTTGTGTGTGTGGTGTTTGTTTGTGTGGGTTTGTTGTGTGGTGTTGTTTGTGTGGTGTTGTTTGTTTGTGTGGTGTTTGTTTGTTTGTGTGGCGTTTGTTTGTTTGTTTGTGTGTGGTGTTTGTGTGTTTGTTTGTTTTTTGTGTGGTGTTTGTGTGGTGTTTGTTTGTTTGTTTGTGTGGTGTTTGTGTGGTGTTTGTTTGTTTGTGTGTGGTGTTTGTTTGTTTGTTGTTTGTGTGTGGTGTTTGTTTGTTGTTTGTTGTGTGTGGTGTTTGTTTGTTTGTGTGTGTGGTGTTTGTTTGTTTGTGTGTATGGTGTTTGTTTGTTTGTGTGTATGGTGTTTGTTTGTTTGTGTGGTGTTTGTTTGTTTGTGTGTGTGGTGTTTGTTTGTTTGTGTGTGTGGTGTTTGTTTGTTTTGTGTGTGGTGTTTGTTGTGTGTGTTTGTGGTGTGGTGTTTGTGTGTGTGGTGTTTGTTTGTGTGGTGTTTGTTTGTGTGGTGTTTGTTTGTTTGTTTGTGTGGTGTTTGTTTGTTTGTGTGGTGTTTGTTTGTTTGTTTGTGTGTGGTGTTTGTGTGGTGTTTGTTTGTTTGTTTGTGTGTGGTGTTTGTGTGGTGTTTGTTTGTTTTTTGTTTGTGTGTGTGGTGTTGTTGTTTGTTTGTTTGTGTGTGGTGTTTGTTTGTTTGTTTGTTTGTGTGTGGTGTTTGTTTGTTTGTTTGTTTGTGTGTGGTGTTTGTTTGTTTGTTTGTGTGGTGTTTTTGTTTGTTTGTGTGTGTGGTGTTTGTTGTGGTGTTTGTTTGTGGTGTTTGAGGTTGTTACGTTGCCTTATGAGGTGGGCTATTTCTCTAGTATCAGAGTGCTGACCAGCTCCTGGGGCTGGACCTATACCAGCATATACGAGTAAATTACATATGCTAGCTCAATATAAATTACACTAGACTGACCTAAATCAATACCAGTACCTGGCCTTTGAAAAGCCAAAATGATTGCCCTATTAAATATCAAATAGACTTTAAATGAGGAAAGCGTCCTTACCTGTCTTTCTTGTGGATTCTGAGACTGAAGAAGATGAATAAGAAATTGATAGAGGTCAGGCCACTGCCCTGAGGGTAACTCATGTCTAGCAACTGTCCCCACCAACTGAGCCAAAGAATTCCTTATATATTCTTCAGGTTCTCTCACTAAGGCATGTAGCACACATCCCTTTATCCTACAATAAAAAAAAAGCATTGAGTCCAATATGAATAATAATGATGATGATGATGTAAATAATGAAAGGGAATATAGATACAACCTTTGTTGTTAATACATTATCTAGGCCTTAGTTTTTAGAGACTTTTGAAGTTAAAATGTATTTCTACAGTTTTGTTGAGCCTATTCAATGAACTTCAAACAAGAAAAATGATTTCCAGAAACTTACGCATTTTTTGCACTGTGATCTAATTTTGACCAACATTTTAATTTTCCGAGCCTTCGTCTGAGAATTACTGATGCATACTGTCTGACTTGGGGAGAGGGATTTCCACTCATTACCTGACAAAGCTCTGCTACAATTCCAGGAGATTTAAATGCTTCTGCCAGCTCTCTTGTGCCCTTTTATAAATAAATTCAAACTATAGTAGCAAGATACTAAAAAAGTCATTTAATATGAGGTTGAGTTTCCAGTTGATTAATTAATACAGAAGTAAAGAATTTTCTATTTAAACAGAACTAAGGAAAACAAGGTGTAATAACCTACAATAATTTTTTAAAAAGATCTTAGATGCTGTAACTAAGCTATTGTAGACCTATACTAATGTGGAAGTTACACCACAATATTTATGACAGGTGGAAAATACTGAACTAAGTGCCACATGCCAGCATCCACAGCTCAGTGGGTAGTATCATTTTCCTGTAAGCACAGTGAAGACACTGAAGTCAGGGATTAAAACTCTAATGAAGCTGTTAATAATAATAACAATAATGGAGTTGGAGCAATAGGTTGCATTAGTTGGCCTGAGTGCTGTGCCAGTTTCTGGCCTTCCTCACTCATTTTTATTAAGTTTGCTATATTTTGCTGTACTATGAAGTAGGTAAAGAACTAAAGATACCCATAAAAATATAGATTAAATCCTCAAGCATCAAAAACTTGTGTCTGTGTCCTACATATTAAAGTAATCCATGGTTTGGGTTCAGTGTCACAATATTTCACACAGGAATCAACTCTTACAACACAAAAAACTTCAACCTAAACATAGGCAGAGAGGAATATATTATATATAACCATTTAATTTACTCTTCAATACACAAAAACACTTGATAAATCCAAACGAGTCATAACATACCTAGCTCCCTTCCCACTGCATTTATTTATTTTATTATTATTTGTATCATTTAATGAATCTCTGTAACCTATGTTAATTCTTTTTATTAGCTTATTATACTCACACCTGGATAGCCATTGTTACCATTTGTTAATCTTTGTAACCTTATCTGAGACCACCTCCAACTTCCAGCTCCCCCCTCTCCCTTTTTTAGGGTATATAAATGATTGTCTCTATTTTTTCACTTAATAAAGCTTAAGAATGCTCCAGTGATTAGAGCAAAATGTCGCTACTCCTGCTTTCATTTTCCTGTATGAAATATATCATATTAAGTATCTTAATTATGATACATTCAGTTAAAATACTTTCAGTAAATGGAAAAACAAAGCTGTGGGTTCAGGGGGGTGGGGGTATTTCAGTTAGGGATGTACCAATATCGCTTTTTAGCAAATAACCAATACCGATATTAAAAACAGTATCAGCCAATAACCAATACCGATATTAAAAACAGTATCAGCCAATAACCAATACCCATATCTAACTAAGGTTTATTAGTTTGTCATTTTTGTAACAATTATAATTTATTTTCTGTGTTGAAAATTTGGCAACAAAGCAATAATCCTTTTCTTTAAAGGTGGCAACACTGCATTAGATGTCATAGTTTTGGTTTGTTATACAATTGGACTGTGGGCCTATGTTAGGTTTAGTAAATATGTTTTTTTGGGAAATTTGCTCAGATATTTGGGAGCACCATCAACAACAGTTGCAAGTGAATGCATATTCAGTAATGGAGGAAACATTGCCAGTGCTGCTAGAAATTGGTTCTCTCCTGAACATACAGAGCAGTTGCTATTTTTACACAAGAACTTAATCCTTGTGAAAAAATAAGGAGTTATGCGAGTGATAAAACAATAAAATATTGGAAATTTCATTCTTTAGTCTTTTATTCATAATTTTGGAAAAATCATACTTTTGAAATATTGGCCAATACAGATATTTTTTAAAATCTACTGATATCAGTGATAGATATACATCGGTACATCCCTAATTTCAGTCTTATTTTGGGAAATATCCCTTCCAATGAAAGCCCTGAACAGGGTGGATAATAGATTAGCAGAAGTAAATTCAAAGCTAATTCAAGGTTTAAGGACAATTTTCAATGCAATTCAAGGCTTGAATCCAATAAAAAAATTTGCTTTACCCACTCATATTAGGGTGGTTCAAAAAAGTGAAAATTTCAATCATGCCTGTAGCCATGACTCCAGATTCCTGGGATCTTGGGAGCATTGCTCCAGTAAATTTGACCATGAGAAAAAGTAAATTTGGGTTTGGGTTTTGTTCATCCGCTAGACGTTATGCAATTTTTTTGTGTATACGTTCTTGTACAAACCAATTTTTTTAAATTACAAATTTAGTTATTTTAAGTTTAGTTGGTAATTCCATATTTAACAATTATTTTTATTTTTTGTTAAGCTTCAATGTTTTGATAATTAAAATTTTATTAAAACGTATATTTTTCTAATATAAAATTATCAGGATTGGACTATGTTCCATTGATCTCGGCCAGGTTTGATAAATTGGCCAGATAATTACTTGTGCAGTTTTAAATAATCCACCATGACTCTAGAATTGAAAAGTTTAGTTAAGTTTAAACTTACTTTAACTTACCTACTTTTACTTACTTTCATTGTACTATATTTACTTACTTTTACTCACTTTTACCATACTATATTTACTAACTTTTACTTTTGTATTTTTTCAGGTAGTCAATAATCAATAATGGATCCTAATATTGATGAAGTTGGAGAGAAAAGTGAGTGTTAAAAGGGGTTACTTTTGTGGTCAATGCAAGAACAAATATTCAAAGAAGCAAAACTGGGAGGAACATTTTAATTCCAAAAAAAATATTTGTTACAATACAAGAGGTCCCAGAGTTTAGGCCCACAGCTTAGATATTGCAGTAAAGGAATACCAGGATGAAGTGCAGCAAAGAGATACGGCAAAGCAGTCATTTAGTTTGTTCACAAAATGTGCTAGTGCTAGACCTCAGAAAAATGAACCAACTTCATCAACTGCTAATCTAGAAAATGAAACTTTTTCACTAGATGTTTCACAGACTAAAAGTGCTTCTCCTCCACCTAAGAAACAAAAGGTAAGTGAGGAATCTGCGCATCAGACTAACAAAACTGCTTTAGAGGAATTTGAAAATTCCCAAATCCACAAGACATTGAATGCAATTTTGCGCCTAACAAAAGAAACTCACCAAGCTGTTGTGGTTAATAAAGAGAAGAGTCAAAATATGCCTTCAAGTTCAAGTGTTGCATCCAAATCTAATAAAGCAAAAAGCAACAAATTTGACATTTCCATAGCCCATTTAAGCAATTGTAAATCAATACAAGAAATCCTGAACAATGATTTGATCAAAGCTACATTCAAATTGGTGGAAAAGAAGGATCTAGGGCATGCTGATAATTCATTTTCAGTACCAAGTGATATAATGGAAAACATTGCAAATAGTGACACTAATATGCCTGATGTAGATATAGCTGTTGAGGATGAAGATGATGATAATCAAGAAGATATTGATGATGCTTCTGATAAAATGTTTACATTATATTGCATAGCTTGCACAGACCCCAAAGCATGTGCTTCAGACAAACATTCTAACATAAAAGGTTACTTCAATGTTAAAGATTTAACCTATGTATGCAAACAAGGAGAAAATCAAGAGATGGTTTAGAAATCTGAAAACCCACCTGAAGAGACATTTAATTAAACTTCAGCATCATCAAAGAGCTGCTGTTTATGAAGTGATGAAAACATCTCGGAACACTACTAAATGCATAGAAGACTTATGTGGCAACATCTTATACTACATAATGAAAACAAACACTGCATGGGCTCTATATCCAGTACTTCTAGCTGTATTACATAGGCCAGGTTGTGAGGTCGGAAATTTGAATCATAGCACACATGCGTGCGAGACAATTTGTGAGCTATTAGATAATCAACTTAAAGAACAAACTGTAAAGTGGTTCTTAGAACAAACTTCAGTAACAATAACAGCTGACATTGGAACAATTTTGGGATTAAGCATGCTAGTTGTATTAGTTATGAGTGAAGAAGATAAGACTGTAAAACTTGCTGGGATAAATTTAGTACGCAGCAAATCAGGAGTTTATTTGGCCAATGAAATTTTTTGTGTGTTGAAGTCTCCTAATCACTTGAAACTATCTGAAGAAGCAATTAAATCCAAGGTATCTGGAATGGTTGGAGATGGGGCTTTTTGTAAGGACAACGAGCCATTTAAAAACGAAATGAAAAAGTTGTTTGGAGAAAATTTCAAATTTCGATGGGACTTAATGCATCTTGTGAATAGAGCCCACGTTGATGCATTGAAGAAAATTTGTAAACTAAGTGAGCTTTTAGACTTTATTCAGAATCACTTCAAATCTGAGATCAGGCCTTGACTATACCAATATGGTTCTTGACAATATCATTGGTTTTAAGAGACCAAAACTCAAATCTGATACTCACATGGTTAATTACAAATTTGATCAATTTGACAGATTTGTGGAAAATTGTGTGTTTTTTGATCATCCACAAGAGAGAAAAATTAGTGCCAAGTTCTATGTATTGATTTCCTATGTAACAAAGATTATGTTGCAAGTAGCTCAAAAAACCAGTTAGTGCAGAATTTGTAGAAAATATATTTTATAAAGAAGGAGGGAAAACTGTTATGTTAAGAGTGATGGAAACAATTTCCAAATTAGCTAATGGAGGAAATGCAAATGATGTAGTTTCTGAATTTAAGCACGATACCACAGGGCAGCAAAAGGAACTAACAGCTGAGGATTACATCCTAAATGAAGTTTACAAATACATCAAGAAACATTCTGATTACTACCAGGTTGCTGAAGTTGCTAGACCATCCAGAACCAGATCTGAAAGTAGTTTTACAAAAGACTCAGTGATAAATTGGCTGACAGAATATATAGAACAGCTGTGGAAAGGAATCACAGAGATTAAAGTATTTTGATAAAGATGGATCAACTGCCTGGAGTGAAGCACCAGCTGAAGGGACATTCTCCATTCTTGGTTACATTGTTGAACACAAAGGATCCATTAAGCCATCTCATTTGACTAAGCTGTGCAGAATTGTGAAGGAGGGTCCAGCTCCAGGCACTAGATCTGCTGTAATGATCACACAGAAAGCCATTGATCAGTGGCCAAGCATACATGGCGGTAAATTCACAACAAATGCCTACATGCAAGGTCTAACATCGTCCACTGTTGCTGCTGCAATGAATAAATAAACTTAAGGTGAGTTATAAACTGTACATTATTGTATTATTATGTTTAGCTAAAACAATTTGTAATTGGTATGTCGTCAATTCAAGAGTTTACTCTCATTAACCTATCTAGTGGTGTAAGGGGAAAAAAAGTAAATTCAGAGCTGTGCTCCAGTAAATTTTTTCAAATCTGGAGTCATGCCTGTAGCTACCTTTGTTAGGTATCATCCAAGGAATATTTATGCCAAATTTGAACTCATTTGGGTAATATTTTGGGGTCATGCCAAAAGTGACTTTGTATATTAGAATGAAAAAAATGGAAAAACCTTCCAAATTCTTGTAAAAGTGACATACTAAGAAAAAGACAGTAGTAACAATGAATTTTATCATACCAGGCAAGACAAATGACTTAATACATGACATTTCAATGCCATCTGTCTAGGCGTAAATCTTGAGGTCATGGACTTCTAGTGGAAGTCAACTGCATGGGGGAGGAATTGTTCTGTTCATCATCTTTGTGATCATGGAGTTGTACTTCTGAATCAGTGCAACTCCTCGCTCTCCACAGTTATTCATGACCTTCATTTCTGATGCCTACTCCTTTAGCTCCTGGTACACAGAGTTTTCAGACCACTACCCCAAGACTTTGGCCAAAAACACCACCTTTTCCTTCCTGTTAGTGGCCAGGACAAAGATGTTCTTTCTTTGTTTGGTAAACAGGGCCTTGAAGACAGTGCCTGGCTTAAATCCCTTGCCTTCCATTCTTTTCCAGCTCTTTGCCTTTACTGGCTACTTCATGTTTTTTGCCATCTTAGACTTCACCCCATCATCCAAACAATCTCTTGGGATAGGGGATTTGAAAGAATACTTCCCATGTGGTCCCAGTGTGTCGTAAAAGGTAACTAAAAATAAGGGATGGCTGTGGGGGGAACCCCTCCCACCTGTATGTAGCTTTCCACAAACAAGAACAGGATGTAATGTCTACTAAGGAAAGCTCTCACACTGGCAGGATGTCACCCAGGATAAAAAGGTCCCCTCAACCCACTTACGCACCAGAGTGGGTGAGGTGAGCAGTGGTGCAACTTTTCTCAGTCCCAGAGAAGATTCTTCAAAAGGATCAATGCGGGGGATCCCACCAGGCAAGGTATTAACCCTGGACCCCAGCTGTTCCATCAGACAATGGGCCCTACAAAAACATATGTTGGTATGACAATAAACTGGACCATTGGAGAAAAGAAGAATAATGTAATCCTAGTGGCAAATCAATGCCAAGCCAAGTTCAGATATAGTTGAAGTGTTTGGTTTCGGGTGGAAGCCCCACTTACAGCTATTAAAAATACTAAAAGGAGTATAAACCAAAGGAAAGAGCTGAAGAGGGTGAGTGCAACCAACTCTTCAGCCAAGTACCAGAGGTGGCAGTACATGGCCTTCAGTGCTATGTCAGCCAAGTGATGGTCAGGGTTAAGCTGTCAAGGCAGAGATCAAGCAAAGGTTATCGGCAGGCACCCTCACTGTCAAGGCAGAGATCAAGTAAAGGTTATTGGCAGGCACCCTCACTGTCAAGGCAGAGATCAAGTAAAGGTTATTGGCAGGCACCCTCACTGCCAAGGAGGCCTTGTGCCAAAACTTCTAGTAGAGCAATGAAGAGCCAGAGGTCCATGATGCCCTTCTCTTCCCTGGCAGTGAGGGTGACCTGCTCCTTGAAAAGGAAGATCTTCAGGGCATAAATGGCTTTTGCCATCCACCAGGCTTGGTGCATAGCACCCAGTATCATGAAGTGCACCTGTGCAATCTCCATCCACCCCCTTGAGGAAAATGAGGCACAGTTGAAGGAGCTTGGCATAGTCTTCCCTTGGGAAGGAGGATGCAAGAGCCACCCTGCAGTACGAGATCATCTCTTATAGAGGTCAGAAAGGGGGCTGGTGAAAAGCTTCTCTTCCACTGCCTTGAATGTGGCCTTCTCGAGGAAGGGCCACTGCTGTCTGAACCAGGGTTGTATAAAACCTGGTTTTTTTTTTTTTTTTTTTTTTAACCAACCCACCTAGGTTTTTCCAGAAATACCCATGTTTTATTGGGCAAAAGTTGGGTTTATTGGTATCTTAAATACTTCAAACTTCTTATACTTAGATAATATGGATATGTGCTTTATTATGTTTAGAAATAATCAAAGCAGGCCTTGAAATTAATGCCAGTCCATAACTCTGACTCATAGATTGTTCATCAGACTTCCCTATCACCACAAATGACAAGTCCAACTAGGCATGGTCATGTCATCATTCTCTATATGGAATGGGAATGAAAAACTGTCAAGTAACATGGGCATATTCTGAATCACAATGGGGTCATGTGACCTATTCCAGAATGACTTTGTATTCTGGCTCAGAGACTGAATAAATTTTGCCAATTCATGGCAGAAATCAGTTCTTTACCAGCAAGTTCTGCATCTGTTGAGCATCTGCTTTCCACTTTTGGCTTTGTACACAGTAAACTACGCAACAGATTAGGAGTAGAAGAGGGGGGGGTAAAATTGGCTAAGTGTCATCAAATCTTCAAATGGAGTGAGGATGAAGATTGGCGAAACAAAAAAGTTCTTGCTCTTCTTAGATATGATAAAGTTGTTAATTTACAGGTTAGCCTCTCTGTCACACAGAAATATGATTGTCTAAACAATGTTGAGCAATAATGCCGAGAATGGATTGTTATTTAGTTTAAATTTTCAGAGATTTTAGTTATTTTCATCTATACTTTTCTCAAATACATATTTTATATGTAGAATAGTTTGAAAAATTAATAGATCATCATGCTACTGGTAGTTATGAATTGATGGATCATTTTCTTCATATGGAATATACAGTCATGTCACATCTTACACACATTTAACTTGCGCAGATTTAACTTTATGCGGTTGGCTCCAAAAAAAAGCCTCAGTTGCCATGTTCTTCATTGTGTCAACATCTCTCCTCACTGATTTTGACTCGTGTTTAAAGCCAACATTTTCGTACAACATGGCCCCCCAAAACGCAAGCCAACTACTTCATCTCGTGCTCAACCAAAAAAACAGCAATCTGTTATAACACTAGGAAAAAGTGGCTGTGTTAAACTTATTGAAAGATGGTATGTCAATCACAAGCATTGCAAACAAATATGGCCACAATGAATCCAGCATCCATCCAATCAAGATTCGAGAAAGAGAAATTTGTGAAACTGTTTCATCAAGTGCCCCAATAACTGCTAAAGTGACGAGCCAAGTGCGTGATAAAACTTTAGTGATGACTGAAAAAACATTAAATTTATGGCTCGAAGATGAGATTTGTAAACATATGCCTATTGATGGAAACGTGTTTCGAGAAAAGGCTCTTAGCATTTATGCGCAATTCAAACCACCCACTGAAGAGGGAGAGGCTTCTGATGAAAAGGAATTCAAAGCCAGCCAAGGTTGGCTTGACAGTTTTAAGAACCACTTCAATCTCAAAAACGTGAGGATTACTGGTGAGGCTGCATCTGCCAATGAAGAGGGAGCAAAGGCCTTCTCAGCAGAATTCAAGAAAATTATAGAAGAAAATGGCTATCTTCCAGAACAAGTTTTTAATGCTGATGAGACTGGGCTCTTCTGGAAGATGATGCCCAACTGTACATACATATCAAAACCAGAAAGACAAGCCCCTGGCTTCAAAGCAGCTAAAGACTGCATGACTGTTGTTGTGTGGCAATGCAGCTGGGCATTTAATAAAGCCAGGCCTACTCTACAGGGCTGCCAATCCCTGTGCCCGAAAAGGCAAAAACAAAAACCTCCTGCCTGTGTTCTGGCAATCGAATAAAAAGGCTGGGGTGACAGCAGCATTGTTTCTTGAATGGTTCCACAAGTGCTTCTTTCTGGAAGTCAAGCAGTATTTCAAAGAGAAGACTCAAATTTAAAGTTTTGTTGATCGTAGACAATGCTCCTAGTCACCCTGAGGCACTCTGGTTTGTGCATCCCAATGTTGAAATCATCTTTTTCCCTCCCCAACACCACCTCCATCCTCTCCTCTAGCCCAGTGGTTCCCAACCAGTTTTGGCTTATGGCCCCCTTAGGAACCTTATTTTTTCCTATGGCCCCCATAAGCATTATTTTCAGTAGGTAATATGCAGATTTAACTCTATTTTACAAAATAACATTTTCCTGTGGCCCCCTTCAAATGTGCCATGGCCCCCAGGGAGCCATATGGCCCCCGGTTGGGAAACACTGCCTGAGTCTAGCCTCTCAACCAAGGCATGATTCACCATTTCAAGGCAACGTACACGCAGCTTACATTCACCCAGATACACAGCACTATGGATGTAGATCCCAACCTTGATGAAATGCAGTGTTGGAAGTCCTTCAACAATGCAGATTGCATCACTTGTATTCAAGAAGCAATGAATGCATAAGCCTGAATCAGTCAATTCATGTTGGTGAGCCCTTTGGAGTGACTGTGTGATTGATTTCAAGGGTTTCCCTAGCATTGCTAATGAAGTGAGACGCATTGTTCAGGTGTCAAGACAAGTGGATGGTGAAGGCTTCATCAACATCCTCAAGGAAGAAATTGAAGATTTAATCGAAGGCCATCGAGAAACACTGACTAATGAAGAGTTAGAGGAACTGGTAAGATCATCTACAGAAGAAAAAGACGATGACAATGAACAGGAAGAGCCATTAAGTTGGAATCTTCATAAATTTTCTGAAATTTTCCAAGCAGCAAAACACCTTAAAGATTTAATTTTGGACTACGATCCATCTATGGAGCATAGCCTCAAGATTCCCCATGGTATTACAGACATTTTGATCCCATATCAAGAAATGTTTCAGCAGCTTAAGAAACAACAGTGACAGTTGCCAATCACCATGTTTATTAAGCACCACTGGCAGATGAGCCTACACCATCAACTTCTCGCGCTGTGCCAAAGCCTCCTACTTCACCCACAACTTGCTCTCCATCACCCAAACAAGCCTTGCCCTACATCTCCTCCTCCAGGATCAACATAAAGCCTCAATGACCCCCCCCCCCAATAGTGTTGTTGGGGGCTGAGGAAGACTAATCATCAGTGTGTACAGCACCCATCTTCATATCATTCATTATACAGGTGCTTAACAATGTACTTTATGGGTGATTTAAGGGATTTTCAAGGGTAATTTTGACTAACATGTCTTGGGGTTTATGCACCCTCTTCGGAACGTAACACCGACATAAGATGCGACATTACTGTACTTGTTGGTACCCACTCTATTTTATAAGTGCATAGCTACACCTAGATTTACAGTACACTTTTGGCAGATGTAAGAACCTAGAATAAAAAGCAAAAATTCTTATTTCATGAATGAATACACTTAGACTTACAATATACTGTTACCAGATAAAAAATAAAGTTTTGCAGAAAACATCTGCTTTTCCACTTCCATATTTCCATCACTTTAGTGGGCTACAAATTCATATTTGAGTTGGAACTCTGTTTCTTATATAAGAAAATGAGAGGTTTTGGTAAATTGAAGTTCATTAATAACAACTGAATAATGTTAAATATTGAAGTTGAATCAATTTTTTAATTTAACCAAAAATAAAAAAAAAACACCAAAAACTAAAAAACCTGACCCAGGCAGGTGAGTGAGTACCTATCCAATACAACCCTGGTTTGAACTTGAAGAGCTATCTCTGGTCCTATAGAGGTGCCAAAGGTGAGAAAAAACATCTGCGAGCAGAATCTCAAAGATGTGGTGGCAGCATGCCACCCATATCAGCTCTTTTTCAAGAGCTTTTTGAATGCCAGTGCACAAGCCCAGGTGTGGTGCACCCCTCACACCTTAAAGAAGCCCTGCCACAAATACTTCCAGCCAAAATTCTGAGAAAAAGGAGATGTTGGGGAGTGTAAAAAAAAAAAATACAAATCTGATGTAACCTCTAAACAAGTTCTGATCTTGTTGGTTTTAGGCATGTAGCACCCAGGGCCGTAGCCAGACCAAATCAGTAGGAGGGGTGGAGAAATTGACAAGGGGACAATGAAAAAATTTAATGTCATTTTTTGTGAATATCAAAATATACTGCAGAAAATTACATTCAAAACTATAACAAGTAAAACACCATAGGCTAAATAAAAAAATGATCAAACCAAACTGATACATATAGATAGGCATATTGGGTTATAGAAAACAATATTTAGTCTAAATTTAGTGTAAATAAAAGTCTTTGTAAGTTTTTAATTTCAGAATAACTGTATGCAGCAAGTTTTTTTAGCAAAATTCTTTAGGAATTCAAACATGTTTATTTGTTTCGTTCTCTTATTTTCAAAGTCAAGTAAAACAAGTTGGCTATTTTTACAAATAGTAAAAATAGTAAAAATAATCTTCATTTATCAGGAACTTCACTCCAACTTGGGAAATTTAGATGCTAAAAAGCTTGTATCCTCACTTGGCATGGAATTGCAAATTAGCTTATTGGTCTCCTAGTTCACAACAACTCATTCATCTCCTCCTTATTAACATCATCCAGTCCAGTTGCCAGCTTAATCTTCAACTACTTTTATTCTTCTTTCTTTTCAGCAAGATATTTACCTCAATCTATTTTGGCATTCCTTTTCTCTTCCTCAACAGTTGCTTTGTATCTACCACAATCCTTTGTGCAATGAGTGCTCTCTCCTGATTCTCAACTAGAAACTCCCTATTGATATTGAACCCTCATTCAACTGTGGTATCACCAGGTGAAAGAAAAGATTATTAGTAGTAAACTTCCTAAATTCCTCAATTGCACCACTGTCATGATTTCAAGCAAGAACAAATCCAAATGAATTTTCTATGAAAATCCAGAGCTGCTTCTTCACTATCACTCCTGCACAGTTTGTGGTACATATTCATCATTTACTTTATCTGAATCACTCCCATTAATCAGATCACTTGCAATGAACTCCTTCAAAACAATGTCCACTCTCTGGAAGATCTCGAATCACTTTTCATTACACTTAGGTTTAATCATCATCCAAATTCAAGGCTCTTTGTCAAACATTCATCAAAATCAAGGTTTTCTGGGGTAAAATGAAATTCAAGGCAAATTCAAGGTTTTTCAAGGTCATTATCCACAGTCAGTAAATTTTGTAACTCTGAAATCCTTAAAGCTATTTTCAACTTTTAAGGTCATATTGAAGACAATCCCATTAATGAAATTGAAGTAAAATTTTTTATGACTAACCTATAGGATAGGTACAATGACTAATTTGGAATACTTTACTAATAACTGGTTAAACCTCTGTTCATGGACTTAGTACAGAATTATTATTTTTTTGTAAATCTTTAATCTTCGGTGATTCAAAATAAAATTAAATTAAAGCAACTTCAAATTTATTTAATAATACTTGAATATTTTCACAAGAAAATTTTAAATCAATAAGAATTACATTTTTTTCAATGAGCTAAGACTAAGACAGTCTTATTTGGAATCAGTCCAAATAACAACACTCAACCTGTATTGCACAGGTACCGTAGAAGGGGGTACTCTCAGCACCTTGACTTTATTATTCCACAAAAAATAACATTCACACCAAAAGTAAAAGAAAATTTACCAGAAAAAAAAAATGCTCTGAAAGAGTGGTCTCTATTTGTAATTTGACAAACTCCTGGTCCAAGAGACATTATTTAGTAGGTGAATAAGGCTGGAGTAACTTAAAAAAGGGGAAAAAAAATTTAGGATCAACATTTTATTTTTTTTCACCTATTAAACTGTCTTTTCCAAGAACTTACCTATGTCAAATTACAACTAGAGACCACTCTTTCAGAACATTTTTTTTTTTCTGGTAAATTCTTACTTTTTGGTGAAAATGTTACTTTTTGTGGAATAAAGTCAAGGTGCTGAAATTAACCCCTTCTACAGTACCTGTCAGGACATGCACATTCTCATTTATAATGTGTTAGAATTACGCATTCATGCTAATCTCAGTTAATCAACTGTTGGGTAGCAATTAGTGCTTGCATAATACCGAAAATTTTCAATACCGGTATTTGGAGGCAATTATGCTAGAAAAAAATAATTTATTTTGATTTATTATGGTGCCACCCTACCAACCCTCCCACAAGTCTGAGGGACTTGCAGTACTCACCATATTTACTATAAATTAATGACCCAACTCCAAATAGATGGCATTCTATTCGAAAAAGTTTATACAGTAAATTACTAAATTGTAATAAAAATATTATTTGAATTTTTTTTTAGCATATTATACAACTACTGGGGTAGATAGAAATTATTAGTATCTAAATATTTATTTCTTAGTTTGATTTTGAAAGTATGCTTTGAGGAAACAAAGAGCATCTAGGGATTGTTCAGATAGACTTGATCTCAGTTTCATCAGAAATAGGCCTGCAGCAGAAAAGGCTCTTTCTGATTCTGCACTTGTAGGTTTAATTGAAAGCAGTGCCTTGTACAGCTTCTCTAAATTCTCACTTCTCTGTAAAGTAACTTCCAAGCTTTTAAATTCATTAGTAACATCAAAATCAATGGAATTTTTTTTTAGATGGCACTTTTCCTAGTTTGTCCATTTCTTGCATGTATTCACTCAGTAATGAATCTTCTTCCACTTCAGTCTTATTTGCAGCTACATTTTCAGGGTTACATAGAAATTCCTGTTCTTCCATTTCTATCTCCAAATCAACCACATTCTTAAGGAAAAGTCTTTTATGGAGCCTTTCTGCAGTTCTTTTGAGAACTAATTTTGATGGAACAGAAAAACTTTCCTCTTCTTGAACTTTTAAAACTTCGGGATTATGAAGATATTTGATTAAACCTACAATATCTTGCTGTCTTCTTGAAATGTAACGATTTCTAAGACAATCTTTTAAATCTTTTGCTATTGGATTATTTTTCTCTCCTAGTTTCTTTGAAATAAATTTCATTGATGATTCAGCTGTCAGGAGTGATGCATCTTTCGAGCATAACCCTTTAAGAATTATTTCAACAGGACGTAAGGTGTCAAAGGTTTTCAATAATTTCCCACTCTATTGAAGAAATGGCTACAGTTGAATGAATCACTCTTAAAGCTAGTGCAATAAATAGTTTTCTTTGATAGAAAGGAATAGAAAACGAAAAAAAGAGGTTAACTGCAAAATACCCCGAAACTTTTTTTTTCTCTGAATCCTCCAAAAACAGTTTATTTGCCCATCGGAGGACTAAATTGCCTAAATTTTACAATAACAATTTTTGTCAATACCAAAAACCTATAATATCGGTATCGGTATTATTTGTACTTCTTCAATACCGGTATTTCAATACCGGTTTTAACCCCTAGTAGCAATGCATGAGACTAAGTGAATTTAGTTATTCATTAAATCACATTGGTTACAAGGGTAAATAGTATTAGAAACATGGCTGGACTGGAAAAAACCCAAGGTAAAAAAAAAAAAAAAAAAAAAAAAAAAAAAAAAGCGTTTTTGGAGTTTGGGGGTATTTATGCATTTTTCAATATAAATAATATACATAATGGATTAGTTATTCTATTATTTCATAAACTATGGTATGGCATCTGAAGAGTAACAGTGGAGAATGTCAATGGTAAAGCATGAAGTAATTGGAAGACAGAATGGAGATGGTCTCAAATATCAGGTCATCCCATAAGTAATGTCATTTTTTATGATAGATTAAGTTTAAACTAGTCCTACTCGGTTTAAGCATAAATTTTCCAAAGGTTATATCAAAGAGGAGATCTATCATGTTTCACTACATACTTTACAGACCTTGACCAGTGAAGATGTGTTTTGCTTTATGTGAACCCCTCATAAACATGGCAGTATCAGAAGAGCATATCAGGCATATATGTAATGCTTTAAGAGTTCAAAAAAGGGAATAGTGCTACTGAAGCAACGCAAAACATTCAGGACATTTATGGCAATGATATTCTGCATGTGAGGAAATGTCAAAGATGGTTTCTAAAGTTTAAGAATGGTGACTGCTGTTTGACAGATGCAGCACACTCTGGATGCCCTGCTGAGTTTGATGATGACCTGCTGTTAGCCACACTTGAAGAAGACTGTTCAACAACTGTCGAAGAATTGGCCCAGAAACTCAATTCATCCCCATCCACTATCCATCAACATTTGCAACAACTCGGGAAAGTGCCTAAGTTAGGAAAATGGGTGCCACATGAATTGTCAGTTCACAACCTGAGGGTGCGGGTAAACATTAGCACAGCTCTTCATTCCCGTGAACTCCAAGATCCATTTTTGCACTGTTTAGTGACTGGTGATGAAAAGTGGATACTGTACCAGAATGTTAAGCACCGTCAACAGTGGGTTTGTGCTGGAGAACCAGCGACACCACAGCCAAAACCAAATCTTCACCCTCGAAGGTGTTGCTTAGTGTTTGGTGGGATAAAGGTGGTGTAATACACTTTGAAACCTTGCCACACAACCAAACAATCACCACTCAAGTCTACTGTCAACAATTGGATCAATTGAACACTGCACTAAAAGAAAAAAGACCTTCTTTGGTTAATCGGAAAGGAATCTTGTTCCACCATGACAACGCATGTCCTCATACTGCTCGGATCACTTCTGCAAAAATTGAGGAGCTTGGGTGGGAAAAACTTCCATATTCTCCAGACCTTGCGCCTTTAGATTGTCATCTCTTAAGGAGTCTGCAAAACTAACTTGACAAGAAACAGTATACTTCTTTAGATGACCTGCACACCAGTCTTTGTATGTATTTTTTCCCTCAAAACCACCTGAATTTTATAAACATGGCATTGAAAAGCTTGTAGGACATTGGCAGTCTCATTGATTCTGATGGAAAATATATACGTACTAAATTAAAAAGTTTATTTTTTTTGTCCTTCAAATTCTGATCTAAAAAATGACTACTTATGGAATGACCTGATAAAAAAAGTGATTGGTGCCATATCTCAGACTAAACAGAAATTTGCTTGTGCCCAAGAATATGATGTCAGTCTGTAGCAGGGCTGTGGAGTCGGAGTCGTGGAGTCGGAGAGTCGGAAGCAATTTTGGTGGTGCTGGAGTCGGAGTCGGTAAAAATGTACCGACTCTGACCTCAATATAAATTTTAATAAAATATGTTTTTGTGTATCACACTGGCAGCTATGGTGGTTAAACCACTTAAATAATAAACAAATGTTTTCCATTTCAGACACTAATGCCATTAATTCATTTTTTCTTTTCAGATAATATTTTTTATTTTTAATGCTTATTTAATTTAGAGTTTTTTCTAAATTTCATAAGTTTTTAACTTTCAAGTCTAAAACCCCTTTCACAATGGCAAAGACACTTCCAACAAAGTCTGCAGTTTTTTAATATTTTACAATAACCACAGAGGGAAACATTTCGTGTGTCAGTGTATGATAGATGATGATGAAAAATTATGTGAAGCAAAAATCAGTGGTTTTACTGGCTCTGATAAAAATGCACCAACCAGAGCATCAAATTTGAAAAGACATTTGCAGTGTTTCCATCCCAAAATTTTAGAAGTTGTCATTGAGAAAGATGGTAATAAAAACCTTCCAACTACTTCAAAGTTAACAAAAGATCAGAAATCTACTGAACGACAAGCACCACTTACAAGATTCTTTACTACAGACAAAGTTACCGTAACAATGACCACAGATGATGATGCTTCACGTGGTGGTGATGAAATGCCTCTTGTGTAATTATCATCATAGCAGATTTAGAATTAATATACCTTCGGAGTCGGATAGACAAAAAATTGAGGAGTCGGAGTCGGTTTTTTATGTGCCAACTCCACAGCCCTGGTCTGTAGTTAGCTAGCTATTATGATTTTTGTAACTTAACTTAGTCAAGGAAAACAACCTGCTCTCAGAATGATAGTTTGATTTAAAAAAAAAAACTAGTTTCCCCAAACCTTACTTTAACATCCATATGGAAAAACTACATGTTTACACTATGGTATCATATGTGATACCTTTATTTCATAATTAAATATAAATTATTAATTTATTGAATTAAATAACTTCAAAATTGCCTCAGGATTGGCAACATAGCCTATTGGGAATGAAAATAATTGCCATACATACATAGAACTCTCATGTAGGCATCAGGCCTACTTGACAAGAAAACCAAATTTATTATTTCGTGTTCAACATTTTCCACTGCTGACTTGCAAAAATTACTTAGAGAGAAGAGTCAACAAACTTTACAAAATCAGCAAATAATAAAAATACAAAGATTTATATATTATACTGCTGGCACTCTTGAGCTGCTTATGTTACAGCAATGCTTTAAGCAAGGAAGATGTACTTTATCTTCCTATAAATTCTGAGTAAATTCCTCATAATATAAAACCTAATAACTATAAAAAGGATAGGCCTATTCCTTCAGGTATTTAAATACAGTGACTGCCTATATTAGTTACATCAAATCAACTCTGTGAAATTCTATCGTACCGTGGCCCTACATCAAAACAGAAGTGAGGCCCAATGAAATAATAGGGTAAAGCAATTTTTTTTGTTTACCATTAAGCAGCACAAATACTGGAGGCAAATAAATATAAAGAGGTCCTTTGAAGACCTACATATACATAACTAACGAAAAAACGTAGGGCTTTTGTCATTAACTCTCCACTATAATCTGCTGGAAATTTCCAATAGATGAGGTTAACAGGCAATCAACCCATAGCCCCTATATTTTTTTTCAAAATCTATTTGGTAATTTTTTAATAAAGATACCATTTAACACTAGAATAGCGCGAGTGATCAATTTGACCACAAGCAATATTTTCTCCTTATTGTCAGCATACTTTCAGGCGCACAGTGCTGGGTCAACTTGACTTTCCATGCCTAGTGGTGGCAAACATGCACAAAATATTTTGTGGTTCTAACCTTCATAGGACCCACGTAACAGGCAGTCATACCTAAAACAGCTGATTGGCCAATTTGACCACCAGTGAGATTTAGCATATACAGTAGACCCTCACATTAACACACACTTTGGGGGGAGCATGTGGTCGCTAAAGTGAAATTTCCGCTAAAGTGAAGTATGGAAAACACCTACTTTAACATACTTTTATGTACTCACCATAAATAGTCAATCTTCCAAAATATTGTCAGGAACTTCTGGTGTGATGGCCAGAAAATCTAGGTCTGGTGTGAGGGTCATGACTCCTGAATTCCACTTCAGGCTCTGGTAGGATGGCTGGCGAAGGAGTACTACTGCTAGTACTTGCACTCTCAGGAAACTGGAGTGGTGACACAGTGAAGCCAACACTGCTACTAGTACTTGGCATTGGTGATGGTTCGGTGGGCAGTGAAAGGTCAGACATTCCACTTGAAATGGAGCTTCAGCGTGAAATGGGCACAGACATACATTGGGGCTTGGCAGCAGGGGGCTTGAAGAAATCATGAATTTTCATTTGCTTGATCCTTTTGCTTTGACTGGCAATGATTTCATTTTGGCACTTCCTTATGTAGTTATAGTAAGGGAGAATATTAGGCAGTGCCATAGTCTCATCAATGAATTTCAGCAGAATCAGCAGCTTCTCTTGCCTGGCTCAATGTAGTCTTGGATATAACCTCAGACACATCTTCAGCATCCTCATCAAGTGGTTCATCAGTGGATCTGTCTTCAGACCTGACTGAAATGGCCGCAATTTCACTCTCACAAAGATCTTCGTACCCTGGGTCACCATCATCAGCATCAAGCCATTCCACAACTTTGTCCTCTGTGGCCTGTTTCACCTGCTTGTTGGAGAACACCCAAATAGTCCTGTGGCTCAAAGCCCTCGAAGTCTATTTCCAGGTCCTGGATGTTATGGAGCAATTTCTTCCAGGCATTGCGCAGAGTGGACTCCTTGACCTTGTTCCAGCTGTTGGCCCAATTGTAGATAGCAGACTTGATGTTGTAGGCTTTGAAGTTCTTGAGTGTCTTCTCAGCCCTGTCCTGTGTGTCATCTTCAGAGATGAGAGACAAGCACTACTCCAACTGTTTGGCCCTGTAGATTCTCTTGCAGCTCACTATCATCCCCTGGTCCATAGGTTGTATTACTGACATGGAATTAGTGGGGAGGAACATGGCTCTGATAATAGTCCATGTGAACAAGGCCTTCTTGCTGCTCCTGTAGATGAAGTTCATGCACACAGTCCTTGAGTATGTGAGGCTTGGCTGATCTTCCAACCACCAAAGGCTTCAGTCTGTGTGTGCCATCAACATTTGTGCAGGACAACACAAACGCTGTTTGTCTGTCTTAAAGCCTGGAAGATGTTTGTCAGTTTTGTGGGCCAGTGTATTTGTGGGCACACTTCCAAAATAAGCCTGTCTCATCGCCATTATACAGCTGGTAGGAAGCAACCCCAGCCTCATCAATCAGAGTCTGTAGTTCACACCTGAATGACCACTCAGGACAGGTCCGCACTGGCTGCTTCTCCCATAAGCTTTCTGTTCAATAAGCCATGCCTGCACTGGAAACGATACAGCCAGCCACCACTTGCTTTAAAGTCTACATCATTGAACTCCTGCGTGAAACACTTAGCTGCCGACTGGATGTTGATTCCTCTGACTGGAATGTTCTTGGCCTATTGCTACTTGAACCACATCTACCTTTTTCTTGTAGGATGTATTCAAGCGAGACCATTTTGAACTCCTGCCTCCAGATTCACTGTCTAGCACATAGGCGTGTATATTGTTGCGCTTCTGCTTGACTTCATAAACAGTGGTCTTGCTTATCTTATGCTTCTGCATAACAAACACTACACTTAACCCTTGTTCTATGTCAGCGAGAATCACTTTCTTCCCTTCAATGGAGATTGTATGCCTTTTCTGTTTGACACCGGTAGTACCACTTGTGGATGCCATTGTTCAGAAAATAAAGTTTGTACAAGCAGGCAATAATTAACCCTTTAACCCCGGGTATACCAGCCCAGCACCTTCCCCATGGGGGCAAAAAATTGAGAAAAATCAAATTTTTTAAAAATTCATTTAATTAATTACAATCATATACGTGGTAAAAGAATAGATATAATGGAGGCGTAAACCTTATATTTACCATATATTATTGTTATGTAACATAAAATATATTATAACACTCAGCAGTGATGTCATTTCCAGCAGTGATTTTTGGTTTCCGAGGCAAGTTTGAACTTTCAAAATTGCTTCCGAGTATGGTAACTTCGGAAGCAATCGCCTATGCAAAGCCCAACTTTACATTCTGGACAGCACGTTGTCACATTTCTTTTTTTGTGTGTGTTTTGTGGTGTTTGAGCAGACATGGCATAGACGCTGACCTTTTGCTCTGGAACCAGTAGGTGGCACATGTGCTGTATAATGTCTTTCAGAGAAATTTACTGCCGCAAGCCTATCTATGTTTCCTGTGCTTTGTCTGCCAGGTCTTACCACTGTCAAAGCACCATACCTTTCTATTACTTGTCTTATCACATTTTGGCTAAAATCTTTTAGCCTTAGATGTACATTGCCAGTTTTCACTAGAGGGTCATTCCAGCTCAATTGGCACAGGGGTGGTCGGGTGACTATCTCCAATTTTCTTCAAATTTTCAGGGTTGATTCATACACCATTCAATAGCTTAAATCTAAAATTTTAGCTTCCTCAGTCAAAAACTTAATTTTATGGTCGCTTAAATGGCCCCCCACCTTCAACAAAAAATGCCCATGTTGGGCTTGATCGGCCAATGCCTTCATTTTGAGAGGCCTTGAAAAGTATCTTCTAATAGGAGTAGAAGCTTCAAATTTGTCAGGCCAATACAACTTCTGGTGGGCTTTTCAATTTTGCAAGCAAAAAGGCTGTGGAACAAATAGTTTTTAAGTTACAAGGACTTAAATATGGCTCCATTCTGAAGCTTGCATCAATTCCTCCCACTTTTACAACTACCATTTTCAAAAGTTTTAGTTCTACATCAATCACAGCTGTTTTAATATTCCTAATAGTCTCTATGGGTTGTAAATTTATGAGTGAAATAAAAAAATAACCAAAAAAGGATTTATTTATATTTTTAAGAATTTCCAAAAGTTGAAATTTTCACAAAATTTGCAAAATTAACATCAACTTTGGGGCTTAATATAAAGGTGTTCAAAATTAGTCAGGGAGTTGATACTTCTAGTAAAGAAAGATACATATGTATAAAAAAAACATATGGAATAGATCTCAACTCCTTCATATAGTTTTGGTGATTCAAAGAAAAGTACTTTTTGTGAAAAATCTCATTTTTAAATTTCTATTTGACATTGAATTGTAATATGTAAATAAGTCTAAAACATACAAGAAATTTAATATGTCTGTCAAAACAACCAGCAACTCGAAGGGCTCTGGGTAGCTCATTTCGCTTTGTATATTCTTATAAATGTAAAACATGATGGTTAATCATTAATGTCCAGGCCTATTTTATAGATCATGATCTTTTATTTTCAGAAAATTTAACTAGAGCAATTAACTTAATTTTACTGCCTGTAATAATGGCTTATTCTAATCAAGAATCAAAGTGCAGCTTTGGTATGTACTTGGATGATCCATGTCATGAACACAGACTCACCAGGAAGGTGGGTATGTATACCTTACATGAGCTGACAGATGAAACAAGGAAACTGCTATTGTGGAGAACAAAAGCAACTGTAATCAACCCAAATAGTGCTACTGTATGCTACC
Source organism: Bathynomus jamesi (assembly GCA_023014485.1). Classification (NCBI taxonomy): domain Eukaryota; kingdom Metazoa; phylum Arthropoda; class Malacostraca; order Isopoda; family Cirolanidae; genus Bathynomus; species Bathynomus jamesi. Next base: position 164,147 of record JAJOZX010002161.1, on the reverse strand, counting down.
ACCATGAAAAAATGTTTGGAATGCATTACCAACAAATGCAACGTAGCTGCCAAGATCCATGGAGAAATCATCGAAAGATAACAAGTAAGTAAATATAGGTACTAATATATTTATATTTCATAAAGAAGTTTATATTGTAAATTGTAACCTAAATTAGCTATTTAATTTTAATAGGGTAGGCTATATACTGTGCTACTGAATGCATATGTTTTGAATATTTTATACGAATAGCCTATAACCAAATGTTGAGGTTTTAAAATTATTTTCCAATGTGTTTAGAGTTTACATTACCCTACTTTATTTGCAGAATCACTACAAATTATTGACAAAGACATAGCAACTAGACTGAATCTGATACCAGGACAGAAACTTTGCTCAACATGCTTCTCTAGAGCCAAGACGATTGAAGATGAAAAAGACTCAGGTAGTGATGAATATGTTCCAGAAGAAATAGTTAAGGAGACATTTGACGAAACGTTAGGTTCACTAGAATGCTCACCCATTAAGTATGTAAGAGCAAGAGATCGAAAGTTTTACGCGAAAAGGAAACTAAAGCAAATTGAAACATCAACAAAATCAAAGCTGTCAAAAGTACTTCATATGAAGCCTAGCATTTTGGATGAGGAAGCGGAGAAACCTATAGAGAGTGAGGAAGAAAAGTGTTATCAGCATATGATAGAGGAACTGAAAGAAAAGTGTAAAACTAGTACCAGACAAGAAAAGATACAAATTCTAACACTCCTTCCAATTGGTAAAACCTGGTCCAGAGAAAGAATTATGAAAGAATTTGAAGTGTCAGCCAGAATGGTTAATGCTGTGAGGGCCTTAAAGAGAAAAGAAGGTATCCTTCCTATAATGAGAAATAAAAAGAGTAGCAAGGGTATAAGCGATGAAATAAAGGAAAGAGTGATAGAATTTTTCCAAAACAATGAATATACTAGAGAATGCCCTGGTAAAAAAGACTACAAATCAATAAAAACACCACAAGGGAAGGTTCACAAGCAGAAAATACTGTTGTTGACAAATATCAGAGAATTATATACGCTTTACAAAAATAAATATCCAAATGACAAAATCTCCAAATCAAAGTTTTTTGAACTGAGACCAAAATGGTGTATGGGTGTGGGGAGTAAAGGATCACACAATGTATGCATTTGTGAAATACACCAGAACTTTAAACTTTTATGTGAATCACTCCCCGTCAAAGTAGAATTAAGAGTGTTACTAGGGAAAATAGTCTGCAACACTGAAACCAGAAACTGCATGATTAATAACTGCAAAACATGTCCTGGTTTAAATGAATTACGGGATTGGCTTCTTACCATTTTTGAAAACAATGATTATGACATGGATGATGAGGTTTCCTTTAAGCAGTGGCTTCATACAGACCATACCCAACTGGTCACAATGACAAAAAGTGTTTCGAATGTAGTAGAAGACATATGTGAAAGTGCAAAAAAGTTGAAAGTACACCATTTCATAGCAAAAGCCCAATCAAAATATTTGTCCGACTGTAAAGAAAACCTCAATGATTCTACAGCATTAGTGCTTGTTGACTTCTCTGAAAACTATAGTTTTATAATTCAGGATGCCGTACAAGGGCATCACTGGGACAATACCCAGGCTACCTTGCATCCGGTAGTCTGCTATCAAAAAGTGATGGTGAACTAAAAGTTACAAATTTTTGTGTAATATCAGATTCACTTACACACAACACAACTGCAGTTCATTCTTTTTTATGTGAAGCCTTGAAATTACTTAAAAGTCAGAATCCTAAACTAAAACATATTTGTTACTTTAGCGATGGCGCAGCAAGTCAATATAAAAACTATAAAAACATCATTAATTCAGTGTTACATGAAAAAGATTTCCAACTAACATGTGAATGGAACTTTTTTGCCACCTCTCACGGAAAGAGCCCCTGTGATGGTGTTGGTGGCACCGTCAAAAGGTTAGTTGCCCGGGCAAGTCTACAAGCAACAAGTAAAGGTCACATCACCAATCCAAAAGAGATGTTCGATTGGTGCAAATCTAATATTAATGGTATACAATTTCTGTACATTGATTCAGCTAAAATTGAGGAAAATGCTAATTTATTTGAGTTAGAAAAAAGGTATTCCTTAATTAAGACAATCCCAGGAACCCGTTCATATCACTGCTTTAGACCTTCATCAACAGGCATTAAACTGTACAAAATTTCTAGTGATGAAAATTTCTTTAACGTACAACTTTCCTTCCTCAATGCTACACAAGAAAATGTGGCTTACCAATATAAACCTGGTACATATGTGGCCTGTTTCTATGAAGGTGACTGGTTTGTTGGAAACATAGTTGAAGTGTGTGATACTGAGAAGGATCTATTAGTAAATTTCATGAAAAAGAATCCTTTTAAATGGCCTGAACAAGAGGATTTGCTGGATTCCATTCCAACATGTTTTGTGTTCAATTGAACCACCTACAGTTGCTGGGAAAATGGGGAGACAGTACAAGTTATCAAGTACAAGTTATCAAATGATTGTTTATCTAAAATTGAGGAGTATTTTAAAAAAAGCCTAAGTAACTACAGACCTGTATCAAGCTGAATAATAAATTGCCAATTTATGGCTGTGAGGCCATGGAGTGTTGAAGACAATCAGACTTAAAGCCTGAGTACAATAATAAATTCCTGAGTCAGTGTCTAAACATAAGTTATTAGCTATATATAAGTTTACATACGAATTTACATCAAAAACACATTAAAAAAAGAATATGAACTTATAGCCAATAATTCACATGCTTAAAAACTCAGGAATTCATTATTGTATATAGCTAAGTACTGTACACTTGTATTAAGGGAAGTAATACAACAAAGCTACTTAAATTTAAGGTTTTGTACTGAAAATGGTGGTTACTGCTAGTTTATCTGTACTAACTGCATAATTTAAATTACTAGGAAGTGCTTAAAGAGCAGTAGAACACGGTTCTACATGATTTACTTAGGTAGATCCAAGTATTGAGCCTACAAGCTGGTCCATCTGTTGTGTTAACTGCAAATGTAGTAATAATCTAGGTATATATTATGTCTTTTTTATGAGTAAAACTTATTTAGATAATTTAACATTTGTGAATTAACTTACCAAGTAATAAAATGGAAGTAAAATTACAATTCAATGTAAAAAGAAATTTAAACATTTCAAAATTTTGAAAAAATTCAGAATTTTTCACAAAAAGTACTTTTCTTTGAATAGCCAAAACTATATGAAGGAGTTGAGTTGAGATCTATTCCTTAATATATGTTTTTGTACACATATGTATCTTTCTTTACTAGAAGTATCAACTCCCTGACTAATTTCGGACACCTTTATATTAAGCCCCAAAGTTGATGTTAATTTTGCAAATTTTGTGAAAATATCAACTTTTGGAAATTTTTAAAAATAAAATAAATCCTTTTTTGGTTATTTTTTTATTTCACTCATAAATTTACAACCCATAGAGACTATTAGGAGTATTAAAACAGCTGTGATTGATGTAGAACTAAAACTTTTGAAAATGGTATAGTTGTAAAAGTGGGAGGAATTGATGCAAGCTTCAAAATGGAGCCATGTTTAAGCCCTTGTAACTCACACTCTTTGTTCCACAGCCTTTTAGCTTGCAAAATTGAAAAGCCCACCAGAAGTTGTATTGGCATGACAAATTTGAAGCTTCTACTCCTATTAGAAGACACTTTTCAAGGCCTCTCAAAATGAAGGCATTGGCCAATCAAGCCCAACATGGGCATTTTTTGTCAGTGGGGGACACTTAAGCGACCATAAAATTAAACATTTTTGACTGAGGAAGCTAAAATTTTAGATTTAAGCTATTGAATGGTGTATGAATCAACCCTGAAAATTTGAAGAAAATCGGAGATGGTCACCCGACCAACTTTCTGAAATCTGTACCAGTTGAGCTGGAATGACTAGATACATATTGTAACAATTTAGCATAACTAAGTCCATCAAATGAAAAACAATCTTTTTATACCACTTCACTGATTTGCGAACGCACTCGACTGTCGTGATTTGCATGTCTGATTTGTCTATGAGGCACATGTTGTGGGTGTCATCTACTACGATGTCTGGTTTTCTAACTGGCTCATTTGTTTTACAGTCCTTTTTTCTACTATCTATCATTTTTCCTTTGTGGAAAGTCGAAAGCATGTACACATCTCTCTTATCAACCCATTTCATTGCAAGTAGTTTACCACTTTTTTTTACACAAATGCTCTCCTCGCTTCATTTTAGGCCTAGCTGTAAATTTAGGATATTTTTTCCTATTTTTGCGAACTGTTCCACAAGAACTAGTTTTATTGCTATGTAAATACAGTGATAGATAAGGGCTCGTATACCAGTTATCGGTATACAACAAGTGCCCTTTGCCTAAATAGTTTTCCCCCATCAACTTTTTTACAACAGCACCAGAAAAGCCTAGCTCGTCATTTCGGGGTATATCAATGTCTGTACCAGTATACACAATTAGATCCAAAAGAAGTTCAGTTTCACAATCACATAGCACAAAAAGTTTGATGCCAAACCTATGTCTCTTTGATGGTATGTACTGTTTGAATACTAGCTGGCCTTTGAATAAGACCAGCAATTCATCAATAACGAGTTTTTGAAATGGTTGGAAATATTTTGAAAATTTATCTTTCAGACGAGTCATTATATCTCTAATTTTCCAGAGTCTGTCATTGGTGTTTGGTTGAGCATTATCTTCAAAATGAAGGCACTGTAATAACTGCACAAAACGATCTCGAGTCATATATTTCCCCAAAAAATCCGTGGCAAGCATTTAATCTTTTGTCCAGTACGTATTCAGAAATGCTACGCTTTTTCACGTGTGCCATGAGCATAAACAGGCCAAAAAACACGCACATTTCTTCTTTATTTGTATCCACCCAACGTTTCATTTTTTAATTCAAAGATTCCGCATTATTTTGAACAGCAAACCTATAATATTTATTTGTTTCACTAATAATTTTGTCCATAACATCATCAAAATATGCCAAAAAATATTCACTTTCTCGAGCATCCTCAGCAACTAAAGTCATCTGTAATACCCGGATTTCCTTCAAATACGTATTTATGCAGAGAAAATTCCAACACATCATCCCATTCAATTGTATTTGTTTCGTCATTATCAGATTCACTAACACTTATATCATAACTTTGGGTTTCACTTTGTTCACTATCAGAAAATCTTTCTTCCTCCTCACTCAAGTCATCAAGCATTTGGGCTATCTGATTGTCCCTAATATTTTGTTTCCTGGGCCTACTGCCCACACCACTTGTACTTGGCACATTCATCCTCGTAAATCAATCAATCGGAACTGACACTTTTCATGAAAAATCATAAGTCAATGACGTATTTGAAAGAGACGGCCAACCCACTGTTTCAGCCAATGAGATTATTATTTACATCATATGTCAAATCTGCAACCAATCACAGTCTGCTACATCATTGTTGGCTTGTAAGCCAAAACTGTATCTCTGACACAGCATGCTGGTCATGCGTTGGCTTCTAAGCCAACGCCGTTTCACGGGCACAGTGAGACCGTTGGCTTCAGAGCCATACCCCTATATGTACTTACTATTAACTGATGTCACTTTGAACTAAAAAAAATGTTTTGAACTGATGACCTGTGTAACAATAAAATAAAAACAACCACATACAGTACATATATACAGTAGGTATTCATAAATAAATGACATTTAAATACATAAATATAAATAATTATGTAACTATCTATGTTACATCACACAAAAGAATGCCTAACATGCACAACACTTGGAAGTGGCACTATGCACATACACAACCACTCACACCACCACTGCCCACGCAATACAACAGGAAACAACTGACCACAACCTCACCCAAGGGCTGGTTCCAATAATATTCCAGTGGCATCACCTTCACTTTAATGACTCAGAGTCTGCTAAAGTGAAGTTCAGTGATACTAACACTTTTTTGGCAGAAATCTTCATTTTAACAACCTGTATTACGTTAAACTGAATGTTAATGGCCAGACAGCAATTTAGTCCATCCAAGTGAAGTTTCTGCTAATGTGAAGGTCATTAATGCGGGGGATTTCTATATACTATATACATGAGGCAGTCAAAAACTTTGTGAACATTTTGCTTGTCAGCTGTACCAGTACCTGTCATCATGGCAGGTTTTACTGCACACCACCTTCAAAGTAATTCCCTTCCATTTCTGCCAGTGGCAGTTAGCAGGGGTGAGGTCTGGAGAGTAGGGAGGTTATGGAACCACAGTGATCAGTGATGGCATTCTTGGTCAGATACTCCTGGACCAAAAGATACCAATAACTTGATGCATTATCATGGTGGAGCAGCCAGTTTCCAGATTCACAAAGATGTGGGCATTTATGGTAGCTACATAGCTTTTCACAGACAGTGAAGGCTGTCTTTGTACACAGGGTTGGAACCCAAAAACCCAGCACAATATTCTGCTGTCTTTTTTTGTACTTCCAGCATCTACTGCTGAAATCAGATATGGCTTTTTTCCATTATGAATACTGTGTGCAATAATAGGATCATTACCTACTGAACTCCAGCCATCTTGTATAAAGGTAATGGTACAATCATCAAGATTAAGGTCATTCTTCATTTCATGGATTACTTCTTCATTAACTTTCATTAACAGATCAGATGCCAACCTTTTTCTGTTTGGTGGTTCATATCCTGATCTTAGACCTTTGATTAATTTTATAAATTCTTTGTTTTCTAAAACATTGAAGGGTATGTTAACTGAAAAAAAGAACCTTGCAACTTGTAAATCTAATTCTTCCTTTTGGTCCACAGTTGTTCTTACCACAAATGGTGTAATTGATCTTTGCCTTTTATGCTTTATTAGTGTTGAATGACAGAATGTGGATGATGAAGAACCTGCACTGGTGTCACTCATTTCAGACACATTTTTACTTATAATCTTTGGATCATCTTTGCCAGAAACCAAAGTTAGAGGAAGTGAATCAGTTTCAACTGATGCTCCAAATTCGAGTCTTAGCATACCTCTTGCCTCATTTTCAAAACATTCTATTTTTCTTTTACTGCATTTCTCTAGATGATGTTTCACACACACAATTTTTTGAGCGATACTTTCTTTGCAATAATTGCATAGTACTCTAGTAGGCTGATCACTTAATAAAGTCACCTCATCCCATTCGCTAGCTTTAGATCTTCCACCTCTATAACTGAGTTTGGCATCTTAAAAATTTAAATTTGAGTTAGGTCTAAATAAAGCTGAAATCTGCTGTCAAGAAATAAAGGAAAGATCTAAAATTAAAATGGAGAAAATTTTAATGTCATTATTATCTCTCATGTCTGAACTTTGTGAAATAAAGATATCTTTTTAATATATATTGTAGATTAGATAAATAAATTAATAAAATAATAGATATATAAGGCACTAGATAATTATCAAACCTTTCTAAAAAAATTTTCAACCCATCAAAAAACCAAAACCCAGTCTAGTCTGAGTGGGACGTCATTTAGGCCTAGGTTAGATTAGGGGTACTACTTACCTTTCTTGGTCCTAAATTCATTATGGGTACCCATGCCTGGTTAGGTTAATTGAATGCCCAGTTAGGTCAACTGTATGCCCTTGACAATTGGTTAGGTTAAGTTGTGTTATTTTCATTAGTTTTAACAAAAATATCATAACAACCAATTGTCAAGGGCAGAGACATTAATTGCTTTAAAATAGTGGGGAGGACACTTTGCCTTCAAACAGTGAATCAAATAATACTCTGAGTAGTTGTTGCTACAAATGCTACGTGCAATTATTAAAATGCAAATTGACTGCTAAATTCCATGATAAATATACACTGGTGTTCATCTCACTGATTTTAATGATTTTTGGTGTGGTAGTTGGTTATGATGAGTAATGAAGTGTGACCAAATTTTAGCCACTTGGGTCAAATAGTTAGCTAATAGATGCACGATTTGCTAAAATGTTGAAACATTTGAAAAAAAAAAAAAAAAGTACATATAATTATAAAAAAAAATAAGTTTTCAGATGGGCTGGACAATGTTATATTTTTTAGTTCCGAATAATTTTATTTCGGAAAACTCTGTATAAGTTAGGTAATGCAGAATTCACATTAGATTATACACTACACTTTTTAATTTTCCCTTGGTTTACAAAAGTTGCTGATAATATTGCACCAGACTGACTTATTTAATTTTAGTATGGGTCGAATATTAATGGATTTTTTTTAGTTCGCCATTATTGAGGGATGACTTTATATACAAAGAACGGATAATAATGCTTAAGAATAGTTTTAAGTTTTAATTGGCTACCATATACATACATAATTTTAGTTGTAATGCAGAGGCTCTCTCTCTCTCTATTTGTGTGTGTAAAGACATTTAGGACCTCAGTCTGCGGAAATTTCTTTTCCTATAAAATAGTTAATATCTGGAACCAACTTCCCTCAGAGGTTGTTTCCAGTCAAAGTGTAAATCTGTTTAAAAATAGGCTAGACAAAGTACTGAACACACTCATAGTTTAAGATTAAAACCTCAGAAAACTCTGCAGGAGTTCGCTTGCTCAGTCTCTGTGAGCAAGCTAAATAGAGCTATTTATATATTCTCCACTTTCCTTGGCTACTTTTCCAGGGTCAAGGTATTTTCTTCAACCTTTTTCCGTACCTGCCTCTGGCAGGGAGGGAGCAGAGCCTTCTACTTTTCTACTACTGCTAGGATAGTTGAAAGAAAAATAAACTTTCACAAAACTCTCTCTCTCTCTCTCTCTCTCTCTCTCTCCGCAGGGGGTATAAAGGTTATGCACATTTCTTCTGGATGTAGTAAACTTTATACTTGGGGTGTGACAGCCCTCCGGTCCTGAGTCGTGGGATTCTAGAGGAACTGGCTGCCAGCTCCTTTAGGTTCTCTCTCTTTCAGGAGGGCGGGTAAAGTATTTTGCACAATCCCGTCCTGTGGGTTACTAGGACCCCATCCCATCCCTACTCTGACCTTTTAGATTACGTTAAGGTTGTTCTCCTCTCACTGCAAAAAAAAAAAAAAAAAAAAAAAACCTTTTCTTTTAGTATCAAGTCTTTTTCTCTTCTTTTACTATTAGGACCCTACCACCACCTCATGCGTGGGAAGAGAGGCTTTGGAACCTCTATAAATAACACCATTTAACGCTCGTAGGTTGTGAGAGACTGGGATGGAGGGGTCCCAGGCATAGGGGCGCGATGAATGGAGTGTGGCTAGTGCCCCATTAAGCCCATTCCTAACGCGTAATGGCTTGACCAGCCCCCTGCGACCATTCTTTGGTGACCAATTGATGGTGCTTGGCTGTACTGCTCTGAGGTGAGAGGGCTTTACTGCCCAACTGGCTGCCAGGCCAGCGTAAAGTCTCGGGCGTAGCCTCTGGGTCTAGTGGGATATCCCTTGAACACTCGATTCTAAGAGTCTGGCCCACTTGTGAGTGACTAGTAAGACTTAGTAAGGGGCTGCATCTCGCTGTCACTCCTGGCGGAAAATCTGTGACGCTTGCGTCGCGAGTGTTTGTCAGTTGGTAGCTGCGACACGTTTGGGACGGTCCGGCCCTGGGGAGACCTTTGGTTGGTGCGGCAGCAGGAGAGGTGTAGTCTTCTGGAAGGAATGAATGTCACTTGCAAAAAGGCGGATGCGTCTACGCGCGGGATGAATTCACCCACCCCCCCTTTTTTATATACTGGTCATAACGTTTTTGGATAGTTTTCATTGCTAGAACGCTTTATCTTATTCAGAGTATTCAGAAAAAACAAAAAAAAGGAGAAAATATGGCAGGGCCAGCTAAATTGAAAGCAGAATGCTTTAAATGTAAAGTTAATCATTGGTGCGTAGACTTCCCAGAGGGTAGTATCAGCGATATCACATCCCTTAGTGTATGTTTGTTTTGTAAACTTAGAGACAACCACGAAAAGGAAGTTAAAGAGCTAAAGGAATTAGTAAAAAAGCTTGAAGCTAGGGTCGTAGCACTGGAAATCCAACCCAGTGGACAAGATCAAATTAAAAACACACCAGCAGATTCAAACTAAGATTAAGTATCTAGAACAAAGGGAGGGCTCAAAGAAGGGATCGATAGAGAAGGGTGGGCAGGGGCCAATGAAGAAAAAGGGTGGGAAGGGGCCTGCTGATGGCCCAAAGAAACCGAAGGATGTAGCTACCTGTCGGGGTGTCTCGGGTGGTGTAACTGCGTGTATGGGTGGCGACGGGTTTCGAAAGGTCTCGGGCAAGAAGGCTGCGAAGCCGAAGCCTGAGACCCCAGTTGCCCCTGTCAAGACCTCTAACCGCTTTAGTCACCTGTGCTCGAAGGAGGAAGACACCGTTTTGATTGGGGACTCGCAGATCAGGGGCCAGGAGAAGTACTTTGCTTCAGCAAACCGGGATGGGAGGAAGGTAACGTGCTTACCTGGGCAGGGAACGGCGCACTTAAGGAAGGAGGTAGAGAAGGTGCGCGTGGCTAGTCGGAGGACTGCGATCGTTTTCCACGCTGGTGGCAATGACCTGTTCCTCAAAGGCGGTGGGGTAGGTCTTACTGAAGGGATCATCACCGAGATCATGTCTCTTGCGGATGATCTAAAACTGAAGACAGACAGGGGAATGTTAATGGGTATTTTACCGCGAATGAATGTCAGTGACCACGCGTTCAGTAAGGTCATTGGCATCAACGAGAGGGTACAAGACTTGTGCGTTCCGCTGGGCGTGAAGTTTATTGACCCCTTCGATGCATTTTCGGGTAGGTGGGACCTTTACCAGAGGGATGGTGTCCACCTCAATAACAAGGGTAAAGGTGTGCTAGGCGCGCTGCTCGACCGGCACCTATACAGAATGGTGAGGTCGAGTCCGGGGAGAGATGATGGGCCCCCACCAGGGAGATGATGATGAGCCGGTGGCGGACATACCTTCGACTGAAGGGTGCGTCGAAGTACAGGTGGGTGACCCTCCTCCTACGTTGGAGGGGGCTCAGTCTCCTGCGGAAGTTGCCCCCTCATTAGTGAGGGGCTCTTCAACTCCCGACAGCCCTGGCTGTTCGGGAAATGGGTCGTGCTAGGGGGCGGTCAGAATAGGGAAGGCTCCCTCCGTGCAATGCTTTTTAATGCTAGGTCAATTAGGAACAAGTTTTGCGAGCTACGGGCACTCTTAGCATCAGAATACCAGGATATCGTTGCTATCACCAAGTCCTGGATTCATACTGATCGTAGGGACTACATTGGGGAGTTCAAAATTCCCAGGTATAGAATGTTTCGCAAAGACCGCACCCGTGGGGAGGGGGGTGGGGTACTAATATACGTCAGACACACATTGAGTCCGGTTGACTGCCAGTTCCGGTCAGAACGGGAGCTGCTTGGCGTCGATCTGAACGTGGGAGGGACGAACTATAGGTTAATCTTGGTGTACAGACCTCCGCATCTCCTCCTCGAGGTTGATACAGCCCTGTACACCAAACTCAGTAGCCTGCTAGGGGATAGGGTGTGTGTAGTTTTAGGAGACTTCAACTGTCGCGGCATAAAGTGGGAAGGCCGATGCTGAAGGGAGGAGGCTAGTTGACTTTGCTGATGAGAACTTCCTCACTCAGTGGATCAACGAGCCTACACGAGGCGAAAGCGTTCTAGACTTAGTATTCACGACCGAAGACAACCTCGTCACTGGCCTCACCATTGACGAATCGTTGGGCGGGAGTGATCACGGTCTTATTAGGTTCCTTGTGTGCGTCCCTCGGGTGAAGCGTAGTAACTCGAGAGGCAGTAAGCTCGATCTCCGGCGGGCAAACTTTGTTAGCCTCAAGGATAGCGTAGCAGAGATGGGGTTAGAGGTTGGCGGCGATGTTGAGGGAGTGTGGAGTGCATTCCGGGATGAGTTTATGGTGCTGCAGTCTGCTGCCATACCCTCAAAACCGGTCACCCCTGCTTCAACGCAGCCTAAGTGGTTCAATCGTGGCATCGCTTCGGCTATCCGAAATAGGAAAGTAGCGTATAGGAGGGCGAAGGCCAATCATTCCCACGAGAACACTGAAGCGTATGTCCGCCTGTGTATGGAAGTGAAGGCGAAGGTTAGGCTAGCGAAACGTAACGAAGAACTACGGGTGGCAAGCCTCTGCAAGGGGAACCCTAAGGAGTTCTTCAGTTATGTTAATAGTAGAAAGCCCATTAGAAGCATGATAGGTCCTTTAAAGGACGGAAGCGGCGTTCTGCGGACCTCCGACGCGGACATCACTAATGTGCTTAATGAGTACTTTGCGGGAGTGTTCACCAGGGAGGATACCCACATCATCCCCAAGCCAGCTGTGAGGCACGAAGGTGCTGGCCTGGATAGTGTTAGATGTACCGCGACAGTCGTTGCTCATAGAATAGACAAACTGAGCGCGTTTAAGGCTCCTGGGCCAGACCAGTTTCTCCCCAGTGTTTTGCGAGAAGTGCGCGACCAGGTGGCTCCCCACCTGGCTACAGTCTTCAACAAATCGTTGGTGATGAGCCAGGTGCCTGGTGGGAGGCCAACGTGACCCCTATCTTTAAGAAAGGGGATCACAAAAGTCCAGGGAACTATCATCCTATTAGTCTCACTTCAGTTGTAGGTAAATTATTAGAAAGGATAATAGCTGATAGAATCATTGACCATTTGGATTCCTACAGGCTGCTTGGGGACTCCCAACATGGGTTTAGACGGCATAGGTCGTGTCTCACCAACTTGCTCGAGTTTTTCCACGTCATGTTGAGTGAGTACGATAAGAGTAGGGCGGTTGATATACTTTATCTCGACTTTCAGAAAGCCTTTGATAAGGTACCTCACCGCCGGCTAATGGCGAAAGTGCGCGCGCTGGGTATCGGTGGGGAAATAGGTAGGTGGATTGAAAACTGGCTGAGGAATAGGCGGCAGAGGGTGGTAATTAAAGGGGCTAGTTCGGGTTGGGCCTCGGTCACTAGTGGGGTTCCTCAGGGTTCCGTTTTGGGGCCACTGTTGTTTACCATTTACATAAATGATATCGACGGTGGCATCGTCAGTCGGATCGCCAAATTCGCTGATGACACCAAGCTTGGGGCCAATGTTGGGACGCCCGAAGCGATCGAGGAACTGCGTGCGGACCTAGGTAGGATAGGAGAGTGGTCCGAAAAATGGCAAATGCCGTTTAACTTGGGTAAATGCAAAGTGATGCACATTGGCTACGCCAATCCCAAGTCGGACTACTCGATGTTGGGCAGTAATATCGAGGTGACTGATTTAGAAAAGGACTTGGGTGTGCTAATTAGCAGCGACCTTAAGTTTACGAAACAGTGTGTAGAGGTGGAAAAGAAAGCCCAGAAACTATTGGGTTATATCAGGAGGCAATTTCAGTTTTGGAACAAGGAGATTGTGCTCTCACTGTACAATTCCCTTGTTCGGCCGTACCTGGAGTATGCTGTGCAGTTCTGGTCACCCACCCTCAGGAAAGATATTGAGAGGCTGGAGCGAGTGCAGGCGAGGGCCACAAAGTTAATCCCTTCCGTTAGGCATATGGGCTACAATCTATGGTTACGCGCCCTGAACTTGTTTTCGCTTGAAACTCGGAGGCTGCGCGGTCAACTGATCGAGGTTTTCAAGCTCTTACAAGGGTTCAACGATGTCGATTTTAGAAGTATGTTTAGTTTAAATGATAACCCAACTCGCAACAATGGTTGGAAGTTGGATTTGAAACGGTTTAGGACTAGTGTGTGGGAATTACTTTACGTATAAGATCTGTGACACATGGAACAGGTTACCTTCGGAAGTTGTGAACAGTTCCTCTGTGGATCAGTTCAAGAAAAGGTTAGACGAAATCTTGCACACTATTTGAGTGTGTAAAGACATTTAGGACCTCAGTCTGCAGAAATTTCTTTTCCTATAAAATAGTTAATATCTGGAACCAACTTCCCTCAGAGGTTGTTTCCAGTCAAAGTGTAAATCTGTTTAAAAATAGGCTAGACAAAGTACTGAACACACTCATAGTTTAAGATTAAAACCTCAGAAAACTCTGCAGGAGTTCGCTTGCTCGGTCTCTGTGAGCAAGCTAAATATAGAGCTACAGTGCCCGCGAAAAGTATCCGATCACTCAAGAAAATACAATATTTTCCCTTGATATTCAGAGACACATAATTCACTTTCTATTTGTTCTAGCGACATCTGGTAACTTTGAGGTTGCTCGCTGATATGAGAGCTATCCAACGCATTCTCAAATTAGTGTTCTGGTAGACATCGTTGCGGGTGGCTGTGTCTCAAAGTTGTCAGATTTCACTGTTTGTGTAAATTTATTGATATTTTGTTATTTTTTACAGAAAGTGGTGTAAATAAAATTTATATATAATGTGTGCTAAAAAACAACTTAAGAGTGATTGTCGAGGTGCTATTGTTGCTTTGCATACATGTGGGAAATCACAGAGACAGATAGCTAAGGAATTAAACATATCCCAAAGTACCGTTAATTTATGGGTTTCACGGGCTAAGAACAATGCCGGCCTAACCACGCCAGTCCCTAAAAAACGATCTGGCAGACCGAGAAAAACAAATTCGCGAACAGACAAACTTATGAAACGTTTAGTATTGAAAAACCCAACAATAACTGCGAAAGAAATAAAATTTAATATGAATAATTTGTTATCTGGTGTTTCTGAACGAACTATCCAGGAGCGGCTCCAAAAAGAACTCGGATTACCATCTCGCCATGCTGCTAAGAAACCGTTCATTAATGAAAAAATGCGTAAAAACGTGTCGCATTTTGTAAAAAATATATTCATTGGACTGTTGATGACTGGAAGAAGGTTTTATTTAGCGATGAGTCGACATTTTTGACATTCAGAAGTTGTCCAAAAAAGGTTCGCCGGCCCATTGGCTCAAATAGGATGGACCCTAAATACACCCTAAAGACAATGAAACACCCTCCAAGTGTGATGGTTTGGGGTTGTTTCGGTTACTATGGGCGTGGAAACCTATATTTTCTTCCGAAGAACACAACTATGAATGGTGCACAGTATTTAGCAATGCTACAGGATAAACTTCCAATGGCAATGGCAATCCAAAGGACAAAAACATACATGCATGATGGTGCACCATGTCACAGGGCCAAAATAGTGACAAAATGGATTACTGACAATAAATTTGATATTTTGGATTGGCCTGGTAATAGTCCAGATCTCAATCCGATAGAAAATATGTGGCTAATAATAAAAAATAAGGTTGAATGCCACAACACTGGCTCAGTGGAAAAATTACAAGAAGCCATCAAAAAGGTATGGTGCAAGGAAATATCAGTGGAAGTTTGTCAAAACTTGATTAAATCCATGCCAAAACGTCTAGAACAAGTCATCCAAACCAAAGGACAGATGACAAAATACTAATATAAGGTTAGTATACATTTAAACATTGTTTTTTATGTAAAAAATACAAATTTCCAGGGTGATCGGATACTTTTCGCGGGCACTGTATTTATATATTCTCCACTTTCCTGTAAAATTTCCTTGGCTACTTTTCCAGGGTCAAGGTATTTTCTTCAACCTTTTTCCGTACCTGCCTCTGGCAGGGAGGGAGCGGAGGGTGGGGAAAGAGCCTTCTACTTTTCTATCCAGTTTTCTACTACTGCTAGGATAGTTGAAAGAAAAATAAACTTTCACAAAATTTTCCCTGGCACCCGTTGCCATTGGTACCTCCTTGGTATGGGCCGCAAGGCCTTTTGAGGCACTTCTTTTCCTTGTAACTCCCTCTCAACATGGGTTTAGACGGCATAGGTCATCTCTCACCAACTTGCTCAAGTTTTTCCACATCATGTTGAGTGAGTATGATAAGCCTTGCATGACTCCAGATTCCTGGGAGCATTGCTCCAGTAAATTTGACCATGAGAAAAAGTAAATTTGGGTTTGGGTTTTGTTCATCCACTAGACATTATGCAATTTTTTTGCGTATACATTCTTGTACAAACCAATTTTTTTAAATTACAAATTTAGTTATTTTAAGTTTAGTTGGTAATCCCATATTTAACAATTATTTTTATTTTTTGTTAAGCTTCAATGTTTTGATAATTAAAATTTTATTAAAACGTATATTTTTTTAATATAAAATTATCAGGATTGGACTATGTTCCATTGATCTCGGCCAGGTTTGATAAATTGGCCAGATAATTACTTGTGCAGTTTTAAGTAATCCACCATGACTCTAGAATTGAAAAGTTTAGTTAAGTTTAAACTTACCGGTACTTTAACTTACCTACTTTTACTTACTCTTCCTTACTTTTACTAAGTTTAAAGCACTTACTTTTACTTACTTTCATTGTACTATATTTACTTACTTTTACTCACTTTTACCATACTATATTTACTAACTTTTACTTATTTTGTATTTTTTCAGGTAGTCAATAATCAATAATGGATCCTAATATTGATGAAGTTGGAGAGAAAAGTGAGGGTGTTAAAAGGGGTTACTTTTGTGGTCAATGCAAGAACAAATATTCAAAGCAGCAAAACTGGGAGGAACATTTTAATTCCAAAAAAAATATTTGTTACAATACAAGAGGTCCCAGAGTTTGGGCCCACAGCTTAGATATTGCAGTAAAGAAATACCAGGATGAAGTGCAGCAAAGAGATACAGCAAAGCAGTCAGTTTGTTCACAAAATGTGCTAGTGCTAGACCTCAGAAAAATGAACCAACTTCATCAACTACTAATCTAGAAAATGAAACTTTTTCACTAGATGTTTCACAGACTGAAGAAAGTGCTTCTCCTCCACCTAAGAAACAAAAGGGGTCATTCTCTGTCAGATCAACCAGTGCCTAACACCCTCATCTCTCAGATTTTGCTGAAATTTGGTTTATAGGGAGTTTGTGAGCCCTGAATCCATTTCTGAAATTATAAGGTCAATCCGACCAACGGTTCAAGAGATATGACCTCGGGAAATTTGAGGTCACTTGCAAGGTCACTAACATTTGGCGACCCATAACTTAGGTAATAATGGTCACAATTATATAAAAGTATATATATTTAGAATCAGAAAATGACAAGGAATCCAAATATGCAAGTTTTAGAACTAGGTTGAAAAATAAAAAAGTTACACTGTAACCAAAATTTGAGGTCACGATTTGACCTCTGGGGTATCAAATGAGAATTTTTTTTTTAAATGTAAAAAATGAAGGCATAGGCATTGGCTATTAGAATCAGCAAAAAAAAGTTTGTTTATGTTAGTATTTTTCATGTAACTAACATATGTGAACACCATATTCATAAGTTGTGCGTCAATTCTACCTATTTTTTCACACTTAAGCTCATAATTTGACCTATAGAAATTAAAATTACATTTTTTTATAGATATAAAAACAAAGGCAAAAAATGTAAAATTGTATTTCACTGCTAATCTACACTGGCAATAATAGTTATAATAGTGAAAGGGGAAGACCTACTTAGAGGATTCATGTGCTAGCCTAATACAATTTTTGCATGCTCGATGCTCTCATCAATTTCTTTTTGTGGAAAAATGTATTGAATTCTGCTGCCTCCTCTTAGGGTAGGACAACTCATTACAGTTAATATATGATGTCCTGGCACTGCACATGAATCCTTGTTTGATGGATAATAATATGCACTTGATCCTGATGACCCAGAGGGATGTAGAAAGTTCACAGTGAAATCATCAAACTCTTCACAATATTCCTCCACAATTCCATACCAAACTTGCATGACATAAATGCAGCCAACATACTCTCCTGGTTTGACACATTTTAGGTTACCAAGCATTGCAGGTTCATTAGTAAAATGACTTTCCCTTATTCTTTTCTTTTCTCCAATGCCACTTGAAATGGGATATACCATCAGTTCTTCCTTGTTTAGGGGAACAAATCTATGATATTTCTGAGTTCCAGGAATAGCCCTACTATCCTTGAATCGATGTTCCAACCGTTCTTCTGCATCTTTCAAATCAGCTGTAGTTACAAAGAAAAAATTTATCTTCTTGCTCAAGTTTTCTTCACAAAACTGAAACATGTGTTCTGGTGTAAGAATTTGCCTCTCTGTAGTTCTCTGCAAACTGGCACAAGCAGTAGCTCTTTTCACTGTTCCTCCAATCCCATCACATGCATTTTTGCCATGGGATGTAGCAAAGAAGTGCCATTCACAAGACAGACCAAAATCCTCTTCATGGTAACAGAGATTTGTGAAGTTGTATCTGTTCTTATATTGGCCAGCACATCCATCTGAGAAATAGTGCACCTTCTTCAATTGTGGGCATCTGAATTTAACATATGTCATAAGCTTCAATATGAATGAGTAAACCATTATAGTGTTGTGTTTTAGTGATGCAGATAAGAAACAGACACTAAAATGGCTAAGTTCCTGGTCTGCAGATGATCTATAATAGATGACAAAAGGGTGAACTGTACACTGTGAATTGTCCCAGTGAAACCCTTGGGCAGCATCCTGGACAATGAAAGAATAATTCTCAGAGAAATCACCTACTATAACTACCTCGCTCTGAGGTGGTAGTGTTTCTTTCAACTGCTTGAAGTACTGTGATTGTTGCTGAGCAACAAAGTGATGACGAACCATGCAGGATATTTTCATGCTTAGGGATGATAAGTATTCATGAAGTGGCTCCACCTTATCAACCATTGTACAATGGTCAACAGTCACCCATTGCTTGTAAGATATTTCATTTGGAGCTGATTTCACACTGTCAAGTAACTCAAGAAAATCCAGGACACCCTCTTCTCTTGGGCAATCATTGCAAAGTTGCATCATGCAAGTCTCTCTTTCTGTACTGCAGACACTGTAATCCATAAGATCCTTGTATGAAAGACCTCTTTTTCCCAATGCAGCCAGCTGCAATTTTGGATTTTGATGGTATGTGCAGACACAGACAGAATGAGTCCCACCACTACCGGCAAGCACACAATATGATGGCCGTAATTTTGCAAATGTGGAAAATCCTATTTTGGGATTCTTTTCATCATTTTTATATAGTTCAAACATCTCTTAAATTCCCGAGGACCAATCGTTTTTGCACCTTCAGCACTGATAACTTTCACGCAATCCTTTTGGCCAGGACACATACGACTAACCTCTTCTGACTCATAGAATCTTCTAACTATATCTTTGTGTTCTTCAGATATCACTTTTCCTT
The DNA here is from genome assembly GCA_023014485.1 of Bathynomus jamesi. Lineage (NCBI taxonomy): Eukaryota > Metazoa > Arthropoda > Malacostraca > Isopoda > Cirolanidae > Bathynomus > Bathynomus jamesi. The sequence goes on along the minus strand of JAJOZX010002161.1, from coordinate 145,009 downwards.
TGCTCATTAGTGGAATCTTCGGAAGGATTCCATGTTCTGATTTAAGTGAATGGCTTCTTTTCACCATGTATGTTGTAGTTTGAAAGAAACTAGCTGTTTTTCAATTGTGTATGGTGAGAGTGTCAATATTTGTAGTTTGTGATGGTGACATTTGCTCTCCAGGAATGACTGTTTCAATTCATTCATTAATTTGTCTAGATGTTTTTCAGATTTAGTTTCAGGTTTTGAAGTATCACTTACCTCCTCAGTAATTTGAACACCATAACTGAGTTCTAGCCTCTCCTTCAGGTGTTTCTGAGCAGATGATAGCTTACCACGAGCCTTGCGCTTTTCTGGCTTAATGACAGCCCTTCTGAAAAGAACAAAAAAAAGGTTTCACACACCTGAATATTAGTAATTAAATATTAATTATAGTACCTTAAATGCTATATAATTGGCTATATAGTAGATCAAACAGACCTTGTAGTAAAGTATAAGTTATTATATTAATTTATTACTTACTTTTTTAACTGGTGTTTGGTCCAGAAATGCTAGAACTGGTTCAACTGAAGTTGAAGGATTTTCCTTTATCAAGCAATCACTGTCATTGTCCAGATCTTGAATTGAAGAGATGTTACTCAAGCCACTGATAGTAGATGATTCATTTGAATCCTGCTCAGACTCGTCGTTTTCAGTGGTACTAAGTATAGTGGGGTTTTTCATTATCAGTGTCCAGCAGTTCACACACAACAATGAGTCTTTTTTCACTCTTCCAGCACATTTTTCAACAAGTACATCAGTCACTTTTCTAAGATAGATTGTTATGCATTTCTTGTGTTTTTGAATAGGGTCCTGGCAGTATTTCAAGTGCCGAACCATTGTATTTTGATCTGTAAAGATATAGGATTTACAATTAGGTAATATATATTTTTTAGAAAATATATAGCTATACACACTTAATATTTTAGGCCTTGATAGTCTCTGAGGCTCATTAAAACACCATACCCACCAGCCACCCACAGTGCTGGCTGGAACTGTACTAACCTGTAGACAAGGAATTTTGCAACTATCTGTGTTGATTCTGCACTTAGACAAGTAGCAACATGTTTCAACAGGTTTGTTTAGGCTACATGTGAGCTAAGTCTTCCCCTTTCACTATTATAACTATTATTGCCAGTGTAGATTAGCAGTGAAATACAATTTTTATTAAATTCTTGGAGCTTGAGGTCAAATTGATAGCTAAGATATAAAAATTCCTTGAAATGACAAGCAATTTATAAATATGGTGTTCACTTATAAGTTAGTTACATGAAAAGTACCAACATAAACAAACTTTTTATGATTGTTTCTATTAGTCAAGAACTCTGACTATTTTTTATATCTATAAAAAATATAATTTTAATTTCTATAGGTCAAATTATGAGCTTGTGTGAAAAAATAGGTAGAATTGACGCACAACTTATGAATATGGTGTTCACTTATATGTTAGTTACATGAAAAATACTAACATAAACAAACTTTTTTTTGCTGATTCTAATAGCCAATGCCAATGCTTTCATTTTTTCCATTTAAAAAAAAAATTCTCATTTGATACCCCAGAGGTCAAATCGTGACCTCAAATTTTGGTTACAGTGTAACCTTTTAATTTTTTAACCTAGAGTTCTAAAACTTGCATATTTGGATTCCTTGTTGTTTTCTGATTCTAAATATATACACTTTTATATAATTATGACAATTATTACCCAGGTTATGGCTCGCCAAATGTTAGTAACCTCGCGAGTGACCTCAAATTGCCCGAGGTCATATCTCTTGAACCGTTGGTCGGATTGACCTTATAATTTCAGAAATGGATTCAGGGCTCACAAACTCCCTATAAACCAAATTTCAGCAAAATATGAGATGAGGGTGTTAATTTCAATTTTTTTTGGTTGATCTGACAGAGAATGACCCAAAGGTAAGTGAGGAATCTGCGCATCAGACTAACAAAACTGCTTTAGAGGAATTTGAAAATTCCCAAATCCAGAAGACATTGAATGCAATTTTGCGCCTAACAAAAGAAACTCACCAAGCTGTTGTGGTTAATAAAGAGAAGTCAAAATATGCCTTCAAGTTCAAGTGTTGCATCCAAATCTAATAAAGCAAACAGCAACAAATTTGACATTTCCATAGCCCATTTAAGCAAGTGTAAATCAATACAAGAAATCCTGAACAATGATTTGATCAAATCTATATTCAAATTGGTGGAAAAGAAGGATCTAGGGCATGCTGATGATTCATTTTCAGTACCAAGTGATATAATGGAAAACATTGCAAATAGTGACACTAATATGCCTGATGTAGATATAGCTGTTGAGGATGAAGATGATGATGATCAAGATATTGATGATGCTTCTGATGATAAAATGTTTACATTATATTGCATAGCTTGCACAGACCCCAAAGCATGTGCTTCAGACAAACATTCTAACATAAAAGGTTACTTCAATGTTAAAGATTTAACCTATGTATGCAAACAAGGAGAAAATCAATAGAGATGGTTTAGAAATCTGAAAACCCACCTGAAGAGACATTTAATTAAACTTCAGCATCATCAAAGAGCTGTTTATGAAGTGATGAAAACATCTTCTCGGAACACTACTAAACGCATAGAAGACTTGTGGCAACATCTTATACTACATAATGAAAACAAACACTGCATGGGCTCTATATCTAGTACTTCTAGCTGTATTACATAGGTCAGGTTGTGAGGTCGGAAATTTGAATCATAGCACACATGCGTGCGAGACAATTTGTGAGCTATTAGATAATCAACTTAAAGAACAAACTGTAAAGTGGTTCTTAGAACAAACTTCAGTAACAACAACAGCTGACATTGGAACAATTTTGGGATTAGCATGCTAGTTGTATTAGTTATGAGTGAAGAAGATAAGACTAAAACTTGCTGGGATAAATTTAGTACGCAGCAAATCAGGAGTTTATTTGGCTAATGAAATTTTTGATGTGTTGACATCTCCTAATCACTTGAAACTATCTGAAGAAGCAATTAAATCCAAGGTATCTGGAATGGTTGGAGATGGGGCTTTTTGTAAGGACAACGAGCCATTTAAAAACGAAATGAAAAAGTTGTTTGGAGAAAATTTCAAATTTCAATGGGACTTAATGCATCTTGTGAACAGAGCCCACGTTGATGCATTGAAGAAAATTTGTAAACTAAGTGAGCTTTTAGACTTTATTCAGAATCACTCTTCAAATCTGAGATCAGGCCTTGACTATACCAATATGGTTCTTGACAATATCATTGGTTTTAAGAGACCAAAACTCAAATCTGATACTCGCATGGTTAATTACAAATTTGATCAATTTGACAGATGTGGAAAATTGTGTTTTTTTGATCATCCACAAGAGAAAGAAATTAGTGCCAAGTTCTATATATTGATTTCCTATGTAACAAAGATTATGTTGCAAGTAGCTCAAAAAACCACAGTTAGTGCAGAATTTGTAGAAAATATATTTTATAAAGAAGGAGGGAAAACTGTTATGTTAAGAGTGATGAAAACAATTTCCAAATTAGCTAATGGAGGAAATGCAAATGATGTAGTTTCTGAATTTAAGCACGATACCACAGGGCAGCAAAAGGAACTAACAGCTGAGGATTACATCCTAAATGAAGTTTACAAATACATCAAGAAACGTTCTGATTACTACCAGGTTGCTGAAGTTGCTAGACCATCCAGAACCAGATCTGAAAGTAGTTTTACAAAAGACTCAGTGATAAATTGGCTGACAGAATATATACAGTGCCCGCGAAAAGTATCCGATCACCCTTGAAATTTGTATTTTTTACATAAAAAACAATGTTTAAATGTATACTAACCTTATATTAGTATTTTGTCATCTGTCCTTTGGTTTGGATGACTTGTTCTAGACGTTTTGGCATGGATTTAATCAAGTTTTGACAAACTTCCACTGATATTTCCTTGCACCATACCTTTTTGATGGCCTCTTGTAATTTTTCGACTGAGCCAGTGTCGTGGCATTCAACCTTATTTTTTATTATTAGCCACAGATTTTCTATCGGATTGAGATCTGGACTATTACCAGGCCAATCCAAAATATCAAATTTATTGTCAGTAATCCATTTTGTCACTATTTTGGCCCTGTGACATGGTGCACCATCGTGCATGTATGTTTTTGTCCTTTGGATTGCCATTGCCATTGGAAGTTTATCCTGTAGCATTGCTAAATACCATGCACCATTCATAGTTGTGTTCTTCGGAAGAAAATATAAGTTTCCACGCCCATAGTAACCGAAACAACCCCAAACCATCACACTTGGAGGGTGTTTCATTGTCTTTAGGGTGTATTTAGGGTCCATCCTATTTGAGCCAATAGGCTGGCGAACCTTTTTTGGACAACTTCTGAATGTCAAAAATGTCGACTCATCGCTAAATAAAACCTCTTCCAGTCATCAACAGTCCAATGAATGTATTTTTTACAAAATGACACGTTTTTTACGCATTTTTTCATTAATGAACGGTTTCTTAGCAGCATGGCGAGATGGTAATCAGAGTTCTTTTTGGAGCCGCTCCTGGATAGTTCGTTCAGAAACACCAGATAACAAATTATTCATATTAAATTTTATTTCTTTCGCAGTTATTGTTGGGTTTTTCAATACTAAACGTTTCATAAGTTTGTCTGTTCGCGAATTTGTTTTTCTCGGTCTGCCAGATCGTTTTTTAGGGACTGGCGTGGTTAGGCCACCATTGTTCTTAGCCCGTGAAACCCATAAATTAACGGTACTTTGGGATATGTTTAATTCCTTAGCTATCTGTCTCTGTGATTTCCCACATGCATGCAAAGCAACAATAGCACCTCGACAATCACTCTTAAGTTGTTTTTTAGCACACATTATATATAAATTTTATTTACACCACTTTCTGTAAAAAAAAAAAAAAAAATCAAGAAATTTACACAAACAGTGAAATCTGACAAATTTGAGACACAGCCACCCGCAACGAAGGCTACCAGAACACTAATTTGAGAATGCGTTGGATAGCTCTCATATCAGCGAGCAACCTCAAAGTTACCAGATGTCGCTAGAACAAATAGAAAGTGAATTACGTGTCTCTGAATATCAAGGGAAAATATTGTATTTTCTTGAGTGATCGGATACTTTTCGCGGGCACTGTAGAACAGCTGTGGAAAGGAATCAGAGAGAGATTAAAGTATTTTGATAAAGATGGATCAACTGCCTGGAGTGAAGCACCAGCTGAAGGGACATTCTCCATTCTTCGTTACATTGTTGAACACAAAGGATCCATTAAGCCATCTCATTTGACTAAGCTGTGCAGAATTGTGAAGGAGGGTCCAGCTCCAGGCACTAGATCTGCTGTAATGATCACACAGAAAGCCATTGATCAGTGGCCAAGCATACATGGCGGTAAATTCACAACAAATGCCTACATGCAAGGTCTAACATCGTCCACTGTTGCTGCTGCAATGAATAAATAAACTTAAGGTGAGTTATAAACTGTACATTATTGTATTATTATGTTTAGCTAAAACAATTTGTAATTGGTATGTCGTCAATTCAAGAGTTTACTATCATTAACCTATCTAGTGGTGTAAGGGGAAAAAAAGTAAATTCAGAGCTATGCTCCAGTAAATTTTTTCAAATCTGGAGTCATGGATCATAAGAGTAGGGCAATTGATATACTTTATCTCAACTTTGAGAAAGCCTTTGATAAGGTACCTCACTGGTGGCTAATGGCAAAAGTCAGCACGCTGGGTAATGGTGGGGAAATAGGTAGGTGGATTGAAAACTGGCTGAAGAATAGGTGGCAGAGGGCTGTAATTAAAGGGGTTAGTTCGGGTTGGGCCTCAGTCACTAGTGGGGTTCCTCAGGGCCCCGTTTTGGGACCACTGTTGTTTATCATTTACATAAATGATATCGACAGTGGCATCCTCAGTCGGATCGCCAAATTTGCTGATGACACCAAGCTTGGGGCCAATGTTGGGACACCCGAAGCAATTGAGCAACTGCATGTGGACCTAGGTAGGATAGGAAAGAGGTCCGAAAAATGGCAAATGCTGTTTAACTTGGGTAAATGCAAAGTGATGCACACTGGCTATGCCAATCTCAGGTTGGACTACTCAATGTTAGGGAACAATATCAAGGTGACTGATTTGGAAAAGGACTTCGGTGTGCTAATTAGCAGCGACCTTAAGTTTTTGAAAGTGCGTAGAGGTGGAAAAGAAAGCCCAGAAATTGTTGGGTTATATCAGGAGGCAATTTCAGTTTCGGAACAAGGAGATTGTGTGCTCTGTACAATTCCCTGGTTTGGCCGCACCTGGAGTATGCAGTGCAGTTCTGGTCACCCACCCTCAGGAAAGATATTGAGAGGTTGGAGCGAGTGCAGGTGAGGGCCACAAAGTTAATCCCTTCCATTAGGCATATGGGCTACAATCAACGCTTACACACCCTGAACTTGTTTTCACTGGAAACTCGGAGGCTGCATGATCAACTGATTGAGGTTTTCAAGCTCTTATGCGGGTTCAACGATGTCAATTTTAGAAGCATGTTTAGTTTAAATAACCCAACTAGCAACAATGGTTGGAAGTTGGATTTGAAACGGTTTAGGACTAGTGTGTGTAGGAATTACTTTACGTATATGATCTGTGACACATGGAACAGGTTACCTTCAGAAGTTGTGAACAGTTCCTCTGTGGATCACTCAAGAATAGGTTAGACCAAATCTTGCACACTATTTGAGGGTATAGAAAATTTTCCCTGGCACTGTTGCCATTGGTACCTCCTCGGTATGGGCCACAAGGCCTTTTGAGGTACTTCTTTTCCTTGTAACCTTTGTTTTCTCTTAGTTTTTATGCACCTTTACTGCCATGACTTAGTTTTATTATCAACATCTCAGGTTTGTCCGCAAACAGTGTCACAGTCATTCCCAACTCTTTAGTACCGTAATAAGCTGGGCTGGAACTCAAGATAGAATTAATCAGTCATTAACAGTTGGCTTTTGATATAAAAATAAGATTCCTGAAAAAAATAATTGGTGGCCACCAACGTGTGTCTGGCCCAGGGATGGGGAGTCGGAGTCGGGAGTCAGAGCTTTTTTGAAGAGTCGGGAGTTGGGAGTCGGTAAAAATGACCGACTCCCGACTCTTTGATTCAATTTCTATATGCCAACAATTTACCAGAATACTACTCTGCCCTAAATAAATATCTTCCTGAACTAATTCTAGATTCACATTTCCACATTTGATTTATTGTTCTGGTAAATCTTAGCAAATGAATTTCATATTTCTATTTCAGGATACTAGGTACCATATAAAAATTAGCAATATATTAATTATTAATTTAATTAGCCCCTATTAGTAATGAGTCATGGGCCTAGTAGAAAATCAGCAGTCTTTCAATATTTTAAGCTAAATGAGGATGAAAGTATTTTTATTTGTCAAGTAGAAAAGGATGGTAAAGAGTGTAATGCAAAAATTAGTGCTTACACTGGGAAACATGCTAATGCTCCAACTCGAGCCTCAAACTTGAAACGCCATCTACGAAACAAACATCCCAATATTTATAAGGTTGTAGATCAGCATGAGGAAATCCAGAAACCTACTTCTAGTCAGGCCAGTACCTCTATTTCAAAAAGCAAACAAGTCTCTGTTACAAAATTTTTCCACAGTGAGAGAATTACAATATCAATGACAAAGAAAAACTTTAAAAAATACCTTATAGATTTAATTGTAAAGAATGGGATTGCACTTACATTATTTTCCTCCCCAGCTTTCCGTGGATTAAATGGAGAAATGGCGGCAAAACTAGGAGTGTCATTAGAGAGACATGATATTCGAAACATGATTTTAAAGGAAGCAGAAAGCCAGAAAACTTTATTGAAACAATGCTGCAAGGAAAATTCTTCTTTCTTAAGATGGATGCCTGCACGAGACAAAGAATTAATTATATGGCAATAAATGTTCAGTTCATTGATGATGAAGGAAAACTAGTTATACGTACTCTGGCAGTGAAGGACACAAGCTCAACATTCAAGCGAATACCTGACCAAGCTAATTGAAACCATCTTGACAGAATATGAAATCACTAAAGAGCAAATATTATCAATTGTTACTGATAATGCTTCAAATATGACAAGTACAGTACAGAAACTTAATGATGGTGAAGTAAAAGGAGATCTTTTTGAAGACAGTAGTGAAGATGATACGGATGAAACTGCTGACAAACTTGACAGTGTTGACACTGTAGACAATGATTTTGCTGGATTCTCAAATATCCCCCATATGCGATGTGCAGTCCACACATTGCAACTGGCAATTCGTGATGGGTTAAAAGAAAGGAATGCTGCTAATGTAGTAGGTAGGTTACGCAACATAGTAGTGGCTGCAAGAACGCCTAAACTTGATGCAATATTAAAACGTCGATCCGGAAAAGGTGCAGTTATAGATCAAGCTACACGTTGGGGGAGTACCTATGAAATGATTAAGCGCCTTCTTGAATTGAAGCCATACCTTATCGATATGGCAAACCCAGATGTAACAATGACTGATATCCAGTGGCAGCAGGCAAGTCAACTTGAGGCATTACTTAAGTACCCATATGTGGTTACAAAGAAGTTTCAAGCAGCTGAATTGACACCTGGCACATTTTACAAGGAATGGAAAAATATTAATTATAAACTATCTCAAATTGGCGGCATTGTTGCAGATGGTATAAGAATGTTTATGCAGCGTAGAGAAGAAAATTTACTGAATAATGACGTACTATTGGCTGCAGTTTATGTAGATCCTATGCACAGGGTACTTTTAACTGAAGAACAGATTGCTAGAGGAAAGTCAGCTCTGTGTGATGTAGCTGTGCGAATGAAAATGTTAAATGAAACAGATGCTGCAAGTAATTCAGAATTTGAAAGCTGCTCTAGTCCTGCCATTATGCAAAGCTCCTGCTCAAACTCTGAAGAAGAAATGGATTTTGAAAAATATCTCAATAATGAAGAATCAAAAAAAGTTAAGCGATGCCGTTTGAGTCAAGATGATAAACCTATAAAAATAACCCCATTGACCAAATTCAGAGAACTTTAATGCAGCTTTAACAAAAATAGAGAAATTTGATCTTTCATTAAAACTTGATGTGATGAATGCCATACCAAAGTATCCTGAATTAGTGCAAGATGTAGCCAGAACTGTTACTGCATTGCCACCAACACAAGTCAGCGTTGAAAGATTATTTTCAGCTCTTCGGTTAATTAAATCCCACCTACGGGCTAAGTTGAAGGAAGACATAATTGATGCTATACTTTTCTTAAGAACAAATTCTCCTTAGAGTTAAATTATTAAGTATGTTTTTTTAGCCTTTTTTTAATATTTAGCTTCAATATCAGCATATCATAATATATAATGGAAACAAAATATTCTTTACCAACTTTTTTTTTATTTAGGTACGGTACTGTATGCAACATTAAAATTTTAAAATTGTTAACCAAATGAGGTTATAAATATTTTATACGAGATCAATTTTTTTTTCTGTTAATTTTTATTTTTGTGTAATACAACATTAAAATTGTATTAAATTACTAAACTATTATTATCATACCTACTTTATTACACTTATTTATACTTATATATTTGAAAGAGTCGGGAGTTGGAGTCAGTTTTTAAAAATACCGACTCAGGAGTCAGGAGTCAGTTATTTTTGGCCGACTCCCCATCCCTGGTCCGGCCACCCCCATTTTTGTAAAAACATCTAATGCCGCACTAGCAAAATCAGGAAAATGGCAATATCTCTTCTTCTGAACATGCTAGAGAGATGGTTTGCATACCAAAAGATGCAGAATTTGATTTAGAACAAATTATTAAGAGTGGTACTTTTTCATAAAACCTTTAGTTTTTGAGTTATTTTAGAAAAACTAATTTTTGGGGCCCATAGACCCCCTTTCGACGGACCTTAGTGACAAAAGAAATTCTAAAATAAGCATGATTTGGCTTTTTGATTACTACCTACCTCGACCATTTCACCCCAGAGAGTGGCAAAGGCATTGACATTGCTCATGGCATTTATAAGATCATTAAAGGGACAGAACTTGAGGCCAAATTAAACTTGGTTAAAGCAGATGGGACATACTAACACAGGACATATGCATGGGTCAATCAGATATTTGGAAATGTTTTTAGGGCAACCTCTTCAGTGGGATATTTATCTTCTGCATCTAAATGAATTGCTACTTAGACATCTTCATAACTTTAGATGGGACAACAAAAAGTCCAGACAAATTTTCTGCCCTATTGGTTCTCAGCTCAATGGGGATGTCAGAATGGAATGTTGTGGACTTCAAATCTATACCTTATCCTGCATTTGTGCTTCTACCAAATGAGGTGGTCAATAATTTATCAATGGACCAATACTATGGATACTGCATCTGCTGGGCAATTATTACTGGTGAAGTGGATGAAGACCTTGCACTCTTAGAAGTTGGCCTGCTAAATCACTCTCGATGGCTCACCTTAGCCTGTAGAATTCTTCACTTTTATGTTTCACAAAAAAGACCCAGTAAGAACCTGAAAATCATAGTAGAATTCATCATCAAAGTATACTTTCACAGTTGGTTCAATATCAAGGCTAATAAGAGGCTAAGTGATGGGTCAAGAAACCTATTCAATATGATCCAAAGAGTAAATAAATTCCCTGACAGGAAAATTAGAGAAATTTGTTATGACGTATTAAACAATAACAGCTATTTTGCTCATGGTGAAAATATTTTAGTTGGAATGCTGGCTGATGAAGATGAGGTGAGGTGGTGTGCTGTCAATAAAGTTCTGTGTCTGAGGGGAGTTATAGAGGATTTTGATGATGAATCTGGTAGTAGCAATGATTTTGCAGGTGGAATAATTGAAAGTGATGATGAGAATGAAGAGGATCATGAAGGTGGTACTGATGAATATCCTGTTATAGATGAGAATGTTAGGGTCTTTAGAAAGCCAATCATCAATTTCAAAGCTTCTGCATACCACAAGCTGTCTGCTATGTCCCAATGGGAAACTGTTCCACCTGTATTAAAAGAATTCAGTAATGATGAACTGCGTGATATCATTAATACCGCATTGAAACTGGATCACGAGTGCCACAGTCAGAATGTTGAAAGGCACATCAAGCTTGTCACTGAAGCATCCTTGGCTGTTGTAGGTCATGAGCGTAGAGATGGTCTTATTAGAAACAAAATTAGATCACGTAAATTAATGAAAGATTTTGTGTCTAAAAAATATTTTAAGTTCTAGATTATTATTTATCATGCTAAAATATGACAAAATGACAATTTGTTAATTGTATAATTTAATGTTTGGCGTTTTGGAATGTCAAAAAGCATTTTCAATGAATTTAAAATGGCTGATTTTGATTGATTTTGATTGCTGATTGAAAACCACTAATACATGTCAATTTGCAGCTTGAGAATGTTTTATTGTGTTGACATTCAGTTGAAAGGGGGTCTATGGGCCCAAAAAATTAGTTTTTCTAAATTAACTCAAAAACTAAAGGTTTTATGAAAAAATACCACTCTTAATAATTTGTTCTAAATCAAATTCTGCATCTTTTGGTATGCAAACAATCTCTCTAGCATGTCCAGAAGAAGAGATATTGCCATTTTCCTGATTTTGCTAGTGCGGCATTAGATGTTTTTACAAAAATGGGGGTGGCCGGACACACGTTGGTGGCCACCAATTATTTTTTTCAGGAATCTTATTTTTATATCAAAAGCCAACTGTTAGTCACTCTGATAAATTAAAATCAAACAAAAATTATAGTTTCAGCCCAGCCTAGTACCATAACAGTCATGCCCAGTATGGAGTCACAACCATTACACATGTTTTACTTTTTCATTATACCTCATGTAGCTTTTGCGTCATTCCAGCTCAACTGGTACAGATTTCAGAAAGTTGGTCGGGTGACCATCTCTGATTTTCTTCAAATTTTCAGGGTTGATTCATACACCATTCAATAGCTTAAATCTAAAATTTTAGCTTCCTCAGTCAAAAACTTAATTTTATGGTAGCTTAAATGGCCCCCACCTTCGACAAAAAATGCCCATGTTGGGCTTGATCGGCCAATGCCTTCATTTTGAGAGGCCTTGAAAAGTATCTTCTAATAGGAGTAGAAGCTTCAAATTTGTCATGCCAATACAACTTCTGTTGGGCTTTTCAATTTTGCAAGCTAAAAGGCTGTGGAACAAATAGTTTCTGAGTTACAAGGGCTTAAACATGGCTCCATTTTGAAGCTTGCATCAATTCCTCCAACTTTTACGACTACCATTTTCAAAAGTTTTAGTTCTACATCAATCACAGCCGTTTTAATACTCCTAATCTAGTCTCTATGGGTTGTAAATTTATGAGTGAAATAAAAAAATAACCAAAAAAGGATTTATTTCTATTTTTAAAAATTTCCAAAAGTTGATATTTTCACAAAATTTGCAAAATTAACATCAACTTTGGGGCTTAATATAAAGGTGTCCAAAATTAGTCAGGGAGTTGATACTTCTAGTAAAGAAAGATAAATATGTGTACAAAAATATATATTAAGGAATAGATCTTAACTCAACTCCTTCATATAGTTTTGGCTATTCAAAGAAAAGTACTTTATGAAAAATTCTGAATTTTTTCAAAATTTTGAAATGTTTAAATTTCTTTTTATAATATTGAATTGTAATTTTACTTCATTTTATTATTAAGTTAATTCACAAATGCTAAATTATCTAAATTAGTTTTACTCATAAAAAAGATATAATATATACCTAGATTATTACTACCTTTGCAGTTAACACAACAGATGGACCAGCTTGTAGGCTCAATACTTGGATCTACCTAAGTAAATCATGTAGAACCGTGTTCTACTGCTTTTTAAGCACTTCCTAGTAATTTAAATTATGCAGTTAGTACAGATAAACTAGCAGTAACCACCATTTTTAGTACAAAACCTTAAATTTAAGTAGCTTTGTTGTATTACTTCCCTTAATACAAGTGTACAGTACTTAGCTATATAGCTACAATAATGAATTCCTGAGTTTTCAACAGGGCTGTGGAGTCGGAGTCAGGAGTTGGAGTCGTGGAGTGTCAATTTTGAGTGGAGTCGGAGTCGGTGCAAATCATTCAATTATAACCATAGCAGCCTAGGCCTAGCTCAATTTCATGAATAAAATATTTAACTTAATGTTTTAATATATATAATATAATATATACGGTAAATAATATATAACATAAATAATAGATAAATATAGTTGCTTATAATTAATAAGGATTATAATTAATTAATTAACATAATTAATAAGGAAATTTAAAAATTTTGTACTAGCAACCCTAAATCTTTTTCAGATTTTTAGATTTCAATTTGATAATTTTGATAAGCATCACTGAAAGAAGATTTAATGGAAGTGATCCTTTTTTTAAGAACAAATTCAGTTTAGGTTAGTACATTTTGTTACGGATGTTTATAATACAAAAACATCTTATTAATTTGCTAAACCAAAAATAATCTTATTTTGTTTAAGTTTCAATCAGTTTATATTTTGGGACTTATTGTAATTTTTTAATAGAGAAAAAAAGCCATTAAGGCATAGTTACAGCCACTAAGTAACCTTATGAGTCATGTGGTGGTGACGAAATGCCTTGTTTATGAATCTCCATTAGCCTAATAAAGCTAATCGTAATCAATTTGGCCTTAACATTCCGTCGGAGTCATAATTATACAAGTCAGATTTCTGGAGTCGGAGTTGGCAAATTTTATCACTGGCTCCACAGCCCTGGTTTTTAAGCATGTGAATTATTGGCTATAAGCTCATATTCTTTTTTTAATAGGTGTTGTTTTATGTAAATTTGTATGTAAACTTACATATAGCTAATAACTCTTATGTTTAGACACTGACTCAGGAATTTATTATTGTACTCAGGCTTTAAGTCTGATTGTCTTCAACACTCCATGGCCTCACAGCCATAAATTGGCAATTTATTATTCAGCTTGATACAGGTCTGTAGTTACTTAGGCTTTTTTTTTAAATAATACTCAATTTTAGATAAACAATCATTTGATAACTTGTACTGTCTCCCCATTTTCCCAGCAACTGTAGGTGGTTCAATTGAACACAAAACATGTTGGAATGGAATCCAGCAAACGTCCTCTTGTTCAGGCCATTTAAAAGGATTCTTTTTCATGAAATTTACTAATAGATCCTTCTCAGTATCACACACCAACTATGTTTCCAACAAACCAGTCACTTTCATAGAAACAGGCCACATATGTACCAGTTTTATATTGATACGCCACATTTTCTTGTGTAGTATTGAGGAAGGAAAGTTGTATGTTAAAGAAATTTTCATCACTAGAAATTTTGTACAGTTTAATGCCTGTTGATGAAGGTCTAAAGCAGTGATATGAACAGGTTCCTGGGATTGTCTTAATTAAGGAATACCTTTTTTCTAACTCAAATAAATTAGCATTTTCCTCAATTTTAGCTGAATCAATGTACAGAAGTTGTATACCATTAATATTAGATTTGCACCAATCGAACATCTCTTTTGGATTGGTGATGTGATCTTTACTTGTTGCTTGTAGACTTGCCCAGGCAACTAACCTTTTGACGGTGCCACCAACACCATCACAGGGGCTCTTTCTGTAAGAGGTGGCAAAAAAGTTCCATTCACATATTAGTTAGAAATCTTTTTCATGTAATACTGAATTAATGATGTTTTTATATTGACTTGCTACGGCATCGCTAAAGTAACAAATATGTTTTAGTTTAGGATTCTGACTTTTAAGTAAGGCTTCACATAAAAAAGAATGAACTGCAGTTGTGTTGTGTGTAAGTGAATCTGATATTACACAAAAATTTGTAACTTTTAGTTCACCAACTTTTTGATAGCAGACTACCGGATGCAAGGTAGCCTGGGTATTGTCCCAGTGATGCCCTTGTACAGCATCCTGAATTATAAAACTATAGTTTTCAGAGAAGTCAACAAGCACTAATGCTGGGTCATTCCATGTCAACTCAGCCACAAAATGGCACTTTTTGCACTCACCCCTTTCAATTTTGCTCATACTTGGCACAATAGCAGATATACATGCCAAACTTAAATT
The DNA here is from genome assembly GCA_023014485.1 of Bathynomus jamesi. Lineage (NCBI taxonomy): Eukaryota > Metazoa > Arthropoda > Malacostraca > Isopoda > Cirolanidae > Bathynomus > Bathynomus jamesi. The sequence continues at coordinate 129,885 of JAJOZX010002161.1, read as the reverse complement.
CCCAAATTATTAGAGCTGACTGACCTTTGGTTACTGAGATACAAGGTCACAAAGTTGTGACATTTTGACCTTTTTTGCGTTAAATGACTATTTTCAAAACGGTGTAACTAAAAAACTATTAAAGCTAGAGCATTGATTTTAGTCTCATTTTAAAGCTCTTTAGTAGCCCCTTGTTTATTGTCTCTTGTTAAATATCTCTACTGTGAAAAATAAAAAAAATCCCTTCAAAAGTTGACCTTTGACCTTGAATAAAAAAAAATACCTTCTCCGAAAAAATTCAATTTTTTTACATTAATACCTTGAGTCATGTACAACAAAATCCCAAGAAGCTGTAAGTGACTGATAACTAGTTCAATGTATAAAAAATAAATGAAGTTGCCATCATTCTTCAATTTTAGATTTTTTTTGTCAGTTCATTTATTTAAAAGTTCTGTTCTGATATAGCTAGTGTCAGTGAAGACTTAGTTCAACTTAACATTATTAGTTCAAAAACCTTTTTGTGACCTGTGCCAAAAGAAGTCTTAAAAGGCAACCAGGGTTAAACCCCTCGACAGCCCCAAATCTACTGGAGTAGCGCTGATCCAAAGGCCCAACTAGTATATAAGTACTGTCAACTTTACAGAGTTGACTCCTGACTTCAAGTTAAAGTTAATTTATTTTTACTAAATACATGTATAAAAATTTATTTAATAATTCATTAATTGTTCATTGTTTTCTTTTCAGGATTTTCTTTGTGCTTTTGTGATTTCAGAGTATAAACATGGAACATTTAAAACTGAAACAGAAGTGTGCTGATCCTTTGCTGCGTCACAAAGGTCAGTGTCGAAAGAAGAGTTTGAGAATTATACCACAGGAACTTGTAAATAAGTTTTCCGATCTGCACTTAACACTACATCACAGACTTTGTAAGCAGTGTAGAGAACATCTTGAGTCCTTGCCTGAGAAAGGAATAGGCACTTTGAATTCAGACATAAATGATGATTCTTCTTGTAGTAGTGAACCACCTGAAGATCTTGAGAAAATTGAAAATGTTGACAATAGTGATGCATCAACTTCAGAGCAAAACCATGAGATGTGTACTTTGAATGCTTCTTTTGTTTCAATTGGTGAATCACCCATAAAAAAGAGAAAGCTTGTAGAGCAAAAGTCATGTGGAGCTAAAAAACTAAGCAAGGTGACAGAGACAGTTAAGAGGAGAATGGAAACAGTTGCAGGAAAAGAGATTTCTGACTCACAATTTAAGGAGCCATCTGGAGATGTAGACTGTTTAGAAATAATAAATCAACTCGAGAAAAAATTCAAAAATGAAAATACTAAAAGAAGTGATAAAATAAAAATCCTCACTGTATTGCCCAAAAGTTGGAGCATTAGGAAAATTGCTTCAGAATTTAACACAAGGCATACAGCATCTATTGCTAAAAAAATAGTTGAAGAAAAAGGTGTCCTTTCAGACCCAAATCCAAAGGGTGGGAAAAGAATTAAACAGGATACTGTTGACGCTATTAAAGCATTTTATCTTTCAGAAGACATCAGCAGAACAATGCCAGGAAAGAAAGACTATTGTAGTATCATTGACAATGAAAGAGGAAGGATACATTTGCAAAAGCATCTTTTACTTTGCAATTTAAAAGAAGCCTATCATATTTTCAAAGAAAGAAATCCTTTGGTTAAGGTGGGATTCAGTAAATTTGCAGAATTGCGTCCAAAGTAGTGTGTTATTGCTGGAGCAACAGGAACTCACTCAGTATGTGTCTGTACAATTTATCAGAATTCCAAACTTATGTTTGTAGGAGCTGAATTAGAAAAACTAACTGCAAATGATGACACACCTATTAAGAATGTACGTCATTGTGTTGCCTTTATGGAATGCAATCCTGCCTCAGACAATGTGAACAATGTGGAGATCCATCAGATTTAAAAAACGGACTACTGGACATATTTACAAACAACTTCATTGATATCATAAATTTTAAAAAGTGGACCAATACAGATCGGTCAAATCTTGAATCAGTAGAACTGAATACAGATGAATATATTGACCAATTCTGTAACCAACTGAAAGAATACCAGATACATGACTTCAAGCCAAAGATGCAAGCAACTTATTACCGTGAAACAAAAATGTCTTTGAAAGATGGTGAGGTCCTTGCTGTGTGTGATTTTGCTGAAAATTATTCCTTTATTCTTCAAGATGAGGTTCAGAGCTTTCACTGGAACAATGAGATGGCTACTCTACATCCATTTGTTATTTACTATAAAAAGGAAGATGAGATTGCTCACCTTAGCTTTATTATTATTTCAGAGTGTAACATCCATAACACAGTTGCTGTACATTTGTTTCAAAAGCATCTGATAAAATTCCTAAAAGATAATATCTCATCCATCGGTTCCATCCACAAAATAATTTACTTTTCAGATGGGTGTGCAGTAGGGTGCATTAAACACCCCATGATTTTCAAAAGGTTGTTGGATTTTAATGTCTATTCCCTCAAATATTAGACTTGTTGGTAGAAGTATGTATGCAAAAAATAAATCAAATCGGAGGTGGTCCTGGGTGGCCACCGGCCACTTTTATATATTTAGTAGTGATGCACCGAATATTTGGCAAATATTCGGTATTACAGTATTCCCTCAAATATCGCGGGGGTTACGTTCCAGAACCCCCCACGATAGGTGAAAATCCACGAAGTAGAAACAATATGTTTATTACATATTTTACGCCTTTATAAACCCTCCCCGCACTCTTATAAACCTTTCCCACGCTCTTACAAACACACTCTACACTCGGAGTATGAAAGAGACTAACAGTATTTTAAAAAGAAAACATTTGTATATACAGTATTTTTTAATAATTTTACCAACATTAAAATTTCGTATGGGTACTCACCAGCGAAGATACTAAAACTTGAATGATGATGATGAATTAGCTGTGCAGTACTGAACGATGAAGGTGATGACGATGATGAGATGAATGTACTGCACAGCAAAGAAGAGCATTACATCTCTTCTAAATGAATAACACGTGGAAGCGAACTGAGCAAGGCGAGATGCTGAATGCTTCGGTAGGCTGCAGATCGAGATGCGACGAACGCTAAGCCAATCAGCGCCCAGGATATTGAACAGCGTGCTCTGATTGGTCGCGTTTCATCCATCGGCCAATGGTGTGCCGTGTACGGTATCATATAGGCAAAGTAGCTCAAGCAGCACAAGCTTCGCTGGTTTTCCTATCTCGCGGTTCTTTGTCAACTCAATTAGAGTACGTATTTTATTTCGGCTAGAAAAAACCGCGATGCACCAAGTCTGCGAAATGTGAACCGCGATATGGCGAGGGACTACTGTACTTATAATACTAATATACAAATATTCGGTATTACTATACTTACATTGATTGAAAGTTGAAAATGTATAAAACACAACGCCAATGTCACTACTCCAACTTTGCTCGTTTCCGCAAATTTGGCATCGCTTTGCGGTCACATTCAACCACTTGAAGAAGATTTTGGAAGTGGTCTTCTCCTCTTGCAGCTGAGACAAAATCAGTTGTGAGCTTTACTGCTCTCTCCGCAGGGTCATTCACAACATTTAACCCATCCACAATGGACTTGGCTGCCTTGAAGTGGTCATTGTTCTGCCAATTGTCAACATCCTCTGTTAGGAAGGTCATATCCAGGTGAAGAAGGTTCACTGTAAACCACGAGTCCTCGTTCACAAGATCAGCCAGGGTTGTCGCTTCTGTAATTTTTGGAAGTGACGGTTTGCCATATCCAGAACCGTAGCGGTGTTTTGGAGTGCTTGGCATTTCATCTGGTTGTATGGCCAGTAACACATCTGCAAGGGCACAACGCTCCTTTTGAGGTACTGCATTGCTGAACAGTGCCAAAACAACCAGTTCTGGGGTTAAATACCACAAATGTCTATCAAAGGCTTTCACAGCGCTGACTGAATGATTGAGTTGACAGCTTTATAGTTGAGCAGAGTCTTGTATAAGCACAAATCAAACCATGGGGCATTTGAAGCAGACTGACATATGAGCCACCAATCACAATAAATATAAACAACAAAAACAACAAACTCCTTCAGTTTTTCCTGTTGATGTTGTGTTGTTACAGTTCCTCGAGGTAGTACAGAAATTTGCTCTTCAAGTAGGCATATTTTGATGGAATAAAGAATCTTGACATCCACCTTGCTTATGCATGGCCCCAGGTCTGTGGAGTGTTCCTTGTTTTGTGACATCATCATCGAGGACTACCTGGCAGAGTTGTGCCATTTCCTTGTAGTCTTCCCTATAGTATGAAGCGCTTGTGCGGATTGTGCTTAAAACCTTGTTTTTGCAGGATAAAAGCAGTTGTTATGCATCGTCATTGTACATTGAAATGTCAATTTTGGTTAAACTTTCATCCTTTGCATGCGATATGCATTCCCAATTCTTCTGGAATCTTTGGAACAAAGATGCTTCTGGAGACTTTGATGTCTCAATTTTGAGAGCATCAAACATGATCCAGGATTACCTCTCCAACATGATGGCAACATGCACACCACAGAAGAGCACGGCCCAGTTTTGATTGAATGGTAACACAGGCAGCTGTAACGTGTCCAGTGTTTGATGCTGTTGTGTCAAAACATAAGTTGACAACTGACTGTTTGCACTTCCATGAATGTAGAAACGTGTAAGTGTGCTCGGCAATGATGTCACCTGATGACATATCACTTCCACGAGGATATCTAGCCACTCCCAGTAGCTTTACATCAGTGGCATTCCCAACCAACACTGGCAATCTTTCTTCCTTGCCATTCTTGTTTGTGAGCGTATGCATCTGCTTGCCATCCCAGTGAAGTGTTGCAGCTGTTGGGGCGATCCAATTTTCTCGAATATCTTTGGCGATAGCACTTGTTATTGATCGTCGAGCCTTATCAGCAGTTGAATACGACTTGGCCACACGACGTGGATCACCTCCTGCCTCTTGAATTACAGCTTCGGTGAGCAGAGCCTGTTGAACAGGAGTTTGTTTAGTCGAGTAGCAACAGACACGACTGAAGGCCTTTTCAGAATATCATGAGGAATAAAGGCAGACGTACTGCATATGTTGATCTGTGGTGACTACGCTTCCTTTGAAGCTCTGGAATCGCCTCTTCTTCAGTTTCTTCCAAGCTATCTGCAGAGGCACTATCATCAGAGCATACAGAACTTTTCATCTCTTGTACACTGGATGATTCATGACGTTCTCGTCTTGAAGCTTCCGCTAAGATGCGTTTTTCTTTTCTACGATCTTTATCAGCTTTCTTCTTGTCAACACTACCAAATGAGGCTACTCTGTCAGATTTTGACTCTAAAAATGCTCTATCTTCCTCATTCTTAATCTTTGTCATTGCATCTTTTGTCCATACACCAAAGGTCTTATCAAGACATTCATTCATGGATTGCAACTTAGCCAAAGTGTTTGGAGATTCTCTGCGAGAAACAGGTATTTGACGCAATTTGTTATTGTCATTAAGAAGGTCAAGTATTAGTTTGCAGCATTGATGGTCTGAAAGCATAGGAATATTTGCTTTAGTGTAGAATGTTTTCAGCTGGATAAGGACTATGCTGGCAGATTTCCATTTGAGTGGCTGTGTTTGTTTGCCTTCACATATTTCTTTCTGGATGTGCCACATCACGCATCGAAGAACCTGCCGGCAAGTTGGGAGGCGGACTCCTGTCAATGTACCATCTCCTTCTGTAAGAGCATTGCCAAGACCAAAAATGGCACTTGCTAATCTGGTCTTCTTAGCTTCCATTGTTACAGCTTCCATTGTTTCTGAAAGACAATAAAGGATATTATTAGACTATAAGTGAAGTTTCGTTTATGGTACATGTTTTATGTAAATCACCCCTTTAGGGCAGGGTTGGCACTAGTGGGCCCAGCCCGAAAAAACCCAATATTTTACCCACTTCTGGGTTTTTTCATGAAACTTAAGAAGTGCATATGCAATTATTTTTAAAAATTGTCATATAGGCGCCTATAATGATTTTACATGCAAAGCAAGCAAACATGAGTCAACAAATAGACCTACAGGTATAACTCTTTGGGTGAGGTAGCAGGTTATAGTGTGTAGACATCAGCCAATCAGGGTGTTATACATCCTGATTCTTCAGTCAACTGCATCTTCAAGGAATTTTCTACTTCTTCATGGATTGTATTTAAAAGTGGACCAGACAAATTTCGACGGGAAGGTGGAGTGTAGCCTGGTCTTAGAGTGTCTATCATTTCAATAAAATACTTAGACTGCACATAGAAATGGAATATTATTTGCATAAAAGAATTTGGCTATTTTGTTATCAATGACATTTTTCTGCAAAGTTGTTGTTGTCATGCCAAAATCGCTTACTTTCTTTTGAATTTTTCTTTTTTTCATCTGTAATTGTGTCAGTGGTGGTGAGGATGAGTCTGGATCATCTGAGAGGTCTATGTCATGGCAGTATGAAGATGATGTACTGGCAGTATTGTCAGTTGTTTCTTGATTCCATGTGTTTCAAACATTTCATTAAATGCATTTTTATTCGCTCTATTTTATTACTTATTTCATTATTGCAATGTTTGCATCTAACTTTACTAGTCCCATCAATAATATTGACTTCACTCCATTCATGCCCTGATTTTCTTCCTGATCCAAAGGTCTTTGGCATTATTTAATGCAGTTATAACTTCAAACAGACTAATTCTGTAGGCTAGCAGTAAAGATAAATATGCTGTTGCCAGTTTGTTTTATTTAACTGTGAAATAAAAGAAAAAATATTCAGTAATATGAATTAGATAGATATAACTAGCTGAATTAAGTTCCCTTTGGGAGCTGTAATTCATCTACTTCCAGCAGAAGACACAGGGGCCTGTCTTCCATAGGAAGTATAGCCTAACAAATAGGATAATTTACCACACCAAATTTAGTTCAAATTGGTCCATGTTTTCCAAATTTTGTTGTGAAGCTCAATCTGAGAAAATAATAACTTTTTATGCTTAATTGCCTGGAAGACAACCTTTTTGCTAAAAACAAGACAAATATTATATTAATAGTGTATGGTACAGTACAGTATTATTATAAAAATAAGAATAGGTAGGTCTAATATGAACTATCATATGGACATATGAAAAAACCCAATTTTACCCGGGTTTTAGGTGAAAAAACCCGAAAAAACCCACCTAGGATGGGCTTTTTCAAAAAAAGTAGGTTTCTTGCCAACCCTGCTTTAGGGTGCATCAAACGCCCTTAGGTTCTTGGATTTTAATGTCTATTCTCTCAAATGTTATGTAAATCACCCCTTAGCAACTCTATATTAAAAGAAACAATGTAAGTAGTCAACGGGTTGGTAAATAAAAAAAAAGATTTTTACATAGCACCGCCCCCAAAAATTGCCGCGAAAATATAAAAGTGACCGGTGGCCACCCAGGACCACCTCCGATTTAATTAAATTTTGGCATACACACTTCTAGCAACAAGTGTAACATTTGAGAGAATAGACATTAAAATCCAAGAACCTAAGGGCGTTTGATGCACCCTAGTGTGCAGGACAGTATAAGAACTGCAAGAACTTTTTGAATCTTTGCCATCACAGAGATGATTTTGGAATTGAGGCAGAATGGAATTTTTTTGCAACAAGTCATGGAAAGGGACCCTGTGATGGTGTTGGAGGCACAGTTAAGAGATTAGCTGCAAAAGCTAGTCTACAATGATCTTATGATGAACAGATCCTTACTGCAGAACAGTTATATACATTTGCAAGTGAAAATATTGTAAATATAAAATGTCATTTTTCAACCAATAAAAAGCATGAAGAGGAAAGCCAACTTCTCCAAGAAAGACACTCAACTGCAAGGACTATTGCTGGTACACAGAAATTACACCATTTACAGCCAGTTTCATTGACTTCTCTTAAGGTTAAACATTATTCATTATCAGATTATTCAAATATTGAGAAAGTTACTGAAAAGGAAGAAATTGTGACTGAGGAGAAAATACATGGTTTTGTTACTGCTGCATATGATGGCCATTGGTGGGTGGCATATGTGCTGGAGAAGATACCAGAGAATAGAGAAGTAAAAGTCACATTCCTTCATCCTCATGGCCCAAACCCATCATTTGTGTATCCTGGTCAACCAGATGAATTAATCTTACCATATTCAGATATTCTAACACAAGTTGAGGCATCTACTACTAATGGACGAACATACAGGATTTGCAAAGAAGTTACTTTGAAGGCATCCAAAGCTTTGGCAGATCTACAGCACAGAAAGGTAAGAATTCAAAATTAAAATGGTCATGTAACTATATATACACTGCATACATTTTAAGTTGTGATAAATGGAAATCAATGAGCACTATACCTATACATATTGTATGTACATTTTAATATGTTACTTGTATTTGTTAATTAGATAGCTAAGAATCATCATCCTGTTTGCATATACATTTTGTGTTTCGTATTTATCAATTATTACGAAAGAATTCATTTATAACTTGAAGAGCCTAATCATTTTCATTAATCAGTAAAGTAACATAAATATCATCAACTGTTGCTGCAAAATAGAAGTCAACATCTTCCTTCCTTGACTAATCAATTTTAAAATTAGTAAGAGCCGTGTTGAGCAGAAAACTGAGATTTGTTTATAAAAAACGTCTGAACAGGTAGCGAGGACAACGTGAAAAAAGTGTTAGCAGCTGACGAGGAAGCTTCTAAACAGTGGCTGCATCCTCCAGCGCAGGACACGTCAACGCGAAGAGGCGACATCAAACCAAAACATCAACGCGCTGGTGGCCAAACTTCCTCAAGTCTCCGTGCAGCGGGCTGTCTATGGTTGGCCAGACTGGCAGTCGACAGCCTGTTGCGTGGCACGGTCAGAGTGCCGATCGGCTCCCGGGGCTGGACCTATTCTCAGCATGCTATTTTTTCAATTACAGGGAACAATTGCGTGCTCCCCGAACTACTCTTACTCTCTGGCGACATTAAGACTAATCCAGGCCCCACTACAACTTACACATGTCACCATACACAAAGACAGACACAATAGCACCATGAGACACATACAGAAATATAATATTAACATATTACAGTACAACGTAGATGGCCTCGCAAACAAAACAAAATCATGCAGCTTAGGGAATTCATACACAAACAAAACATTCACATAGCACTTATACAAGAAACAAAACTAAAACACACACACAAAACACCCACCATCCCTGACTTCACGTCAAGATCGTACTGGGGGTAACGGGGGTGGACTCATCACTTACATACGTAAAAGCATTAGCTACACTGATGCTACCCAAAACATTACAAACACAATCCAAGCAGATAACACGATAGAAATACAGGCAGTTAACATTAAAACACGCGCAAAACACACCACACTAATCAACATTTACATCCCACCAGATAGTTCACCTCAGGTGCCAGCCAATTACAATCCACAGTTACACAATCTTGCCTCTCTCACTAATGTCATCTTAGGAGGAGACTTCAACACCAAAGACACTAGTTGGTACCTGCACAACCAAAACAACACCAGAGGCGCCAACATAGCCACACAACTAAACAGCCTCTTCATTCTTAACAATACAGAAGAACATACACACATACCACATCAAGCAGGATACTCAAACTCCTCCCCAGACATAACGTTCTGTTCCCCCTCACTAGCAACACATACACAATGGAGAACAGAAAAACAACTGTCATCAGACCACCTGCCCATCATCATTACAACACATTCTACACTGCCCCAACAGCCTTAGGCACACTTACAGAAATTACAAGAAAGCTGATTGGGAACAGTTCAAAATACAGACTGAGGAACAATTCACCACATTAAACAGCACACCCATCATAAACATCGATACAACACTCAAGACATTTAATCAGATTATCAATAATGCAAACAAATACATACCCAAGGGCAACATTAGGAAATACAACCCAAATTACACTAGAGAAATAGCCCACCTCATAAGGCAACGTAACAACCTCAAACATAACACACAAACACCACACACAGAAGCCATAAAGCAGCAGATACAACAGCTCAACACAGAAATAAACAACAAACTCAAAGAAAAACAAACAGAAACATTCAGGGAATTCATAACACTAAACCACTCCACAGATACATACAGGCTATACAAGACTATAAACAGCATTACCCACTCTAACAGCGGCATTCACACCTCACACGTGGCTATCTGTCGCAGCCAAAATAATATCCCAACATACACACAACAAGCTAACATTCTAGTTAATCACTACGCAAAGATAAGTCACTTAAACAGAGACAACAATCAGAAACACGCAGACAAACAAACAGCCAGACACAAGAAAACCTATAGACTCGACATGACCATTACACCCTTCAATACAGACCAGACCACGAAGATCATCAAAAACATTAAAAATTCGAAGGCTACTGGACCAGACAACATATCTAACATACACCTTAAACACTTGGGCCCACAAGGAATACTAGCTCTCACAAATATCAGCACATATTCATACCAACACTGTATTATTCCTGACATATAGAAACAAGGTAAAATTATTACACTACTCAAACCAAACAAAAATCCAACAGAACCAGCTTCCTATAGACCCATTACTTTACTATGCACACCTTCCAAAGTAACAGAAAGACTAATCTTACAAATCACCAACCCACACATACCACTATCGCCTACTCAACATGGATTCAGACCTCACCACTCAACCACGACATTACTCACTAACCTGACGCAGCACATCATGGATGGCATCAACTCTAGAAGACCAGCTCAACATACACTATTAGCAACAATAGACATTAGTAAAGCATTTGATGCTATCCCACACTTCCCTCTCATAAACAAAATACTCAACACAAACATGCACAATAACACCAAAAGGTGGCTGAGCAACTATCTCTCAGGAAGATACTCACATGTCACATTTAATGGCAAGTCATCCAAAAACAAGCTTTTTCCGAATGGGGTCCCTCAAGGCTCTGTTCTCTCACCAACACTCTTCAACTTATACATGCCTGACATTCCAACACCCATAGATAACAAGCTTACCTTATCATCATATGCAGATGATATCACTAACATCCACCCACAACAACATCGACACCGCTACAAATAACCTACAAACATACATAAACAGTATACAAGACTGGCTCACACACAATAGACTCAAAGTAGCACCCACAAAATCAACCATCACCTTGCTTACAAGCAACACAAAAGAACACCAGGCAATTCCACAACTTACACTAAACATAAACATTCCACACACTCACAGAACCAAAATACTAGGTGTCACATACAACACATCATTATCTTTTGCAAACCATATTCAGGACATTAAAAACAAATGTACGTCAAGACTTAACACGCTTAGGGTACTAACAGGCACAAACTTTGGACACCAGCAGGAAACAACATCACTCATCTACAAACAATATATTCGCTCAGTTATGGACTATGCTAGCCCATGCTGGGCACCCATTATCTCAAACACACACAAACACCTTACAAACAATACAAAACAACGCACTTTGTATCATTACAGGATGCACTCAAACAACACCAATAGAACACCTGCACACAGAAACAAAAATACTAAAAGTTAGGGAACATTTAGACATGAGGGAAACACAATTCATGGCAGCAGCGACAACTAACCCACAACACCCTTGCCACTACATGTACAATCATGCACCAACACCTCGCACCATTAAGGTAACACCAGAGAGACATTATAACCAAATACTCCATTCCATACCACGCCCCACAGACATCACACAGTACAGAAAACACATACACACACCTAACCCACAAAGCACTGACACGACTCGGTCCGAATGCGGTCCTAGGTGCGAAGCCGCTGCCCATTAACAGGTCAGAGATCAGCCTGAGCAGATCGGATCGAGTTAACTTAGCACGATTCCGATGTGGACATCACCCCAACTTATGGACATATAAACACAGACTAGACAACTCCATAGACGACACCTGCCACCTGTGCCAAGACACACCACAAACAATTGAACACATTATGACAGACTGTACCACTCTAGCACAACAACGAACACAACACAACACCACGAGTGCGCTGAACCTCTGGTCCACTCCGGAGAGGGCGATCGGTTACCTGCGTGCCGCCAGCTTGCTCGATCAGGGTGGGCTGATCAGCTAAACAACAACAACAACAACAACAACATTAAAAATTGTTCTCTTCTAGAAATCACAATAAATTGGGTGGCCCACAAGAATCTTGTCAACTACTGAAAACCATCACATACATGCACAACATACAGGTGAGGTGGGTAAAGAACAAATATTTAAAAATAAGCATTTGCTTGTTTGTAGAAGGCTGCAGATAGTATGTAGATATGGGTTGTATTTGTAAGAGATTGAGCTGACCTTACACAAAAATGGTTACTGACATACAAGGTCACAAAGTCATGACTTTTTGACAATTTTTGTATAAAATGACTTTTTTCAAAATGTTGCTTGAATTCATTATTTTTATACATTGAACTAGTTATCAGCCACTTACAGCTTCTTGGGATTTTGTTGTACATGACTCAAGGTATTAATGTAAAAAAATTGAATTTTTTAGAAGGTATTTTTTTTTTTTCAAGGTCAAAGGTCAACTTTTGAAGGGATTTTTTTATTTTTCACAGTAGATATATTTAACAAGAGACAATAAACAAGGGGCTACTAAAGAGCTTTAAAATGAGACCAAAATCAATGCTCTAGCTTTAAATAGTTTTTTAGTTACACCGTTTTGAAAATAGTCATTTAACGCAAAAAAGGTCAAAATGTCACAAATTTGTGACCTTGTATCTCAGTAACCAAAGGTCAGTCAGCTCTAATAATTTGGGAATTTAAGTTTGGCATGTATTATCTGCTACTGTGCCAAGTATGAGCAAAATTGAAAGGGGTGTATGTTTTAGGTGGCTGACTTGACATGAAATGACCCTACTGTAGAATCATTGAGGTTTTCTTTACAGTTGGACAAATATTTTGATTGGGCTTTTGCTATGAAATGGTGTACTTTCAACTTTTTTGCACTTTCACATATGTCTTCTACTACATTCGAAACACTTTTTGTCATTGTGACCAGTTGGGTATGGTCTGTATGAAGCCACTGCTTAAAGGAAACCTCATCATCCATGTCATAATCATTGTTTTCAAAAATGGTAAGAAGCCAATCCCGTAATTCATTTAAACCAGGACATGTTTTGCAGTTATTAATCATGCAGTTTCTGGTTTCAGTGTTGCAGACTATTTTCCCTAGTAACTCTCTTAATTCTACTTTGACAGGGAGTGATTCACATAAGTTTAAAGTTCTGGTGTATTTCACAAATGCATACATTGTGTGATCCTTTACTCCCCACACCCATACACCATTTTGGTCTCAGTTCAAAAAACTTTGATTTGGAGATTTTGTCATTTGGATATTTATTTTTGTAAAGCGTATATAATTCTCTGATATTTGTCAACAGTATTTTCTGCTTGTGAACCTTACCTTGTGGTGTTTTTATTGATTTGTGTCTTTTTTACCAGGGCATTCTCTAGTATATTCATTGTTTTGGAAAAATTCTATCACTCTTTCCTTTATTTCATCGCTTATACCCTTGCTACTCCTTTTATTTCTCATTATAGGAAGGATACCTTCTTTTCTCTTTAAGGCCCTCACAGCATTAACCATTCTGGCTGACACTTCAAATTCTTTCATAATTCTTTCTCTGGACCAGGTTTTACCAATTGGAAGGAGTGTTAGAATTTATCTTTTCTTGTCTGGTACTAGTTTTACACTTTTCTTTCAGTTCCTCTATCATATGCTGATAACACTTCTTCCTCACTCTCTATAGGTTTCTCCGCTTCCTCATCCAAAATGCTAGGCTTCATATGAAGTACTTTTGACAGCTTTGGTTTTGTTGATGTTTCAATTTGCTTTAGTTTCCTTTTCGCCTAAAACACTTTCGATCTCTTGCTCTTACATACTTAATGGGTGAGCATTCTAATGAACCTAACGTTTCATCAAATGTCTCCTTAACTATTTCTTCTGGAACATATTCATCACTACCCGAGTCTTTTTCATCTTCAATCGTCTTGGCTCTAAAGAAACATGTTGAGCAAAGTTTCTGTCCTGGTATCAGATTCAGTCTAGTTACTATGTCTTTGTCAACAATTTGTAGTGATTCTGCAAATAAAGTAGGGTAATGTAAACTAAACACATTGGAAAATAATTTTAAAACCTCAATATTTGGTTATACGCTATTCGTATAAAATATTCAAAACATATGCATTCAGTAGCACAGTATATAGCCTACCCTATTAAAATTAAATAGCTAATTTAGGTTACAATTTACAATATAAACTTCTTTATGAAATATAAATATATTAGTACCTATATTTACTTGTCATCATCTTCCGATGATTTCTCCATGGATCTTGGCAGCTACATTGCATTTGTTGGTAATGCATTCCAAACATTTTTTCATGGTGGTAGCATACAGTAGCACTATTTGGGTTGATTACAGTTGCTTTTGTTCTCCACAATAGCAGTTCTCTTATTTCATCTGTCAGCTCATGTAAGGTATACATACCCACCTTCCTGGTGAGTGTGTTCATGACCTGGATCATCCAAGTACATACCAAAGCTGCACTTTGATTCTTGATTAGCATAAGCCATTATTATAGGCAGTAAAATTAAGTTCATTGCTCTAGTTAAATTTTCTGAAAATAAAAGATCATGATCTATAAAATAGGCCTGGACATTAATGATTAACCATCATGTTTTACATTTATAAGAATATACAAAGCGAAATGAGCTACCCAGAGCTAGGCTGACTATACGTACCATTTTGAATGGGACAATACCGTTTGTTTTATATTTCCTGGCCATCCCGTCGTTTTAATAAAAATGTCAATTTTGTCCCGATTTATGTAGTTACTTTTTCATGAATACAGAATATTACATAACCCCGTCCCTTTTTTGCCATCCCAATGTCCCATTTTTGTCTCAAGGAAATATGGTCAGCCTACCCAGAGCCCTTCGAGTCGCTGGTTGTTTTGACAGACATTAAATTTCTTGTATGTTTTAGACTTATTTACATATTACAATTGTAAATCAACTTAAGTAATAAAATAGAAGTCAAATTACAACTCAATGTCATAAAGAGAAATTTAAAAATTTACAAATTTTGCAAAAATGAGAGATTTTTCACAAAAAGCACTTTTCTTTGAATCACCAAAACTACCGTATATGAAGGAGTTGAGATCTATTCCTTAATATATGTTTTTTTACACATACGTATCTTTCTTTACCAGAAGTATCAACTCCCTGACTATTTTTGGACACCTTTATATTAAGCCCCAAAGTTGATGTTAATTTTGCAAATTTTGTGAAAATATCAACTTTTAGAAGTTTTTAAAAAAAAATAAATCCTTTTTTGGTTATTTTTTTATTTCACTCATAAATTTACAACCCATAGAGACTATTAGGAGTATTAAAACAGCTGTAATTGATGTAGAACTAAAACTTTTGAAAATGGTAGTCATAAAAGTGGGAGGAATTGATGCAAGCTTCAAAATAGAGCCATATTTAAGCCCTTGTAACTTAGAAACTATTTGTTCCACAGCCTTTTTGCTTGCAAAATTGAAAAGCCCACCAGAAGTTGTATTGGCATGACAAAGTTGAAGCTTCTATTCCTATTAGAAGACACTTTTCAAGGCCTCTCAAAATGAAGGCATTGGCCAATCAAGCCCAACATGGGCATTTTTTGTTGAAGGTGGGGGCCATTTATTAAGCAACCATAAAATTAAAAGTTTTTGACTGAGGAAGCTAAAATTTTAGATTTAAGCTATTGAATGGTGTATGAATCAACCCTGAAAATTTGAAGAAAATCGGAGATGGTCACCCGACCACCCATGTACCAATTGAGCTGGAATGACCCTTCTACATATTTATATATAGATGTCATCTAGTTGTTGGGAAAAGAACCCAGTGTGTATCATTTCAGTGACTGGTTACTAAAATATTTATTTTTGAATAATGATAAAACCTATATGTTCTGGTAACAAGTGTGACCGCATATGCTGCGGACTCTTCCTTAAAGGGTTAAACAACCTGATGGGCAACAGGTGAGTAAAAACAAATTAAACTACTAGGATAGGCTCAGAGACCTTGACCTTTATTCCATAGAGAGGAGGTTTGAGAGAGACATCCTAATCTATACCTGGAAAACTCTAGAAAGGTTTTTAGTTGCCCCCAATACTGAACCAATTGTGCCCACCTTGACAAGAACTAGCAGAATATGTCAAAAACATCACCTCTCACCAAACAGTCTGAGAAGGATTCAAACCCTTCAATATAATAGTATCTCTAGGCAGGGTTCTCACCTGTTTAACTCCTTGCCTCAGTACATTAGAGATATAAGTGCAGTCCTAGTAGATACTTTTAAAAAACACTTGGACATGTTTCTAGCTAACATACCCAACCAACCCACAGTGCCAGGGTATTCCTCTGCCAGACTAGCCCCCACAAATTCAATAGGGGACCAAATCATATGGCAGGAGCAAGAGAAAAGAAGGGTGGTGACCCTGTCATGGCCCCGCCTCAAGAGGCGATGAGCGGACTTTGTGGGAACAGCACACCCTTGAGGCAGAAGTGCTTCAAGGTAAATAGCGACTTGCACCATTTTTTCTGCTTCATCAATTGATATATATTTTGTTACTATAGCATGTTTCAGTTAATAGTCTTTTAACACATTCACTGCCACCTTGAATTTTTGAACCCTTACATAATGCCATCTATGTTTTTGTTAGATTTACCATTGGAAATTGCTATATAAGACTGCATATACTTTATTTTGGTAAATAAAATTAAATTTATTAAACTTTTAAGAATGACACTAATGTGCATCCTCGGCATCGACTATTTTTTTCTCCATAGTACCATGTGACGCATTTGTGCGTCATGGTCATTTTTTACCAAAAAACAGCTCTACAAATCAAGGTAAAAAAAATAATAATACTGAGAAGGTTTTTATTATTATTTAGACACAATAAAAATATAGGCAAAACTTTGAAATAAAATACATCCTTTTAATCTCAAACAATGGCATTATAAAATGGAAGTGTACTAAAATGCTTTCCAGTGGTTTATATTCAGCATCACTGTCTGAGAATGAGAAATCACTTGAAGAATAATATATTTCACTTTGATCATTGTCTGTTGTGGCATTTGTGTCTTGGTCATTTGACATAATTGAATGGGTGGATGGATTAGTGTTGCTATGGTAAAAATAGTGTGTTAGAATACTACTAATTATTCAAATAAAAAACCATACAGCGCAACAAAATAAGCACATCCTCTGCTCAGTGCCGCAAGGCAGAAACTGAGTCCAGCGCGTTGCCGCAACTATTTATATTGCATTAAATAACACTGTGGAATGGACGCGCATGTGCGTCAGAGGCAATACGCAATGTGTCAAAATGCACATGTGCGTCATGTGGCAGTGAACGTGTTAACCTGCTCACATGCTATTAAAACTATATAATATATTGAATTGCCATTCAAAACTGACTAAGAAAATATATATCTTGTGTAAATTTGTGGAAATGTACTTTTTAATAAAATATATTTCCTATTTTGCTATAATATACTTTTTACATAAAGTATTTTTTCTGATTGGGCTATTTTTTCACTACTCTGCAACTTAATTAGTTGGTTGGGTTTTGTTCCAGTTAATTTTTTTTTTTTTAAATTGGTTTCAGTTTAGTGGTATTTGTATTTTTCCTGATTGGGCTATTTATTTTTTTTTCAAATTGGATTCAGTTTAGTGGTGTTTGTGATAAAATTATGACATGCCATTCATGTGATTTTGACTGAACTTGATCCATCAGGTGCCCTAGATGAAGACAAAGGATTGAATGTTTTTATCAACTATGGCATTATTCTCTCATCCTTAATTTGCCCAAAATGTGACAGAGAGTGCTTAATACGAAAAGATAAGAAGACATTTAGGTCAACTAAATGCCCAGTTAGGTCAACTATACACCCTTGATGATTGGTTAGGTTAAGTCGTGATATTTTCGTTAGTTTAAATGAAAGTGATGAGAGCAAACTTTTCTAGTTAATTTTGAGGTTTTGTACGAAACCACCATCCATTTCCTGTGCAAAAGTATAGTTTTCAAGATGACAATATCTCAAAAACTACGCATTTGCACAGGAAACAGATGGCAGATTCATGCAAAACACCTCAAAATTGACCAGGAAAGCTTATAAAAACAGACTGGGTATAAAAATGAATAATTACGCATGTTTCATGGCAATGCAGATGTCTTTTAAAAACTTTTTACAAGAGTACATTACAGGCTTTTAAAGAATTTTAAAATTTTAGGTTAGGTTGGGTTATATATTAAAACTGATTGTTTTTGATGATGTTTGAATGAAATTAACCTTCATTCAAACCACATCAAAAACTATCAGAAAAATAGTTTTGATTTACAAAGCCTGTAATGTACACTTATAAAAATTTACCACCTACCCTAACCTAAAAAATTCCTCAAAAGCTTATAATATAATCTTGTAAAAAAAATGCCCAGATTTGAACAAAATGCACCAAAATACACCAGAAAAATATGTTATGTCAAAAGCGAGGGGCAATTAAAACGAATCTTCAAGTTTTGTCGAATTTCCCCATACAAGGGTGCAGTACACCATAAAAGAAAGAACAAAGGCATAACAGTTAAGAAAGCCTATTGAGTAAATAAATTAATCACAGCATTAAGCCTATGAACCTCAACAATATAAATTAGCCGCATTAAAACTTCAGGCTAATTAAACCTATACCTAGCCTAGGTCCACAATCTAAGATCCGAATCTTGTAGACACTATTAGTTAGGTCTAAGCCTACTTACTGTCCCTAATACAAGCCAAACTGTGTCAGGCATAAGCCGACTAAGTTTACCTCTTGAATTGTAGCATTATCAGGTAAAAGGAGTTTGTTAATTATTTCTGGAAGAGAAGGGGCCATCTTGCCGGCTGAAGAACTAGTTTGTTTTGCTGTACCAAAATAAACACAAATTTCATTAAACTGAAGGACTTCCAACACAAAACAAAACCGCTTGAACGACAGTGTCTACTGTCTAGCCTAGTTAGAACTTAGAAGTGCATTTCCTTCTTCTTGTGTTTGAGTTTCATTCTTGTTCCACTGCTGTCATGATGGTATTATTATTATTAGTCTGTTTTCTGTGCAGCCAACCACGAAGGGTCATTCATACACACACACATACATGTATTACACTAAGTTATAAGTGGCTAGAGATTTTGTGAATAATGAGAGCATGAACTACGAAATGAAACGCACGTGAGCGTACCTGGGGTTTGCGTCAATGAGGCCAACTTCGTCGACATATGGATCGTACTTCGATTCTCGCACATGCCTTCGAA
Source organism: Bathynomus jamesi (assembly GCA_023014485.1). Lineage (NCBI taxonomy): Eukaryota > Metazoa > Arthropoda > Malacostraca > Isopoda > Cirolanidae > Bathynomus > Bathynomus jamesi. The sequence continues at coordinate 110,417 of JAJOZX010002161.1, read as the reverse complement.
GAAGGACTTTGCCAGGTGTAGTTAGCCAAGTAGGAATGGAGTAGCCGCACGCCGAACGGCGTTGGTAGTTGAATAATCTTTCGTGGGGAGTCTCGTTCGTAGATGTAGATAAAAGAGATCGAATGGAATGGAGGACGTCTGGTAGAATAAATTCCCACTGGGTAATCGCCAGGTCCTTCATTTAAGTGCGAGGGAAATGGTCCTCCATATGATGTCGTTGAATCGTTCAATCTGATCGTTTCCTCGTGGGTTGTATGGGGTAGTGCGGCTGGCAGTTACACCACGAGTCTGGAGAAACTCACGGAGTTCGGCGGACATGAATGAAGTCCCTCGATCGGTGTGTATGTACGTGGGCATTCCAAAGATCGAAAATAATTGATATAGACACAGGGACGTACCCAGAAATTTGCCAAGGGGAGGGGGGCGAACTTGGAACTAATCGTGGAGCTATTGAAGAATAGGGACCCCAGCCTTCTTTAGTTAGCTTTATAAGGCTAACTAACGAAAATATCATGACCTAACCTAACCAATCGTCAAGGGCGTACAGTTAACCTAACGATTGGTTAGGTTAGGTCGTGATATTTTCGTTAGTTAGCCTTATAAGCCTAACTAAAGAAGGCTGGGGTCCCTATTCTTCAATAGCTCCCTAATCGTAGAAGTATAATTGAAATAGAGATAAATAATTTTTAGGTACGTTCATGATGAGCTTATCGTTCAGTTAGAGATGATTAACTAGCTACTGCTAAGACACATTATGAATAAAAATATAAAAATTATATTATAAAAAATATAAAAATTATGATAAAAATCTGATTAGTAACATAATATTCAATGCAAACCGCAATTAGGATGCTCAGATTTGTATTAACATAAGAATAAAACAGTGCTAATTTCGAGATTAAGCATTTCCTTGGACTGTTACCTTTATAAAAGGAAATTATTCTCATGGCCGGATCGAGAGTTTTCGGGATCCTAAGCCATTTTAGATTTTTAGTAGTAGGGGAGTCCGAAATTTTTTCACTTTCATTCTCATCCTGTTGTAACCTAGCAATTTTACTGGGATCAACAGTACTTTGGTCATCATACTCTGTAGAGCCACTGTCAGTTTGGACATTTTTTCTTTTGAAAAATTTATAAAGGTGCATTACAGGAGCGGCTCGCAGGTAGGCACTGTGGAACTGCAGCACCCACATGATCTTATGATCTTTATATTTAAATATTTAAAATAGCCTCTCTGATTGTTTTTTTCCAATGAACTTTGAGTTTTTAAATCAGATTATATCCTTTTTTCCTTAAACTATTTCAATGCCAAACGAATGAATCACGAAAGTAGCTTCAGCCTTCCCGTGGAACTGCGTACTTAACAGTTCCAGATTTTGTTCGAAACGCTTGAAACCTCGGTGGCGGACGTACGAAGAGCGAGTCAGAATCGCGGGTTTAAGAGGATCCAAAGCACTGTGGACAGAGCAGTGCCGATTTGTTTATTTGACGTGGTAGTTGTGTTGCTGTATCGTTTGCTAATTCGAAATTTAATTTCCGAATTGCATTTATCAATGATTCGTTATCATTTAGTTTTTGTCGTGAGATTGAAGTTAATTATATAATAATTGGATTATTTACAATATATAGCTTTCATTTCTTAGAATATTTTTTTCGCAAGTGACTTTTGTTTTTTGAAATTTTAACTAGGCGCCTATTCTATTATCATGGCTGCGCTAGCCCCAGAAGTGAGTCGGGTGACAGTGAGTAAAATTCAGTCTCGTAATTTTTCACAGTTATCTCTTCAAGAAAAAATAGCTATTAAAACTGAAGGACGCCCTACACCAGAAATTCAAATATCTCAGCCCGGAATAAGTAACAATAAGAAATATATTCGTAGTTTTAATTCAGAATGGTACCAAAGAAAAAGTTGGCTTTGTGGTTGTAAAGTTAAAAATGCATTATTTTGTTTCCCGTGTCTACTACTCGGTGGTGACTTGACGTGGACAAAAAGTGGTTTTACAAATATAAACAAAATGAAAGATAAAACTGAAAAGCATGAGCTCATAAAAATTCTTTTGACCATCCCCATGACTACATCCGAGGCCGAACGCTGCCATTCAACATTAAAAAGAATAAAGACGTTCTTAAGGAGCACTATGAATCAGGAAAGACTAAATGCTCTTGCAATGATTTCAATAGAGAAAAATTTGATCAACAGTACACAGAATTTCAGTGAAAAAGTAATAGACCTTTTCGCTCAGAATAAAAACAGAAGAATGGAATTTGTTTATAAATAAAATTTTGGCAAATTCGAAATTACCCGTTAAGCGTAAGTACCCTATAATTGATTTTATGATACTATTTTACTTATTTTTATGACTGAGTAGTGAGTAGTTATCTATTTATCTATTCGACTTCTCTCTCTCTTATATATATATATAATCGACACAATTGTTCGCAATTTCTGAGGCAGCACCCCCATAACTGAAAGTCACGAGCCGCCACTGGACTGCATTATCTTTAGTCCAGTGAAACCTGCAAATACGTAGTACTCTACAAAGTTATAAATAGAAATAGGAATTATTACTAACCATAACGTTAAAGTCCATTATAATGGAATAAAGAAATTCAAACAAAATCCACACAAAATTTTGTGTGTACAATACAATGTGAAAAATTGTAAATTAAATTAAAACTTTGAAACTAAACTTTAAAATGTGTAAAAAACTGAATACCAAATTTTAAAAATAACATAATGTTTCATTTCATTTGTTAGTTACATGGCTGAGACCAAGCGGCCTTCACACATGATCACACACACACACATTCATACACACAAAGTTTTAATCAATACTTAAACTTATCAAAATTTAGAAAGTTCACAAACTAAATATTTAAATGAATGTAAACAAAAATCGATAAACTGCGGTTGCCAGGTGCCATGAAAAATGACGCAATACTCATGAAACACAAAATAGCTAGAAAGCTAGCTAACATTTTTCGATTGGCGCATGAAATTAAATATGTAAAATATTTAATTGAATATGTAAATTAAATAGTAAAAATAATCAAAATAATAATTTATTAGCTCAAGGGGGGAGGCGATCGCCTATGCATAGACATTTAATCACAGTAACAGCACTGATATCCGGACATGCGAAGGCAAATGGGAACCTAGAGAATTCGTCAATGATCGTGAGAAGGTATTTGTTTCTAGTACTAGAAGGCAATGGCCCTTTAAAATCCATACTAAGCCGCTCAAATGGTTGGGTGGCTTTAATTAATCGACCTGGAGGAGGTTTATAAAACTTCGGCTTCAGCTCGGAGCAAGCTGAGCACATACTGATCATTCGTTTAATTTCATCAAACGAGTAGGGAAGGTTTCTACAGCGAACAAAATGAGCCATTCTGGTTAGGCCTGGGTGACACAAGGCCTCGTGTAGGTGGTAAAGGGAAGTACTGTTAGTAGCCGAACAGCAACTCCTTCAAAGTATGTCTGCAGCAGCGTTTTGATCACCTGGCCGATAAACAATATCATAGCTGTAGCTCGATAGTTCAACCCTCCACCGCTTGATTTTATCGTTCTTTATTTTGCCTAGCTCTTTATTATCGAACATGAATGCGACGGACTTTTGATCCGTGATCAACTGATGTCCGAGTAGGTAGTGGCACCACTTCCTAAGCGCCTCAACGATCGCGTATGCCTCCTTCTCAACTGCTGAATGGCGTCGCTCAGACTGAGAGAGAGTCCTGGAAAAGAAGGCCATGGTTCGCCCCTTCTGGTTTAGCGTCGCCGCGATAGCATAGTTCGACGCATCAGTCTCAACAACGAACGGTGCCTGTGCAGTGATTGCCATCACAACAGCCGTCGCTATATCTTGTTTGAGAGATTCGAAAGCAGCGATGGCTGGAGACGCTAGAGGAAACTTTTGATTTTGTATTAGAGGTCGTACCTTTACGGAGAATTTTGGAATCCACTGTGAATAATACGCAAACATGCCCACTACTCTGCGTAGTGAGTGAGCATCATTTGGAAGTGGAAGATCCCACAGTGGTTTTAGGCGATCAGGATCAGGTCGAATAGAGCCGTTACTGATACAATAACTGAGTAAGTTAATAGACTTAGCGGACAATACACTTTTATCATTGTTGAAAGTTAGGTTATATCTCTTAGTAACCTGAAAGAATTTATCTAAGTTTCTATCATGCTCCTGCTCATTCCTTCCGCAGATAGTCACGTTATCGAGGTACGCGAAAGTATCACGCAGCTCTTTCTGGAAGATAATATCATCCATTACTCGTTGAAAGACAGCAATGCTGTTAGTCACTCCGAAAGGAATCCTGCGAAACTGGTACAATTTCCAATTAGCCTCAAAGGCAGTAAATTGTTCCTCTTCATCCTTAATGGGGATTTGATGATAGGCGCTTTTTAGGTCCACGGTACTGTACACACGATAACGAGATACCTTACCGACGAGTTCATCTATTCGAGGAAGAGGGTAGGCGTCCAACAAGGTGAACCGGTTAATAGTACGTGAGTAATCTACAACCATCCTTTTCTTGTGCCTTTCGTTAGAAACGACAAGCACCTTCGCTCTCCAAGGCGATGCACTAGGTTCGATGATGCCCTCCCGAAACAGCTTCACTACTTCCGCCTCGATAAATCGTTGATCGCTTTTGGAATACCGTCTCGACTTGCCAGCTATCGGCCGACATTCAGGAGCAAGGTGAGAGAATAATGACTGAGGTGCTATTGAAGCTGAGGCCAAGGAGCATATCTTGAGCGGAGGGTTCATCCCGTCGAACTGGACTTCGAGACCAAAATGCTTCCTGAGTATATCATGCCCTAATATTATGTCAGCACAAAGGTCCCGGAGTACCGTGAGTTGAACGTTGTTGAAATATGTGTCACCGTATTTAAGTTGGACACAGCATCGTCCAAGAGGAGAAGCAGAGAGTGATGTTGCCGCCATTGAGATATTGTGCGCTTGGAGCGGAGGCGATAGTTCCAAATTTAGCGACTCTATGAAGCGTTTATCCACGAAACTCTCGGAACTGCCAGTATCGACGAGTGCCTCAGTGGATACTCCATTTACATGCATTTTCAATAGTGCCTTAGAAAGACAACCAGGAGTAGCGGCTATCGCAGATGCTAACAGTGGAGCGGCCGAGGTCGATCGCGTGCCCGACTTGCAAACTCTACTGAAGTGGCCTTTCTTTGAACACGAATTGCAGATGGCATCCTTAGCCGGACACTTATTTCGGGGATGTTTGTTGTAGCCACAGAAGTAGCACTTGACAGTTACTGAAGCCGAGGTAGAGAGTTCTGTCGCGGTCATAGAGTGAGTCGGGTGATCTAAGGCGCTCGTACCACGTTCATCGCATGGAGTGATGTTACTCAGAGCATTTTGTGAAGCAGCCGTGACGGTCGAGAGAGAATTAGCATGGTACAAATCGGCCTGTCGTTGTGCCATTTCCAGAGACCGAGCCTGATCGAAGGCTGATTGTAGGCTCAGAGTTCTATTTTCCAATAGCCGGTGGCGAATGTGAGATGAGAGAAGGCCACCAATAAAGGAATCCCGGGTATAATCTTTCCGATATTGAGCAGCGGAGACATCCCGAAAATCGCAATCCTTACTGAGTTGTTTTAATGCCTGTAGAAATTGGTCCAGCGTCTCACCAGTTTTTTGCTTTCGAGTCGCTAACAAATGACGGGCAAAGATTTCGCTTTTTGGCCTCACATAGATTTCCTTGAGGATGTTCACGACGTCATCATAACTAGAACACTCTGAAATGTATTCGTATACAGGTGAGGCCACGTAGTTTACGAGAACAGCTAGCTTATCAGGGTCATGAGGAGCTATGGAGCCCAAAAAGTTCCGAAACGTTCGGAACCAGTGATTCCACTGTTTAGGTGCAATACTTGAGCTAGGGTCTGCATCAAAACGCTCAGGCCTCAAGAATTTATCCATGATTAAATCAATGAATCAAATGACTGCACTGACACTGAATTATTTGTCGAATAAATTGTAATATTATAGTTAGATTAGATAGTCTCTAGTTTGGATCGTGAATGATTGAAGCCTGACAACCTTAGGCTTTATTCAACAAAATGAAACATACATATCTGAAACAAAACAAAACAAAAATTTAGAACACTATACAATAGATTAGATTAATGAAAACATCATAAAGTAAATAAAACGCTTAATAAGGAAGCAAGCTAACCAAAATAACCAGTTTATCACAAGGATATTACGGAAGCCAACTTCATCTTCAGTTCTGGGCCTATTTCCAGAACAAACAAACAAACAACAAAAACATCTTTGTTATTATTATTATTATTATTTTTTATTGGGTTCAAAATCCCAGCTGAGCCGTCAACGGCCAAGCTCTGAAGGGCCAGTTCAACCTACAGCCCAAGTTAAGCTAGAATTAAAAACTTACGGACTTGGAGGTCCTATTAGGTCCTACCTCAGGGTTGCTGACTCGATGTGGCCTACCTTAGGCCTCAGTTGCATGAATTTAAGATAAAAAACAAAAGGGGCACTATTTATGGTCTCCTTTCTAAACCTTGCAACAACAACACAACCTGCACTATTGCACGATGCAACAATCTTGTATCTAAACAACCAAACTGAATTGCAAGAGAGCTCTCTATAAGACCACACCCTGTAAGTACGGCATTCCACAAACGAGTAGAAAAGACGCGCAGCGCCCCAAAAAATGATGCCACAAGAATGCCCAAACAATGATGCCACAAGAGCCCAAAAATGCTAGCTCTAAATTAAGTGAATTTTTCACTAACCTTACAATTATGAGATGGATATATACACACCTTAACTTAATATATACAAGCAATGCTGCATCAATCAGCTTAGTCATCATATCGCCTTGGGACAACAATGGTTCTTCCTCTTCTAGATTTTCTAACACTCCCCACCGAAGAGGCATTGTTGTCATTACCTTCTGCAAATTTAGCCAAGCCTTCTCCATGAGGCTGTAACTCAAATGTTTCATCTTGACTATCCGTGTTTTTGCTGATTTCTAAAGCATAGAGTTTTTGTATAGGTCTCTTTAATTTTCCTCCTGAAGTCTTTACCAGTGCAGACCTAATTAAATTGTCTTTGCCAACAAACAACTTTTCAATTATGCCAAGCTTCCAGCATTGCCTTGGTCTTTCATCCCCAATCATTACCACTTCTCCCACCTTGATACAATTTGCATTGGAGCCCTTTACATTGCCTGATGGGTAATAATTGAGTTCCGGCAAGTATTCCATCTGCCACCTCTTCCATAACTGATATTGTAGCTCTTCAAGGTACCTGAACCTTCTGGTTAACTCTCCTTGAGTGCTCTGGATAGGCTGCAAGTCTTCTGGCACACTGGGGCTTGATGTTAATCGTTTACCACAAAGAAAATAATTTGGTGTCAATGGCTCTGCATCCTGCATACTGTTATAAACAAAAGTGATAGGTCTACTGTTCACCAATGCTTCTACTTCACATAAAACAGTGCAGAATTCTTCTTTGCTCAAATGAGCATTAGCTAAAAGTTTCTTTAATGGTGTAATGAGTCTTTACTAATTATTGTTTTCTGTGTAACAAGTCTTTACTAATTATTGTTTTCTGTGTTTCAGATCTATGCTATGTTTATGTTGAATAAAGCCTCAAATTGGCCTTTACTTTATCTTTAGCCCGCTAACAAACGCGGCACCACAATTTATTCAACATTTCAATCAGCCATTCAGTCGGCCTTTCAGATACAACAAGCAAATATTCATCCAGTAATCTTACTATATCATGGAGAAGGTGATTCGCCCGAATAAATTTATTACTTCTCCGAATTCTCCCCAAGCTGGGAAACTATGGAAATTATGGTCGCGCGGATTCAAATATTTCTTGAGTACTATCGCCGAACACAACCCCAATAAATTGGAGGTTCTATTCATACATATCGGCCCCGATGTCGCTGATATCATTCAAGACTGCTCTACTTATGAGAATGCCATGGCAGCCTTAGAGGCCACCTACGTCAAGAAGCCAAACGAGGTATGCGCTCGCCACCTGTTGTCCACCCGTCACCAAAAGCCCGAGGAAACCCTCGATGAGTACTTGCAAATTCTTCAACAACTAGCCAATGACTGCAACTTCAAATCGGTTTCCGCCGACGAAAACAGGAGTTCATCTGTGAGAGACGCTTTCATCCGAGGAATTAGAGATAGCGCCATCCGCACCCGCTTACTCGAAAATGACACACTCTCACTGGAAAAGGCTATCGTCCAGGCTCTAACATTAGATCAGGCCCAGAAAAACTCAGAATCGTACCTCACTCATTACGGTGCTGTTGCAGCCACTGGCTCTCGCCACGAACCGTCGCCGACTACTGACTCTGCCCGGCCTGCCTGCGTCCAAGGAGACGATCTCCCAAACTCTTCAGCCGCTACGAATTTCGACAACAAAGCCGCTCTGTGCTTCTTCTGCGGGTCTCGACGCCACCCACGAAGCAGGTGTCCGGCAAAGGATTCTATCTGTGCGAAATGTGAAAAGACCGGCCACTGGGCCAAAGTCTGCCGCTCAAGTACTTCCTCGGCACGTCAAAAACAGGATAAAACCACAGCGTCTCATTCAGCCGCAGCATTAGTGACCATTAGTACCACTCTATCGTGTAGCTCCTCCATGCCTACCAACTCAACAGTCGATATCCTCGTCAACGGCCGTTCGTGTCTCGCCTTGTTGGATACTGGCAGCTCGGACAACTTCATTCGTGAGGATCTAGCCAAACACTTAGAGCTGCCCATTCTTCCGCACTCGGGCGTCGTATCAATGGCTTCGCCTAATCTATCCGCAGCTATCTCAGGTCGATGTACAGTGAAGGTTACGATGGGAGACCGCGACTACGAAAAGCTCGAACTATCCGTCTTGTCGGATCTGTGCGCTGACATAATACTCGGTACCCCATTCTTAATCAGACACAAGGAATTGAACATCAATTTCGGAGGTCCAGAGCCAGCACTCCATATATGCGGCCTTACTCGATCAAGAATTTCAGCCCCACCACTATTCGGCAACTTAACTGCCGATTGTCGTCCCATCGCCACGAAGTCCAGACGATTTTGCTCTGAGGACAAAATTTTCATTGGGAAAGAAATCGAAAAGCTACTCAGGGATGAGATAATTGAACCCAGTAACTCACCCTGGCGTGCTCAAGTAGTCATCACATCTACCGAAACAAAAAAAACGCATGGTAATCGATTTCTCTCAAACCGTCAACCGATTTACCATGCTAGATGCATATCCTCTTCCGCAAATCGATGATATAGCCAACAAAGTCTCACAACACAAATACTACAGCGTAATTGATCTGTCAAGCGCATACTACCAGGTAGAAATCGATCCGTCTGAACGACCTTTCACAGCATTCGAGGCTGACGGAAATCTATACCAATTCAGAAGGATCCCTAAGGGAGTAACTAACGGAGCCGCGGCCTTCCAGCGCGTCATGAACGAATTCATATCCTCGAACAACTTATCATCAACATACGCCTACCTCGACGATCTCACCATCTGCTGAACCACTTGGGAAGAGCACGATGAGAACCTTCGACATTTCTGGGAAGCCGCTAAACGAGTAAATCTGAGTCTAAACAAGGAAAAATGCAAGCTTTCGATGACATCAGTGCACCTGCTCGGATATTCTATCTCTCATGGCGTATTGCGGCCCGATCCCGAACGCCTCCGGCCACTACAAGAACTTCAAACTCCTCGCAACAAGTCGTCTCTACAACGCGTAATCGGACTATTCGCATACTATGCTAAATGGATTCAGAACTATTCCCTCAAGATCAAACCTCTGCTCAACGTTTCATCATTCCCATTAACTCGCGAGGAAGTATCAACGATCCAAACACTCAAAGATGATATCTCGAAAGCTGTCGTCGGTTCAATCGATGAAGAACTGCCGTTCACTGTGGAGACGGACGCTTCCTCTTCAGCAATCGGAGCCACCCTCACCCAGAACGGCCGCCCGGTGGCGTTCTTTTCTCGCGCTCTGAATAACACAGAACGTCGCCATCACATCGTTGAAAAGGAGGCATACGCTGTAATCGAATCCATTCGCAAGTGGAAGCACTTCTTAGCTTATCGACACTTTACTGTCGTCACCGACCAGCGGAGCGTATCTTTCATGTTCGATGGAAAAGCTACTGGTCGTATTAAGAACGATAAGATTCTCCGTTGGCGTGTAGAACTAGCCGGCTACTCATTCACAATAAAATACAGACAGGGCCCCGAGAACCGAGCCGCAGACGCATTGTCGCGATCCTTTTGCGCTGCTACTCCAAGAATATCTCGCCCAGCTGCATGTTAATCTGATACACCCAGGAGTCCGCCGAATGACTCATTTTGTGAGAGCTAGGAACCTACCATTCTCAGTGGATGACATCAAACGAGTTACGTCGGGATGCCAAACATGCGCTAAATGTAAGCCACAGTACTATAAACCAGAAGTTAGTCACTTAATACGGGCCATGTCCCCGTTTGACCGACTTAACATCGACTTTAAAGGCCCGCTTCCGAGCGCAACTTCGCGACTTTACATCCTAACAGTAATCGACGAGTATTCACGCTTTCCTTTTGCCTTCCCGTGCCGTGATACGAACACGTCAACCGTTATCGCCCGTCTCACCGAGTTATTTTCTACCTTCGGAACTCCCTCTTACATCCACACAGATCGAGGGACATCGTTTATGTCTTCGGAACTAAAACTGTTCCTAACTAAACATGGTATCGCGACTAGTCGCACAACGCCGTATCACCCCCAAGGAAACGGGCAATGCGAACGTTACACTGGAATCATCATGAACACCATCAAACTAGCCATAGAAGATCGCGGGTTGCCGATGTCGCAATGGGAGTCCGTCCTACCAGACGCGCTGCACTCGATTAGATCGCTGCTGTGTACGGCCACGAACGAAACTCCTCACGAGCGTTTATTCACGCACCCGCGGCGTACTTCTACCGGTTCTGCACTACCGACGTGGCTGTCTTCTCCGGGAACTGTACTCCTTCGCCAATTCATTCGCCGATCCAAGAACGACCCCCTCGTCGAGAAAGTTGAGTTAATTGAGGCAAACCCCAACTACGCGTTTATACGGCATCCGAATGGGAGAGAAGATACCGTATCCATCAGGGACCTGGCACCGGCGGGACGTAGCAATACGGATGACACGAATCACTATGAAACCCCGTACCCAGTCCGCCAATCAATTCCACCCCGCTAACGGACGACTCAGAACCCGCTGAGATCCGCCGACACACGGTCCCAACAGCTCCCGTCGAAGCGACTCCAGTCGAAGTCGAGAGAGGCCCACCTGTGTCAGTAACCTCCGAGACGAGTCCCCCTCTGAGAAGAAGCACTCGAATCAGATACCCAGCTCAACGCCTAAACTTGTAGACTCTTCTTTCTTCCAAAATATCTTGAACTTGTCGTTTTGTTTCTTACCGTGCAATGTATCACGTATTATAAAAGAAGAGAGGAATGTAATGAGTCTTTACTGATTATTGTTTTCTGTGTAACAAGTCTTTACTAATTATTGTTTTCCGTGATCACGTATTATAAAAGAAGAGAGGAATGTAATGAGTCTTTACTAATTATTGTTTTCTGTGTAACAAGTCTTTACTAATTATTGTTTTCTGTGTAACAAGTCTTTACTAATTATTGTTTTCTGTGTTTCAGATCTATGCTATGTTTATGTTGAATAAAGCCTCAAATTGGCCTTTACTTTATCTTTAGCCCGCTAACAAACGCGGCACCACAAATGGACACTTTACACTTCTCACTAGCCTTTCCCAAAATCCTCCCCACCATGGTGGTCTCTCAACAATAAACTCCCACTGTACGCCCTTGGTGTGAAAAGTAGGATTGGAATCCTTCCTCTTTTAGCAAGGACCAAACTTCTTGGAGTTCCTTTGCAGCCTTTTTGAAGGTTTTTGCATTATCCGATATGATTTTATTTGGGAAACCCCTTCTGTTCACAAACCTTTTAAAGGCCAAAAGAAATACATCACTACTTAAGTTGCTTACCAACTCCAAATGGATTGATCTGGTGGTAGCACATGTGAAAAGACATATATAACCTTTGTTAGACTCCCCTTGCTCATACACATAGAGTGGACCTGCGAAGTCTACTCCCACTACATCAAATGGGGCAGTATAGACACACCGTTCTCTTGGAAGCGGAGCCACCTTTTCATAATAAGGCTTTGCACTCCAACGCTTGCAAACCACACATTTATGCAAGACCTTTTTTACTACTTGTCTAATTTTGGGAATCCAAAACTGTTGTCTGATCTCTATTATCACTTCTCTAACTCCAGCATGTAACAACTTATGATGAGTATCCAGGATCAAAAGGTCCACAAAGTGCCCCCCAGAAGGTAGCAAAATTGGATGTCTTTTCTCCTCTTTAAGCCCAGAAAACTGTAGTCTACCTCCTACTCTCAATAAATCCTGATCCAAAAACACATCCAAACCCTTGAGAGCAGAATGTGTTGGTAGAACCTGTAATTTTTCCTTCTGCACATATACCACCCAGTATTTCCTGGCTTGCTGAATCTCCTTACTGTTCAGAATTCCTTCCCTTCTCGTTTCTCCCTTAATATTGTTGGTAAATCTATATACCCATGCTGTCATTCTTAACAACCTTTTCAGACTGCTAATGTCCTCAAGCCTCAATATGGGGTCCTGCTGCATAACTTGACAACTGTTCACAGTGCATTTTCTCACCTCACTCACCCATGCTTCTTCAGCCTGGCATTCTCCTACAATAGGCTGATTAGAAGGCCAGTTTTCACTTCCAAGTTTTAGCCACTCTGGCCCTTTCCACCACAAACTTGACTGTGCAAGATCTTTCACTGAAATTCCTCGTGTTGGTAAATCAGCGGGGTTTTGGGTGCCTGGACAATGCTTCCATTGCTTGGGATCTGTGTGCGCTTGAATTTCCTCCACCCTATTGGCAACAAATGGTTTCCATTTCCTTGCCTGGCTTCTTAACCAGTGCCAAACTATAGTGGAGTCTGTTCAATAATAGCTTGGAATTTCATAGAGGGCCAAAGACTTTTGCACTGTAACTGCAAGCCGACTAGCAATAACTGCACCCATCAATTCCAACCTTGGAACAGAAAGCCTTTTCAAAGGTGCTACTCTGCTCTTTGCAGCAATCAACCTGCAACTTACTTCCTCTTGCAATGTGCCTCTTATATAAATACAAGTTGCATAGGTTTCCTCACTTGCATCACAAAAGATGTGCAGCTCAAAATTGTCTGGACTATTGTTCAACTCTCCAAAGTACGATCTTGGGATTTCAATGTCTCCAAGATGTGCCAATTCTTTGAACCAATATTTCCACCTTACCACCATATGATCAGGTAACTCTTGGTCCCAACCAAGTCCAATTTCCCAGAGGCTCTGAAACCAAATTTTTTACTTTATCACAAATGGAGCCAGGAATCCAAGAGGATCAAAGACCTTTGAAGCCAAACTAAGAGCTGTACGTTTTGTCCACCTTGTCTCATTATCAGCCAGCTTTACTAAATATTTCCCATTGAAGGTAAACAAATCCTCTCCTTGCTGCCAAACAATGCCTAGCACTTTTGCGTTTATTGCCCACAACTCCTTAATACCAGAATCCTCAATACTTTCTGCTGCATCAGGTACTACACAGGACTGACTCATAAACTCTTGTAATTGAGAATGATTGGTCTGCCATTTTCTGAGCTCCACGCCAGCCTCCCTCATTATAGCTCTAGCCTCCATGAATATCTGTTTAGCCATTTCTGTATTATCTACGGAACACAGCAAATCATCAACATAAAAATTTTTCCTTATGTGTTCAATAGTGTTAGGATAGACTTCAGAATATTTCTTAAAAAGGTACTGCATAGTAGCTGCCAACAGAAATGGACTAGAGCTGAGGCCAAACAACACTGACTTCATTCTATATGCTTGAACCTTAGGTTCATTTTCCAACAAGTCTTTCGTATCCACCTACAGATACCTTACTGCTTCTCTATCCTCTGGTTTTAACTTTATCCGCAAAAAGGCTTGCTTCACATCTGCAGTCAATGCTACTCTACCAAACCTGAGTCTCAGTAACAAGGAAAATAAATCTGCATTTAAATTTGGCCCAACATCCAAACAGTCATTCAAGGACACACCACCTTTGTCCTTGGCTGAGCCATCAAAAACTACCCTCAGTTTGGTGGTAGTTTTGTCTCGCCGTACCACTGCATGGTGTGGCAAATAATGTGCCTCCAGGCTCACCAGCTCACCTTGCACCCTTTCAGCATAGCCCTCCCTTACATAGCTTAGGATGGCCTCATTGTATTCAATTAACAACTCATTTTTTCTTAGCCTGTACAATGAAGTCTCCAACCTCCGATTAGCTAGCTGAAGGTTTGAACTGGGTTTGCAAGAATCCTTCCAAGGGAGGCCAACTTCATAGCAACCATCTCTAAACCCAATCCCCTTTTCAAATTGCTCTAAAACATCACTGTTCACTGTACTTGCCTGTTTGTCCTTTATGCCAATGGATTCAAGTTCCTAAAACGCTTTCAAATGCCTTTCCAAACCATGGCTGTTCTCCTCAATCTTAACAAAAAGAGCTTTAACCTCTATTTCATTGCAATAGCTACCATGTAACATCCAGCCTAGCTTACTTTCAATAGCTACCGGGCCTCGAGATGTGCGGACAATATTACCAGTGATGAAGTCCCAATAATAGTCAGCTCCAATCAAAAGACTAATATCTTCTGTTCCTTCAAACTTATTATTGCCCAAATTAATTCCTTTAACTTGCAATTCTTGGACACATGCCATATCTAAACAAGTAGTGACTGGAGCACAAAGTTCCTCAATCTCTACAGCTTGGACCTTCATAGTGGGACTTTGTGGTAACAACCTCTTAACCAGAACTTCTACCTTCTTAACTTTGGTTCGGTTTTGAACGGTACCCCCAAACCCATAAATTCTTAAATTTTCCCTCTTAAGTTCTTTAAACTTCAATTTTCTAGAAATTCTGGTCTTAATAAAGCTACACTGGCTACCACTATCAAACAACACTCTTACAGTAGCTTCTCCCTCATTCCCAATTAATAAGGCTGCAGCTGTTTGCAATAATCCCCCTTTACTTTTACTCCCTTTCATAGCAGTAGCATGTGCCACTGATGTCTCTACTTCTGGGGTAGGCCTACTAGGAGTGTTTTCACACAATAATGGCTGATGCCTGTCATGACATTTTTTGCACAAAATTTTAAACTTACAAAACCTTGCTCTGTGACCTTTCAAAAAACATTTAAAACATGCTGTCGACTTAGTTACCCTGTCCTTTCTCTCCTCAAAAAGGTAAAGCCTCAGCCACCTCACATTTATATGACTTGTGGTTGCCTTCGCAAAATATGCATTCCTTGATTCCCTTTAATTTATTCTCAGAGGATGCATGTAGAGCTGACACTGTACCTGGGCTATTCCTTTTTGTAGAAACCTTGGTGCTGTGCCTGCCTTTGTCCCCTTGTTTAACATCCCACTGTGCAAACTCATTTCCCTCTCGTCTTGCTAATTCTGTGCCTAAAAGACTTAACATCTGCTGAAGGGGGATGTACACATGTTCTGTAGAGTGTCCCCTACTTAATTCAAGCAAAATTGATCTAGGCAATTTAGACTCCAGTATAGTGACCAACATTATACCATACCTTTCCATTCCTACACCCAAGTTGTCCAGGGACCTAGTTCTAACTTCAAATTCATCATATAACTGCCGTAACTCCTTGACACTATTGGGATTATTAACAGGAGGTACAGCTAACAGTTCACGGAGGTGGCTTTTAATTAAGATCTCTGGCTTACCAAACCGTTTCTTTAATATATCCCAAGCCACATTATAATTAACCTCTGTTAATGCTAATCCTACTATTGTCTTTGCTGCCTCCCCTTCCAAGAGGGACTGCAAATAATTAAACTTCTCCACGGCACGTAACACTTGACTAGAATGAACTGCTGATTGAAAACTGTCTGCCCATCCTTGCCATTCCTGAATACTCCCAGAAAATGTTTTGAGTACAAGCCTCGGTAATTGAACTGCAGATCTGTTAACCTTAACTTCACAAACACCATTTGTTGAGTGTTGTGTTTCATTATTAGACCTGGTCTCTAAATGTACTGAGCTGTTAAACTCTTTTGCTCGGTGGCCTACTTTAATTATATCATCAATAATCTCTTCAAAGTAAATTATGTTATTTTCTATTTCATCCTCTTCTATAAGAGCCTCAATTTTAACATTTACTTCACTTAGAGCAACCTTTTTAGTTTCTAATATGGAAAGCTGCGCAGTCACTAAGCTTAAATCCTCTTGCTCTATGGCAGAATCTATAGTGGCAATGACCTTTGTAATTAGACCTTTGTAGGCGTTTCTCCTTTTTTTAAACTTGTTCAATTCAGCTGCACTCATCTTCAATGCAAACAACAATTGGGCTCAATGCCAAATAAGCTGAATTGGCAAAAATACTTAACCAAACTGATCAAACGCAAATTTTGCTTTTTTCAAATAAACTGAATTGCTGGGTTGGGTACTGACCAACCACCAGTATGGAATACCAAATTTTGCACCCAAGTAACTGGCGCACCGGAGTCTGTAACCTTCGCCTACGAATAATAAACCAAAATTAACCAACCCGGTAAAAATGTAGGCCAAAAACAACGACAGACGAGTGGCCAAGTTTCGCAATTGGGCGACCAAACTTTCTACCCTGGGACCTTAACTCAATTATGCTCAACCCGTCTAGGCCTAACTTGGGCTACAATTTGCACAATCAGAACTTTGACGAAAAATAGTCACTGACTCAGTCTTGGGCTAGAATCCGGTTCGAAGGACCATGTTATTATTATTATTATTTTTTTTTTATTGGGTTCAAAATCCCAGCTGAGCCGTCAACGGCCAAGCTCTGAAGGGCCAGTTCAACCTACAGCCCAAGTTAAGCTAGAATTATAAACTTACGGACTTGGAGGTCCTATTAGGTCCTACCTCAGGGTTGCTGACTCGATGTGGGCCTACCTTAGGCCTCAGTTGCATGAATTTAAGATAAAAAACAAAAGGGGCACTATTTATGGTCTTCTTTCTAAACCTTGCAACAACAACACAACCTGCACTATTGCACGATGCAACAATCTTGTATCTAAACAACCAAACTGAATTGCAAGAGAGCTTTCTATAAGACCACACCCTGTAAGTACGGCATTCCACAAACGAGTAGAAAAGACGCGCAGCGCCCCAAAAAATGATGCCACAAGAGTGCCCAAACAATGATGCGACAGAAGCCCAAAAATGCTAGCTCTAAATTAAGTGAATTTTTCACTAACCTTACAATTATGAGATGGATATATATACACCTTAACTTAATATATACAAGCAATGCTGCATCAATCAGCTTAGTCATCATATCGCCTTGGGACAACAATGGTTCTTCCTCTTCTAGATTTTCTAACAATCTTTATTGAGGATCATTCACAATCCATAGCCACTTAAGCTAATATACAAGTACAATATTACATATTATATACTGAACTTAATACAAAAATAAGACCAACATAGCCACTTAACCTAGCATACTGGCATACTGTTTGATTAATTATCTGGCAATTTTATGTATATTGTTATTACATGAGACATCATTAACTGAAAAAAATCATTACACAATCAGTACACATTTGAAAACTTGTCGATCTATTTTTACAAACTAGTTGGTGATTCTATATAATTTGAGTGCGCTGATTTCAAAAATATAGTTAGTTTTTCCCTATCACGTATGGTTTTCTTACTACAAGGTGTGTCATAAATCCCCCATTTATCCCCAAATGTGAACCATCTTATCGAGACCAACATTGGATTGCACATGCTAAACCATAAATTTTGTTGTTATAGACTACAGTAATAATGTAGAGTAAATATATATAACAACCAGTCCCGTTCCCAGAAAAATACTCTCTCCCCTCCCATCAATGGGTGGTTAACATTTGGGGGACAGATGAGGTATTACAACACCCCTTGTTGCACGAAATCTTTAGGTGATAGAGTAAAACCTAATTAAAGCAGAATTAAATAGCTCCTAGCTCTTGGACAAGCATATTGCTTATTTATGAAAGAATAAAAAAATAACTGAAAGAAACAAAATATATTTACCTTCTTTACTTGCAAACATTTCAGGACTTATTCCAAAGACTTGAGACTACGAAGGTAGATCTGACTAATGACGACTAAACCGGTGCTTCTTTGATGTTTTCTTATGCTGTGCGTTAGGCTGATCTCGTTGCAGACACCAGCAGTAATTCGCCATCATATTTGTATGCCATCTTCCTTGATATCTTCTTTCCATGGTTTTGATGTCCTGGTGAAATCGTTCCCCTTGCTCCTCACTGACATCTCCGAGATTTTCGGGAAAACGGTCAAGATGCGAAAATAAGAAGTGAACTTTCAGGCTCATGTTGCAGCCTAAGGCGCAAAACTTTTTAAGCATATTTTCCACCAGTCTTTCATAATTTTGGCTTTTGTAGTTTCCCAAGAAGTTTTCAACAACATCTTTGAAACCAAGCCATGCTTCTTTTTCTTTATTGGTCATTGTGTTCAGGAAATGATCGTCTGTCAATAACTTTCTAATCTGAGGACCTATAAAAACACCTTCCTTTATTTTCACGTAGCTAATCTTTGGATATTTTGAACAAATTTACTTGAAACACTCACCTTCTCTATTCAATGCTTTGACATACTGCTTCATCAAGCCTAACTTAATGTGCAAGGGTAGTAGGAGGATTTTATTTGGTTCAACTAGATGTTCATGTAAAATGTTCTTTGATCCTGGGGTAAGATTCTCTCTAGGAGGCCAAGTTTTCCTCTTCCAGTGCCGGTCACGTGCTCGACTATCCCATTCGCAGATGAAACATGGCATCTTAGTGTATCCTGATTGCTGCCCAAGTAACATGCAAAGGACTTTGAGATCCCCACACAATATCCATCTGTGATTTTGATACTGAATTTTTTCCAGAAGCAGTTTCATGTTATCATAGGTCTCTTTTAAATGAGTAGAATGAGCCACCGGGATTGATGCATATTTGTTACCGTTGTGCAGTAACACTCCTTTTAGACTGGTCTTAGAGGAATCTATAAACAACCTCCAGTCACTGGTTTGGTATTCGATGCCTAGCTTGCACACTAATCCTGTGATGTCATTGCAAAATACCAAGGGACCATCTTCTTCGAAAAAAGGCACGAAGTCTTTCTCACGATTTCTGTACCAAACGAAGTATGTGTCGGATGCCAATAAATTGTTCTCCTGCAATCTAGACCCCAAAAGTTCTGCAGAGTCCTTAGGCAGATTCAAATCCCTGACTAAGTCATTTAGTTCGGCTTGGGTTAATGGTTTAGGAGGATCTCGGTCAGCTGTTGGCTGTTCATAAACATCATCATTGTCTGGATTTGGAGCTGAATCAGAATCTGAATTGTATTGATCCAGACTCTCGGGTGGGCGGGGAATAGGAACTTCTGGACCATGGGGTACCGGCCTTATTGCAGATGGAAGACTTGGGTATTGAAGGCTCTCTTTATTCTCTGCATTATAACCTTTAACATTGCAAGAACAGAAGTAGCAGTCGTCGGTATGGTTTCTAGGCTCGCGCCATACCATAGGGATCCCAAATCGCAAACTTTTCTTTTTACCTTTGCTCCAATTCCTTAGTGCCGCAACACACGTTAGACAAACCTTGTGTGGAGCCCAACTTTTGTCTTGATCTCCTAATTTAATTCCAAAATAAGCATGATAAGCTCTCTTAATGAAGGTCGTTACATTTGTCCTTTGTTTTACAACATACCGACCACAAATATAACAAAATATGTCTGGACTATGGGTACATCCTCTAGAAGCCATTATTAAAATTTTAAAGACGTAATGTTAGAATTATTTATCTGAAAAATATGAAAAAATGAAATTAATTAAAGATAAAAAAGGTAAAAAATTACAAAACGCCCCAAAATTGTTTTGCTAATAACTTTAAAACTGTGGGTGATAGAAAAAAAACTGGTAGCATTTTTGAATTCAGCGCAGGGAACTGCTTCAGAATCACAACTCAAAATAAAGAAATCGATTTTCATGCAGACCGGTGAATTATTAACTATTAATTTATTGAATTAAATAACTACATAATTGCCTCAACACTCAAGGGCAGAATGAAGATATGGCCTGTTAGTAAGTTAACTAGTGAGGTGAAATTATGAGAGTATAAATTAACAAATATTGCACCATCTATTAGTAGGAGAAATGACAATCACAGGTATATTATTCATGATCAATAGCATTAACCTATCACAGCAACACACTACCACATTGAAAAAATTATACAAAGGTAGTGTAGTGCCTTGCACCACAAGATTATTCTTTATTAGTGAAAACTGCCACAAATTGGCATGAGTGAAATATTTAAATCTAAATAAATAAATAAATACAAGTTAAACATGTCCAGTGATCAAATTTAATTCTTAAACATTCAGTGTGGTGTGACTAGACATGAATTGGCTTTTAAGGATTATTTTGGCTTGTTGGTAAAATTATATAGTAAAAACAAGCTTATGTACAACAACACAAAGGACGCCGTTCACACATTTTATTTATTTGAAAACACGGCGCCAGCAAGCAAAGGTTCTTCGTGGTAAGTTCCTATTTATAATGTTTATATTCTTTACTATTGCATATCTGTATGCAATACCGCATACTGCAGAGATTAACAAGCCTTATAGTGTTTGTGATTAGTACTGTAAGATTAATACTATAAATAATACTGTACAATTCATACAATAAATTACCTTAGGCTAAGTTAGGTCTATCTAGGCAAAAGCCAAATTGTAACTCTAGCCTAGCTGAGGCCTACCGTAGCCTTTGTTTTAGATTAACCTCAGCTCTATTATATTGAAGAGGCATAGGCCTGCCTATTAATTTTCTTAGTATATTTTACTTTATAATATAAGCCTATTATGTTTCATGTATTTTCTTAGCAGGTGGCCTACAAAAGCCAAATTGTAACTCTAGCCTAGCTGAGGCCTACCGTAGCCTTTGTTTTAGATTAACCTCAGCTCTATTATATTGAAGAGGCATAGGCCTGCCTATTAATTTTCTTAGTATATTTTACTTTATAATATAAGCCTATTATGTTTCATGTATTTTCTTAGCAGGTGGCCTACATACTTCCTTAGTTTTCCCACTCAACTTAACACAATCCCATAATGAGAATCAACTGTAATTTATCATCCACAGGTTACTGGGCCTATATAGCATATGTATATTATTAATTTTTGCCATTTTTATTATTCTTTTTCTCTGAAATATCACTTACAGTATTCTTGTCTGTCTCTTTGCAGACAAGGTTGTTCATTGTGGCTATTATTAGTTGTTTATTATTATTAGTGTTACTATATTAGTTTATTATTATTAGTGTTATTATTAGTGTTACATTATTCGTATATCAATATTAATTCTATTAGTTGTTTAACATTATTTGTAAATTAATATTAGTTCCATTAGTTGTTTATCAGTATTAGTTGCAGACTGTTATATATTAGCTACACGGTGCCACTTTAATTCTCCATTATATGTCAAAGTTGTTACGGGTAAAAATCCCCTTTGCATTTATAAATAATTGTTGCATATAATTTATTAATCGTTGTCAATAAAATACAAAATTCATATTGATGATTTTATAATCAGTCCTTCCCTTCTTTTATTACAATTAATTTTGCGCCGCAGTGCTGGATGCCAATCTAGTATTTGGGCGCTGGTGACCCTGGCATTTAGTTAATTATCTACGTAAACTTGTAAAGGTCTATAATAATAAAACCGACTCTTACAATTGGTGACACTCCTGGAGTGACCAAACACCGTAATTTCTGCAAAAAAAATTCTAAAAGTTTTTTCTCAATTTTTGTCAATATATTCAGTCTGCATCTATAATTTTATTAAATTCACTATTACTAAGCACTCACCTGTACTGGAAGTGTATTCTATTGCAAAATATATTCCTTTTATTTTGCCTTTTTATAAAATCAGCGTTTTCTAAAGTTTTTTTTGTGCAAATTTACTTATATTTTGCAAACAGCCTATACGCAGACTATTTTTCTGCTAATATTGGGCTACATCCTAAAAAAATTTTTTTTACGTAACTTTTTGTTATTGGCATTCATAACTCCAATTGAGTCTCATACTCAACCAAGCTTACCTGAAGCCATTATTTACATTCAACAACATTTGTTGAAATCTTGTCAGTTTTTGACACATTTTAAATTTTTTTAGTACCTTGTAACAAAATAATAGCCACAATGACCCACAACAACAACAACCTAGGATCATCCAACGGTGGTACTCCAAATTCACCACCTATAGCAGACCTTCTAACAATGTATCAGCCTACCACTCCACAATTCACCGCTGAAGAGCCTGGAATCTTTGTGAGTCAACTGCGGGATTATTTCGCGATAAAAGGAATTACGGACCCACGAACCAAGTTCCTTATCACAAAGAACCTCCTGCCTACACTAGTATACAAAGTAGTGCGGGATGTGACTCTATTGCCTCCGTCTGACCAAGCTTTTGAGAGCCTCCTCAGCGAGTTAGTTAGGAGACTCGGCCAATCAGAAGAAGAGCGACTCAATGCTCTACTCAAGGACCAAGTTCTTGGGGATCAAACGCCAACAGCCTTCCTGAGGCATCTGCAAGACCTGGCTGGACAGACCAATGCAGACGATAAAAACTCACCCTTAATGCGACGCCGCTTCCTCAATGGTCTCCCCACTGCCCTACGACCAATGCTCCGTTGTATGCCAGATGATACAGACCTCCTCACTATGGCCAAAACAGCTGATAAGATGATGATAGAAATCCACCTTGGCCAAGTAGATAACCACACTCATCACCCCCAAATCTGTGCCACGCAGGACGACACTCAGAGTCTGGCCGCACAATGTCTTAAAGTATCCAACGAAATTCTACAAACAATTAAAGATGAATTTAAAGCTCTCCGAATAGAGCTAGCTAACAACAGGGAACGAGAGAGAAGTTCTTCAAGACGAGGACGACCCTCTGGTCCAAATAGAGCCTCCCAATATGAACCTGGACAACGCCTCGTTCTACTACAACCACAGCCACCGCAAACAGGTCAGTTGGTTGCTCCTAATTCAAATCTATTAGCCTTACCTCATCCTCAATCCTCAATCCCCACTACTCAGCCTCATTCTCAACCTATTTCCTTACCTCAGTCTACTGTTCATACCCCCCCCTTGCTGGTATCATGAAAAGTTTAAAGATCGTGCAACGCGCTGTCTCACACCTTGTCCATGGACTCCTAATCCTCCTTTAAACTAACTAGGCTGGTGTCACAGGCGTCTGACGCTACAGCCTCTCAAGCATCTCAACCTATCCTTTCTTCAAGTAACCCTACCACTACTCCATCTAATTCTACCTCAATTTTAACTAAGTATTACTCTAGCTCAACCAACCCAACCTTTACCACAAATAATCAACAACCTTATGAAAAAAACTATATAGGACTATGGGTTGATTGCCTGTGCCCTCATCCGCTGAAAATTTCCAGCAGATTTCAGTGGAGGGTTACCGACAAAAGCCCTATGCTTTTTCGTTAGAGAGTTATGAATATGTAGTGTTTAAAGGACCTTTTTATATTTAAGTGATTACGGTAATTCTAGCGTCGGGATTTGCGCGACGTACAGTATACTAGAATGAAAATAATTTGCCTCACCTTATTTTTGTTGGGTCTTTGTTTGCTTCGATGTAGGGCGTTACGATCATCTTCGGTGTAGGGCCGCCACGATCGAGTTTCGCGACGAATTTACTTAAGGTAATTAATATAGGCAGTCACTATATAAACCCCTGAAGGAATAGGCCTATCCTTTTTTAGTCATTAGGTTTTAAATTATAAGGAATTCACTCAGAACTAGAGGGAAACATACGTCTCCCTGTTTAAAGCTTCGCTGTAACATAAACAGCCCTGAGAGCCGTTCCTTGGTTCTGGTGTATTATTTGCCGAACTAGCATGATTTTGTTGTGTCTACTACCTTTTGGTAGACTAAATAATAAATTGGGTTTTCTTGTTGCTATGTGGGGCTGATTCATACGTACAGGTTCTTTGTACGTATGGCAATTCAATTATTTCATTCCCAATAGGCTATGTCGCCAATCCCGAGGCAATTTTGTATAGATATTTAATTCAATTAATTAATAATTTATATTTAATTATGAAATAAATGTACCACATATGATACCATGTTGTGAGTGCGTATAGTTTTTCCATATACTGGGGGGGGCCGGAGAAAAATTTGTATGTTATAGATCAAAATTTTTTGACAAACTGTGTAAAACATGTAAAATGGATCAAAAGAATGAAGTAGAAATTTAGGAAGAGAGAGGTTACTCAAGACCTATTTAAATATTAAAGTTCAAGAGGCCAACTTCTCAAGTTTAGTTAAAGTTATGTCAATCAGTTTGACTCCCTTTAGGTATAGGAAATTTATGGGATTAAAGTAAAGTTATTAAGCATTTTAACTTTGCTCAGTTTGTGTAAGTTTTATAAGTCACCAGTCTTAATTTTTTCTTGTAAAAGTTTTCTGGCTTTCAAAGCAGTCTTTCTTTGAGGCCTGTCTGGTTTAGTCTGAGTTACATCAGGCACATTGAGAGATTCCTCCCCAATAGTATCCTGATCCATCCTTTGGGGTAATGGTTCTAATTTAGCCCCACACTCCAAAGGATATAGTAATGTGATATCTCTGGTGGTCTCACCAGTTGCTGTTTTCAGTTTTACAACCCTGGTAACTTCGTCTTCACCAGTTTTGAGTTCCAAGACTTTTCCCATTGACCAATGTTGTCTTGGTGTCTTGTCATGTATCAACACAATGTCCCCAATTTTGACTGAATCATTCCAACTTTGTTTTGTTAATTGTTTATGTCTTTCTCTAAGACTTGTTAAGTATTCTTCTCTCCATTTTGTTATAAATTGAGTCTTGATTTGTGTCAAATGTTGGTATTTTGTGTTGAGTTCTTTGTGTCCTATTTCCCAATCTGGATCCTCTGTACTGTTATGTTCAGATTCTGGTAACATGTTTACTGTTTCTCCCTTAATTAGGTGGTTTGGTGTGAGAGGTTCTGGCTCATTAATACCATCTCCCACATAAGTTAATGGTCTGTTGTTGACAACATTTTCAATTTCTGACAGAATAGTCATGAGTTCAAAAAGTTGTAGATGTTTTGTCCCAATAGTCTTTTTAAGGCAGTTCTTTACAGTTTGTATGTTTCTTTCCAAATTGAACCATACCATGGTGTATTAACAGGAATGTACTTCCAGGTTATGTTGTGTTTGGTTAAATGAGTTTGTACTGTTTCACTGTCACAAATCTGATGAATAATTCTTTCACCGATTTGAAGTATGTGGCATTGTCTGACCATATAGTTTTGGGTACAGAATTGTGTGCACAAAATCGTCTGAAAGCAGCAATAAAGCTTCTGCTGTCAGATCTTCTACTATGTCTAGACATATGGCACGTGTGGCAGCACAGGTGAAGAGTACAATGTACACTTTGTATTCCTTTGAATCCATTTTGTCTCCAAAACTCACATTTACCGCTCCAGTGTAGTCAATACCCGTGGTTTCAAATGGCCGAGTAAATGTTACTCGTTCCACAGGTAGGTCTGGAGGGCTTGGGGTCTTAAAGGGTCGTGAATGGATACGTTTACAAGGAATGCATGTGTTTAAAATTTTCTTTGTTTCAGTTCTACCCTTTGGTAGCCAGTAAGTTTTTCTCAGCTCTGTCAGGGTTTGTGGGACTCCCATGTGGTGTATTTTGTTGTGGGTATCCCTGATGATGAGTTTTGTGAAGTGATTTCTCCTTGGAAGAAGAATTGGGTGCTTAGAGTTGTAAGTCAAAGTTGACTTGTTAAGCCTTCCTTTACACCTTATCAGACCCTCTGTATCCAGGTACAGATTTAGATCCATGACAAGTGAAGGAATACCTTTGTTTAATGTGCTACTGGACCTAAGATACTTCAACTCCTTGTCAAATTCTGAAGCTTGTATCTGTTTGAGCCAGTATTTTGTTGCAGTTTCTGTTAAGTTAGAAAAGGCTTTCTGAGGACAGTGTTTGAGAAGGTAGCTATTGACAAACTTGCAGCAATAGACTGTAATTCTCAAGAGTTTGTTTAGGTCTGAATAAAGGTGATAGTCAAATATAGGTTTGTCCTCAGTGATCTTTTCAGTTGTTGTAGAGTTGAGTGTGAGGTTAACTACTTTGGCTGGCCAAAGATCCTCACATGTTAGCCATTCGGGCCCTTCATACCAGATTTTATTTGTTTTCAACAGCTTGTAAGAGAGCCCTCTTGTCAAAAAGTCTGCAGGATTCTCTTTTGTTTTTATGTACCTAAATTTGATACCAAGGTTTGTGTTTGCAGTTTTGATTTCTGTTAGTCTGTTTTTCACAAATATATTTTTGCAAGAAGTTGTATCTGTGTTGGTCACCCATGTTAGACAAATTTGACTGTCTGTCCATAAGTAAATGTTTGTTATGTCAACTTCTTTATACACTTGTGAAAGAAAGTTTGCTGTTTTAACTCCCAATGAGACAGCTAATAATTCAAGTTGTGGTACAGTTTTCTTTTGGTTTAAGGGTGCCACTTTTGCCTTTGAATAAACCAAGTTACTTTCATTTTCACTTGTTAAATAGGCACAACACCCATAAGCTTGTGTGCTGGCATCTGTAAAAATGTGTAGTGTTTGAGATTTCAATCTGTAGCCAGCACATCTTGGTACGTAGATGTCTTGAACTTTGTTCAAGTCTGTGGCTAATTTTTTCCAATGAAGTTGGTCTTCCACTGAAAGTGGTTCATCCCAATCAATTTTCTTTTTCCATAAGTCTTGCAAAAGGATTTTGGATCTTATGGTTGCTGGTAAATATAATCCAATGGGGTCGAAAATTTTGGATGATTCTGAAAGCACTTGTCTTTTTGTATCGGCATTTGGATTTAAGTTATAACTCTTTGTGCAAAGAGTGTCATCGTGTTCGGAATTCTGTTTTAAAAAACCAAAGCATTCCAAGTGTTTTCGTGTAATTGTTTGGTTCAATGTTCCCATTGTTGTCTTTTGTTATTTGTTCATTTAATTTAGGAGAATTAGAAAGAGTTTGTACTGTATTCAAACCTCCTACCACTTCAGACTAGTCAATACCCGTAGTTTTAGTGGAGTAAATTTACTCCTCCACAGTAGATCTGGAGGGCTTGGGGCTTTGAATCCTGTACTGTTTTTTGTGTTGTTTGGCCTATGGCCAAGGGAGGCCACAAGACCCTTTTTGTTTGGTCTCTGGCCAAAGGAGGCCACAAGACCCTTGTTGTTTGGTCTCTGGCCAAGGGAGGCCACAAGACCAATGTTGTTTGGTCTCTGGCCAAGGGAGGCCACAAGACCCTTGATGAATATGTTGGGCTATGGCCAAGGTAGGCCAAGGCCCTTTGATGAATTTGTTGGGCTATGGCCAAGGTAGGCCATCAGCCCTTTGATGAATTTGTTGGGCTATGGCCAAGGTAGGCCATCAGCCCTTTGATGAATTTGTTGGGCTATGGCCAAGGTAGGCCATCAGCCCTTTGATGAATTTGTTGGGCTATGGCCAAGGTAGGCCATCAGCCCTTTGATGAATTTGTTGGGCTATGGCCAAGGTAGGCCAAGGCCCTTTGATGAATTTGTTGGGCTATGGCCAAGGTAGGCCAAGGCCCTTTGATGAATTTGTTGGGCTATGGCCAAGGTAGGCCAAGGCCCTTTGATGATTTGTTGGGCTATGGCCAAGGTAGGCCATCAGCCCTTTGATGAATTTGTTGGGCTATGGCCAAGGTAGGCCAAGCCCTTTGATGATTTGTTGGGCTATGGCCAAGGGTAGGCCATCAGCCCTTTGATGAATTTGTTGGGCTATGGCCAAGGGTAGGCCATCAACCCTTTGATGAATTTGTTGGGCTATGGCCAAGGTAGGCCAAGGCCCTTTGATGAATTTGTTGGGCTATGGCCAAGGGTAGGCCATCAGCCCTTTGATGAATTTGTTGGGCTATGGCCAAGGTAGGCCAAGGCCCTTTGATGATTTGTTGGGCTATGGCCAAGGGTAGGCCATCAGCCCTTTGATGAATTTGTTGGGCTATGGCCAAAGGTAGGCCATCAGCCGTTTGCTGAATTTGTTGGGCTATGGCCAAAGGTAGGCCAAGGCCCTTTGATGATTTGTTGGGCTATGGCCAAGGGTAGGCCATCAGCCCTTTGATGAATTTGTTGGGCTATGGCCAAGGTAGGCCATCAGCCGTTGATGAATTTGTTGGGCTATGGCCAAGGTAGGCCATCAGCCCTTTGATGAATTTGTTGGGCTATGGCCAAGGTAGGCCAAGGCCCTTTGATGAATTTGTTGGGCTATGGCCAAGGTAGGCCATCAGCCGTTTGATGAATTTGTTGGGCTATGGCCAAGGGTAGGCCATCAACCCTTTGATGAATTTGTTGGGCTATGGCCAAGGTAGGCCAAGGCCCTTTGATGAATTTGTTGGGCTATGGCCAAGGTAGGCCATCAACCCTTTGATGAATTTGTTGGGCTATGGCCAAGGGTAGGCCATCAGCCCTTTGATGAATTTGTTGGGCTATGGCCAAGGGTAGGCCATCAACCCTTTGATGAATTTGTTGGGCTATGGCCAAGGGTAGGCCATCAGCCCTTTGATGAATTTGTTGGGCTATGGCCAAGGTAGGCCAAGGCCCTTTGATGAATTTGTTGGGCTATGGCCAAGGTAGGCCAAGGCCCTTTGATGAATTTGTTGGGCTATGGCCAAGGTAGGCCAAGGCCCTTTGATGATTTGTTGGGCTATGGCCAAGGGTAGGCCATCAGCCCTTTGATGAATTTGTTGGGCTATGGCCAAGGTAGGCCATCAGCCCTTTGATGAATTTGTTGGGCTATGGCCAAGGTAGGCCAAGGCCCTTTGATGAATTTGTTGGGCTATGGCCAGGGTAGGCCAAGGCCCTTTGATGAATTTGTTGGGCTATGGCCAAGGTAGGCCAAGGCCCTTTGATGAATTTGTTGGGCTATGGCCAAGGGTAGGCCATCAGCCGTTTGATGAATTTGTTGGGCTATGGCCAAGGTAGGCCAAGGCCCTTTGATGAATTTGTTGGGCTATGGCCAAGGTAGGCCAAGGCCCTTTGATGAATTTGTTGGGCTATGGCCAAGGGTAGGCCATCAGCCCTTTGATGAATTTGTTGGGCTATGGCCAAGGTAGGCCATCAGCCCTTTGATGAATTTGTTGGGCTATGGCCAAGGGTAGGCCATCAGCCCTTTGTAGTAGAGTAGTTTGTTTGTACGTGTCACTGTCTAACCATATAATTTTTGGCACAAAATTATGTGCACGGAATCAGAGCGCAGCAATAAAAGCTTTTACTCTCCGATCCTTGGTTATGTTTAGACAGGTTTTTGTGTTTGAGACACATGAAAGAGTAGTGTGTGTGTGTGTGTGTGTGTCATTCCTCCGAATCCAGTTGGTCTTCAAAACTTGGATTCACCATTCCATTGAAGTCAATACCCGTAGTTATGAATGAGTAAATGTTGTGTATCCTACAGGTAGGTCTGGAAGGTTTTGGGGTTTTGAAGGAATCCAATCTGTTTGCAAGGAATGTATGTGTCTGTTGATGAAATCTGTTGTGATTCTTCCTTTAAAAGAAGAATTGGATGTTTGGAGTCGTATGTATATATTTATATACTGTACCGTACGTGTGTGTGTGTATGTGTGTGTGTGTGTGTGTTTGGTGATGAAATCTGTTGTGATTCTTCTTTTAAAAGAAGAATTGGATGTTTGAAGTCGTATGTATATTTTTATATACTGTACCGTACGTATGTGTGTAAATGTGTATTTTGTTATAGGGTTTTATTTTTGGGTTTTGGGTTAGGTTAATCAATTTGGCTGAGTAAAGATCCTCAAACGTTGCATTTGAGGCCCTTATATCAAGCCTTGTCTGTTTTATGCCTATATGTCGAATTGGAATAGGTTGGGCCTATATTGGTCAAATAGGACTTCGAATAGGTAATAGGTTGGGCCTATATGTCAAATAGGACTTAGAATAGGTTGGGCCTATATGTCAAATAGGACTTCGAATAGGTAATAGGTTGGGCCTATATGTCAAATAGGACTTCGAATAGGTAATTGGTTGGGCCTATATGTCAAATAGGACTTCGAGTAGATAATAGGTTGGGCCTATATGTCAAATAGGACTTAGAATAGGTTGGGCCTATATGTCAAATAGGACTTCGAATAGGTTGGAATAGGGTCACGAATAGGTGTTAGGTGGGTGTAGGTTTGAATTCGTGCAATTGCTTTAGTCTTTGTGATGTTACAGTTCGAGTCGAATTTTGTGATGTTACAGTTCGAGTCGAATTTTGTGATGTTAATGAGTCTTATGAGTAAGTTAAATTGCTGAAATAAATTTTATAACCTACACCACAGGTTCAATTATAAATTTAGTGTTTTTAATTAGGATAGGCCTTGAGTGTAAAGAGTAAGGCCTACTTTAAGAGGTAGGCCTATTATGTAAGGTAAAGTTAGATTGGCCTACTAAATAGGCCTATTTGTTGGGCCTACCAAGTAGGCTTATGTTTGGGCCTATTATTTTATAGGACCTCAAATGAGTTAAGCCTGTTAAATTAACAAGGCTTAGTTTTGAATTTGAAGAGTAGGACCTATTAAATAGGCTTAATGTTGCGGGCCTATTATTTTTAGGACCTAAAATAAGTTATGCCTGGTAAATGAACAAGCCTTTATTTTCGGTTAGTGTAAAGGTAAAGGGATTGGTTCCCAGTTTTAGGCCACCATATGAAAACTATAGTGGGGTTACGGTTGAAATTAGGGTTAGGCCTATTGAGTTAAGCCTAGCCACTGCGTGTGTCAGTGTAAATTTTAGAGGGGTTAGTTCCCCTTCACAGGGCCACCATTTGAAAAAAACTATATAGGGCTATGGGTTGATTGCCTGTGCCCTCATCCGCTGAAAATTTCCAGCAGATTTCAGTGGAGGGTTACCGACAAAAGCCCTATGCTTTTTCGTTAGAGAGTTATGAATATGTAGGTGTTTAAAGGACCTTTTTATATTTAAGTGATTACGGTAATTCTAGCGTCGGGATTTGCGCGACGTACAGTATACTAGAATGAAAATAATTTGCCTCACCTTATTTTTGTTGGGTCTTTGTTTGCTTCGATGTAGGGCGTTACGATCATCTTCGGTGTAGGGCCGCCACGATCGAGTTTCGCGACGAATTTACTTAAGGTAATTAATATAGGCAGTCACTATATAAACCCCTGAAGGAATAGGCCTATCCTTTTTTAGTCATTAGGTTTTAAATTATAAGGAATTCACTCAGAACTAGAGGGAAAACTTTATACGTCTTCCCTGTTTAAAGCGTTCGCTGTAACATAAACAGCCCTGAGAGCCGTTCCTTGGTTCTGGTGTATTATTTGCCGAACTAGCATGATTTTGTTGTGTCTACTACCTTTTGGTAGACTAAATAATAAATTGGGTTTTCTTGTTGCTATGTGGGGCTGATTCATACGTACAGGTTCTTTGTACGTATGGCAATTCAATTATTTCATTCCCAATAGGCTATGTCGCCAATCCCGAGGCAATTTTGTATAGATATTTAATTCAATTAATTAATAATTTATATTTAATTATGAAATAAATGTACCACATATGATACCATGTTGTGAGTGCGTATAGTTTTTCCATAAACCTATTACTACGCACTCAACTACCTCATTTAACACTGTCAAACCAACACATACGTATGCAAGTAAAGTTAAAGAATTGCAACCTACTTATTCAACCACAACTAATTTAATACCTACAACTAATCCTTCAAATACAACACAAACTCCTTCCCACAGCAATACTAACCTTCCTCCACAAAAATTTAATGATTCACAAACTACTGCACCACTTGGTCCAACGTTCACCTTGCATGATCCACTTTCAGGCTATGCATTCCTTATTGACACTGGAGCTCAATACAATGTTATTCCTGCAACAGCCGCAGACCGTGCAAACGGACCTTCTCCTTTCATTTTACGTGCAGCTAATTCTTCATCTATTCACACTTATGGACGTCGTTCTATTTCAGTTTCTCTTGGACTTAGACGTGTTTTCCGCTGGATATTTCTTGTCGCGGATGTATATACCCCAATGTTAGGCTCCGATTTTCTTTCTGCTAATGATTTATTAGTTGATGTTCGTAGAGCACAATTAATTGATAATGCCACACATCTTTCAGTAATTGGTTCTCCTACCGCGCACCCCTCTTCATTATTGGCAAGTTCTCTGCCACAGTGCTCACCTGCTATAGTGCAGCTCCTAAATGAATTTTCTTCCCTTACTCAACCCTGTTCTAAGGATACCCCTATTAAACACTCTGTTGTCCACCGTATTGATACGGTAGGCTCACCTGTTTTCACCCGCCCACGTCGCTTAGCTCCAGATCGTCTTGCAATTGTGAGACGAGAGTTTGAACACATGCTCGAACTCGGTATTATACGGCCTTCAAGTAGCCCGTATGCCTCTGCTTTACACATGGTCCCAAAACTTACACCTGGAGACTGGCGTCCATGTGGAGATTATCGTGCTTTGAATGACAACACGATTCCAGATCGCTATCCCCTTCCTCACTTACACGATTTTACTTCTGCTCTCCATGGCACCACAGTATTTTCACGCCTTGACTTGGTGCGAGCCTTTCATCAAATTCCTGTACACCCTGAAGACATACATAAAACTGCTATAACAACCCCTTTTGGGTTATTTGAAATGACAAACATGCCATACGGACTGCGTAATGCGGCCCAAACTTTTCAAGGCTTCATTGATGAAGTGTTGAGAGGTCTCTCCTTCACTTTCACATATGTCGATGACATTCTCATCGCAAGTTCTTCTCCCTCCGAACATATTCAACATTTACGCTTAGTTTTTTCTCGGTTGGCAGAATATGGTGTATTGCTAAACCCTGAAAAATGTGTCTTTGCTGTAGATGAACTCACCTTCTTAGGACACAAGGTTACTTCGAAGGGCATCTCTCCTCTCGAAAATAAAGTATCTGTGATAAGGTCTTTCCCACAACCGCAAATTCAAAAGCAACTTCGCCGCTTCTTAGGGATGGTAAACTTCTACCATCGCTTCATTCCTCAGTGTGCAAACATTCTTGCACCCATAACCTCTCTTCTTCGCCAATCAAAAAGGGGTAGATCCACTGTAGTTTTGTGGAACCCCGAAGCTACCAATGCTTTTTCACAAGCAAAAGAGGCTATAGCACAAGCTACATGCCTTGTTCACCCTCAACCAGAGACGCTCCTCTGAACTTAGCCACTGATGCCTCTGACGTTGCCGTGTCAGGAGTGCTCCAGCAGCTTGTTTCAGGCGTTTGGGAACCTCTCGCATTCTTTTCACGCAAGCTCTCACCTTCACAAATGAGGTACAGCACTTTCGGTCGAGAGTTGCTGGCGATATACCTCTCCATCCGTCATTTCAGGTCATTCCTGGAAGGACGTGACTTTAGCATTTTTACGGATCATCGTCCGTTAATATTTGCTCTCCATTCTCAATCAGACTCTCATGCTCCTACTGAGAGAAGATACCTTGATTTTATTCTTCAATTTACTTCAGACATTCGACACATTTCAGGTTCTTTGAATGTTGTGCCGGATGCGCTGTCTCGCATCTCAGCAATTTCTGACCCTGGACACTCTCACATCAACCTTTCAGAGATGGCTAAGGCTCAGTCCACGGATACAGACCTCCAAGCTCTTATTAATTCACCCACTTCGTTGCAAGTCCGCTCTTTACCAGTTGAACCCAAGTCAGAGTTACAAATTTTGTGTGACGTCTCGACTGAGCATATTCGACCGTTGGTCCCACAAGGGCTGCGAAGAGCTGTTTTTGCTAAACTCCATTCCCTTTCTCACCCGGGAATTAAGGCCACCCAAAAATTAATTGCAGCTAGGTTTGTATGGCCAAGTATGAACAAAGATATCCGCAATTGGACTCGATCTTGCCTTCAATGTCAGCGTGCCAAAGTTCACCGACACACAAAGTCAGAAATTGGTACCTTTCCTTTGCCGAAGGCTCGTTTTGAGGCCATACATCTAGACATAGTCGGCCCCCTCTATTCTTCTCGAGGTTATACCTATCTTCTCACTGTCATTGATAGGTTCACAAGATGGCCAGAAGCTGTTCCTTTGACTTCTTGTACTGCTTCTGCAGTAGCTCATGCCTTTGTTTCATGTTGGGTTTCCCGTTTTGGTATACCTGCAACCATTTGCACAGACAGAGGTGCCCAGTTTGAATCGGCCTTATGGAAGGAACTCATGCTCCTTCTTGGGACTGAGCGCATCAGAACAACAAGCTATCACCCGCAATCCAATGGGGTGGTAGAACGCTTCCATCGTCAACTTAAAAGTTCCTTGCGAGCCACTGATCCATCTACTACATGGGTGGACAGGCTACCCCTAATCCTACTCGGAATTCCTACTGCTCTGAAGACTGATCTTGCATGCTCTGCAGCAGAATTAGTTTACGGTACCACACTCCGGTTACCCGGAGAATTTTTCACACCTACACCCATTAACCCCACATGTGATCCTGCTTCGTATGTCAAGACATTACGCTCTGTTATGAAGTAAATTCGTCCCACAGCACCTAGAACTTCCACTTCACAAACTACCTTCGTTTCCCCTGATTTACAAACTTGCACACATGTTTTCTTGAGACATGATGCTCACCGCTACCCTCTTCACTGTCCCTATGATGGTCCCTTCCTTGTGCTAGACCGTAGACCCAAAACTTTCATCATTGACAAGGTGGGCAAGCGTGAAACCGTTTCTGTGGACCGCTTGAAACCAGCATACCTTGATTTTTCTCCAACAAAAGATCCTATCCTCCCTCAATCTTCTGTACCTCCACCTCAAATACAGGTACAGCAACCTATCCCTCCTCAATCTTCTGTACCTTCATCTCATATACAGGTACAGGAATCTACCCTTCCTAATTCCTATGTACCACCACCTCATCCGAGGTACAACAATCTATCATCCCTCTTCCAATTCTCCTTCATTATCGCAACCAACTGTCTTTGAACCAGCCAGTGGCCCCATTGCACAGGCACCAAGAATCCCCTTCCCCCAATGTCCCTACTGCACCTGTAGCACCATCCATGCCTTCAGAACCAGTGCTGCAGGATATTGCCGTCCAAAAGCAAACAATGACTCGTTCTGGAAGAGTCATTCGTAAGCCAGTGCGCTTTGACATTTAAGTGTTTTTTTTTTACCCCTGACAACGATGTTTTTGGGGGGCAGTACTTGTAGTGCCTTGCACCACAAGATTATTCTTTATTAGTGAAAACTGCCACAAATTGGCATGAGTGAAATATTTAAATCTAAATAAATAAATAAATACAAGTTAAACATGTCCAGTGATCAAATTTAATTCTTAAACATTCAGTGTGGTGTGACTAGACATGAATTGGCTTTTAAGGATTATTTTGGCTTGTTGGTAAAATTGTATAGTAAAAACAAGCTTATGTACAACAACACAAAGGACGCCGTTCACACATTTTATTTATTTGAAAACACGGCGCCAGCAAGCAAAGGTTCTTCGTGGTAAGTTCCTATTTATAATGTTTATATTCTTTACTATTGCATATCTGTATGCAATACCGCATACTGCAGAGATTAACAAGCCTTATAGTGTTTGTGATTAGTACTGTAAGATTAATACTATAAATAATACTGTACAATTCATACAATAAATTACCTTAGGCTAAGTTAGGTCTATCTAGGCAAAAGCCAAATTGTAACTCTAGCCTAGCTGAGGCCTACCGTATCCTTTGTTTTAGATTAACCTCAGCTCTATTATATTGAAGAGGCATAGGTCTGCCTATTAATTTTCTTAGTATATTTTACTTTATAATATAAGCCTATTATGTTTCATGTATTTTCTTAGCAGGTGGCCTACAAAAGCCAAATTGTAACTCTAGCCTAGCTGAGGCCTACCGTAGCCTTTGTTTTAGATTAACCTCAGCTCTATTATATTGAAGAGGCATAGGCCTGCCTATTAATTTTCTTAGTATATTTTACTTTATAATATAAGCCTATTATGTTTCATGTATTTTCTTAGCAGGTGGCCTACATACTTCCTTAGTTTTCCCATTCAACTTAACACAATCCCATAATGAGAATCAACTGTAATTTATCATCCACAGGTTACTGGGCCTATATAGCATATGTATATTAATTATTAATTTTTGCCATTTTTATTATTCTTTTTCTCTGAAATATCACTTACAGTATTCTTGTCTGTCTCTTTGCAGACAAGGTTGTCATTGTGGCTATTATTAGTTGTTTATTATTATTAGTGTTACTATTATTAGTTTATTATTATTAGTGTTATTATTAGTGTTACATTATTCGTATATCAATATTAATTCTATTAGTTGTTTAACATTATTTGTATATTAATATTAGTTCCATTAGTTGTTTATCAGTATTAGTTGCAGACTGTTATATATTAGCTAAACGGTGCCACTATTTAATTCTCCATTATATGTCAAAGTTGTTACGGGTAAAAATCCCCTTTGCATTTATAAATAATTGTTGCATATAATTTATTAATCGTTGTCAATAAAATACAAAATTCATATTGATGATTTTATAATCAGTCCTTCCCTTCTTTTATTACAATTAATTTTGCGCCGCAGTGCTGGATGCCAATCTAGTATTTGGGCGCTGGTGACCCTGGCATTTAGTTAATTATCTACGTAAACTTGTAAAGGTCTATAATAATAAAACCGACTCTTATAATTGGTGACACTCCTGGAGTGACCAAACACCGTAATTTCTGCAAAAAAATTTCTAAAAGTTATTTCTCAATTTTTGTCAATATATTCAGTCTGCATCTATAATTTTATTAAATTCACTAGTACTAAGCACTCACCTGTACTGGAAGTGTATTCTATTGCAAAATATATTCCTTTTATTTTGCCTTTTTATAAAATCAGCGTTTTCTAAAGTTTTTTTTGTGCAAATTTACTTATATTTTGCAAACAGCCTATACGCAGACTATTTTTCTGCTAATATTGGGCTACATCCTAAAAATATTTTTTTTTACGTAACTTTTTGTTATTGGCATTCATAACTCCAATTGAGTCTCATACTCAACCAAGCTTACCTGAAGCCATTATTTACATTCAACAACATTTGTTGAAATCTTGTCAGTTTTTGACACATTTTAAATTTTTTTAGTACCTTGTAACAAAATAATAGCCACAATGACCCACAACAACAACAACCTAGGATCATCCAACGGTGGTACTCCAAATTCACCACCTATAACAGACCTTCTAACAATGTATCAGCCTACCACTCCACAATTCACCGCTGAAGAGCCTGGAATCTTTGTGAGTCAACTGCGGGATTATTTCGCGATAAAAGGAATTACGGACCCACGAACCAAGTTCCTTATCACAAAGAACCTCCTGCCTACACTAGTGCGAAAAATGCTCTGTATGAATTGGTCCACAATTAACCCACCCCTTATATCTCCAGTCTAACTATAGAGTAGATCAAGTCTAGCCTAGAGGGGTCAGCCTAGAGATTCCGGAAATGGTCCAGAGCGGGCAGATAAATTGAGGTCCACAGTAGGATTCCTCACAAGATTAGGTTAGGGCAATCTACCTTCACCTTTGTTAAGCTATGAGTTGATGCTGGGTCTTAGGCCACAATGTAGGCCTAACTTGTCTGACCCAGCTTAATTTAATGTGATTAACTGTTGGTGTAAAAACTCAATTAGTCACTTACTTTTAGTTATTACAGTCTCTCCCTTCTCCGGTTGTCTCATTCGAGAGCGTACTTTGCTGGTACGTCCTCTCGCCCCGTTCTTCGTTTTCGTTCCCTCTTTGTTCTCCTCTTCGCGGGGCTTCTTGTCTCCAGCGTTGTCTTGGTTTATTCCTCAGTTGGTTTAGCGGTAATGTATCTCCATTACCGAGCACGCTCCTCCCACACAGTATATAAATACTAGTGTGGAGAATAACTCTGGTGAGCAACCAATTGGTTTCATCCACCCAGTTATTGACATAAAAGGAATTTATTAATTGTTAGATTAACTACCTACTTACTCAGTGAACCATTTTCGTTACCTCCCAACTACCCACTCATCAGTTTTCCATAACTAGTATACAAAGTAGTGCGGGATGTGACTCTATTGCCTCCGTCTGACCAAGCTTTTGAGAGCCTCCTCAGCGAGTTAGTTAGGAGACTCGGCCAATCAGAAGAAGAGCGACTCAATGCTCTACTCAAGGACCAAGTTCTTGGGGATCAAACGCCAACAGCCTTCCTGAGGCATCTGCAAGACCTGGCTGGACAGACCAATGCAGACGATAAAAACTCACCCTTAATGCGACGCCGCTTCCTCAATGGTCTCCCCACTGCCCTACGACCAATGCTCCGTTGTATGCCAGATGATACAGACCTCCTCACTATGGCCAAAACAGCTGATAAGATGATGATAGAAATCCACCTTGGCCAAGTAGATAACCACACCCATCACCCCCAAATCTGTGCCACGCAGGACGACACTCAGAGTCTGGCCGCACAATGTCTTAAAGTATCCAACGAAATTCTACAAACAATTAAAGATGAATTTAAAGCTCTCCGAATAGAGCTAGCTAACAACAGGGAACGAGAGAGAAGTTCTTCAAGACGAGGACGACCCTCTGGTCCAAATAGAGCCTCCCAATATGAACCTGGACAACGCCTCGTTCTACTACAACCACAGCCACCGCAAACAGGTCAGTTGGTTGCTCCTAATTCAAATCTATTAGCCTTACCTCATCCTCAATCCTCAATCCCCACTACTCAGCCTCATTCTCAACCTATTTCCTTACCTCAGTCTACTGTTCATACCCCCCCTTGCTGGTATCATGAAAAGTTTAAAGATCGTGCAACGCGCTGTCTCACACCTTGTCCATGGACTCCTAATCCTCCTTTAAACTAACTAGGCTGGTGTCACAGGCGTCTGACGCTACAGCCTCTCAAGCATCTCAACCTATCCTTTCTTCAACTAACCCTACCACTACTCCATCTAATTCTACCTCAATTTTAACTAAGTATTCCTCTAGCTCAACCAACCCAACCTTTACCACAAATAATCAACAACCTTATGAAAAAAAACTATATAGGGCTATGGGTTGATTGCCTGTGCCCTCATCCGCTGAAATTTCCAGCAGATTTCAGTGGAGGGTTACCGACAAAAGCCCTATGCTTTTTCGTTAGAGAGTTATGAATATGTAGGTGTTTAAAGGACCTTTTATATTTAAGTGATTACGGTAATTCTAGCGTCGGGATTTGCGCGACGTACAGTATACTAGAATGAAAATAATTTGCCTCACCTTATTTTTGTTGGGTCTTTGTTTGCTTCGATGTAGGGCGTTACGATCATCTTCGGTGTAGGGCCGCCACGATCGAGTTTCGCGACGAATTTACTTAAGGTAATTAATATAGGCAGTCACTATATAAACCCCTGAAGGAATAGGCCTATCCTTTTTAGTCATTAGGTTTTAATTATAAGGAATTCACTCAGAACTAGAGGGGGACAAAGACATCCTCCGTTTAAAGCTTCGCTGTAACATAAACAGCCCTGAGAGCCGTTCCTTGGTTCTGGTGTATTATTTGCCGAACTAGCATGATTTTGTTGTGTCTACTACCTTTTGGTAGACTAAATAATAAATTGGGTTTTCTTGTTGCTATGTGGGGCTGATTCATACGTACAGGTTCTTTGTACGTATGGCAATTCAATTATTTCATTCCCAATAGGCTATGTCGCCAATCCCGAGGCAATTTTGTATAGATATTTAATTCAATTAATTAATAATTTATATTTAATTATGAAATAAATGTACCACATATGATACCATGTTGTGAGTGCGTATAGTTTTTCCATATACTGGGGGGGGCCGGAGAAAAATTTGTATGTTATAGATCAAAATTTTTTGACAAACTGTGTAAAACATGTAAATGGATCAAAAGAATGAAGTAGAAATTTAGGAAGAGAGAGGTTACTCAAGACCTATTCAAATATTAAAGTTCAAGAGGCCAACTTCTCAAGTTTAGTTAAAGTTATGTCAATCAGTTTGACTCCCTTTAGGTATAGGAAATTTATGGGATTAAAGTAAAGTTATTAAGCATTTTAACTTTGCTCAGTTTGTGTAAGTTTTATAAGTCACCAGTCTTAATTTTTTCTTGTAAAAGTTTTCTGGCTTTCAAAGCAGTCTTTCTTTGAGGCCTGTCTGGTTTAGTCTGAGTTACATCAGGCACATTGAGAGATTCCTCCCCAATAGTATCCTGATCCATCCTTTGGGGTAATGGTTCTAATTTAGCCCCACACTCCAAAGGATATAGTAATGTGATATCTCTGGTGGTTTCACCAGTTGCTGTTTTCAGTTTTACAACCCTGGTAACTTCGTCTTCACCAGTTTTGAGTTCCAAGACTTTTCCCATTGACCAATGTTGTCTTGGTGTCTTGTCATGTATCAACACAATGTCCCCAATTTTGACTGAATCATTCCAACTTTGTTTTGTTAATTGTTTATGTCTTTCTCTAAGACTTGTTAAGTATTCTTCTCTCCATTTTGTTATAAATTGAGTCTTGATTTGTGTCAAATGTTGGTATTTGTGTTGAGTTCTTTGTGTCCTATTTCCCAATCTGGATCCTCTGTACTGTTATGTTCAGATTCTGGTAACATGTTTACTGTTTCTCCCTTAATTAGGTGGTTTGGTGTGAGAGGTTCTGGCTCATTAATACCATCTCCCACATAAGTTAATGGTCTGTTGTTGACAACATTTTCAATTTCTGACAGAATAGTCATGAGTTCAAAAAGTTGTAGATGTTTTGTCCCAATAGTCTTTTTAAGGCAGTTCTTTACAGTTTGTATGTTTCTTTCCCAAATTGAACCATACCATGGTGTATTAACAGGAATGTACTTCCAGGTTATGTTGTGTTTGGTTAAATGAGTTTGTACTGTTTCACTGTCACAAATCTGATGAATAATTCTTTCACCAGATTTGAAGTATGTGGCATTGTCTGACCATATAGTTTTGGGTACAGAATTGTGTGCACAAAATCGTCTGAAAGCAGCAATAAAAGCTTCTGCTGTCAGATCTTCTACTATGTCTAGACATATGGCACGTGTGGCAGCACAGGTGAAGAGTACAATGTACACTTTGTATTCCTTTGAATCCATTTTGTCTCCAAAACTCACATTTACCGCTCCAGTGTAGTCAATACCCGTGGTTTCAAATGGCCGAGTAAATGTTACTCGTTCCACAGGTAGGTCTGGAGGGCTTGGGGTCTTAAAGGGTCGTGAATGGATACGTTTACAAGGAATGCATGTGTTTAAAATTTTCTTTGTTTCAGTTCTACCCTTTGGTAGCCAGTAAGTTTTTCTCAGCTCTGTCAGGGTTTGTGGGACTCCCATGTGGTGTATTT
Source organism: Bathynomus jamesi (assembly GCA_023014485.1). NCBI lineage: Eukaryota > Metazoa > Arthropoda > Malacostraca > Isopoda > Cirolanidae > Bathynomus > Bathynomus jamesi. The sequence goes on along the minus strand of JAJOZX010002161.1, from coordinate 68,774 downwards.
TGTTGTGGGTATCCCTGATGATGAGTTTTGTGAAGTGATTTCTCCTTGGAAGAAGAATTGGGTGCTTAGAGTTGTAAGTCAAAGTTGACTTGTTAAGCCTTCCTTTACACCTTATCAGACCCTCTGTATCCAGGTACAGATTTAGATCCATGACAAGTGAAGGAATACCTTTGTTTAATGTGCTACTGGACCTAAGATACTTCAACTCCTTGTCAAATTCTGAAGCTTGTATCTGTTTGAGCCAGTATTTTGTTGCAGTTTCTGTTAAGTTAGAAAAGGCTTTCTGAGGACAGTGTTTGAGAAGGTAGCTATTGACAAACTTGCAGCAATAGACTGTAATTCTCAAGAGTTTGTTTAGGTCTGAATAAAGGTGATAGTCAAATATAGGTTTGTCCTCAGTGATCTTTTCAGTTGTTGTAGAGTTGAGTGTGAGGTTAACTACTTTGGCTGGCCAAAGATCCTCACATGTTAGCCATTCGGGCCCTTCATACCAGATTTTATTTGTTTTCAACAGCTTGTAAGAGAGCCCTCTTGTCAAAAAGTCTGCAGGATTCTCTTTGTTTTTATGTACCTAAATTTGATACCAAGGTTTGTGTTTGCAGTTTTGATTTCTGTTAGTCTGTTTTTCACAAATATATTTTTGCAAGAAGTTGTATCTGTGTTGGTCACCCATGTTAGACAAATTTGACTGTCTGTCCAAGTAAATGTTTGTTATGTCAACTTCTTTATACACTTGTGAAAGAAAGTTTGCTGTTTTAACTCCCAATGAGACAGCTAATAATTCAAGTTGTGGTACAGTTTTCTTTTGGTTTAAGGGTGCCACTTTTGCCTTTGAATAAACCAAGTTACTTTCATTTTCACTTGTTAAATAGGCACAACACCCATAAGCTTGTGTGCTGGCATCTGTAAAAATGTGTAGTGTTTGCGATTTCAATCTGTAGCCAGCACATCTTGGTACGTAGATGTCTTGAACTTTGTTCAAGTCTGTGGCTAATTTTTTCCAATGAAGTTGGTCTTCCACTGAAAGTGGTTCATCCCAATCAATTTTCTTTTTCCATAAGTCTTGCAAAAGGATTTTGGATCTTATGGTTGCTGGTAAATATAATCCAATGGGGTCGAAAATTTTGGATGATTCTGAAAGCACTTGTCTTTTTGTATCGGCATTTGGATTTAAGTTATAACTCTTTGTGCAAAGAGTGTCATCGTGTTCGGAATTCTGTTTTAAAAACCAAAGCATTCCAAGTGTTTTCGTGTAATTGTTTGGTTCAATGTTCCCATTGTTGTCTTTTGTTATTTGTTCATTTAATTTAGGAGAATTAGAAAGAGTTTGTACTGTATTCAAACCTCCTACCACTTCAGACTAGTCAATACCCGTAGTTTTAGTGGAGTAAATTTACTCCTCCACAGGTAGATCTGGAGGGCTTGGGGCTTTGAATCCTGTACTGTTTTTGTGTTGTTTGGCCTATGGCCAAGGGAGGCCACAAGACCCTTTTTGTTTGGTCTCTGGCCAAAGGAGGCCACAAGACCCTTGTTGTTTGGTCTCTGGCCAAGGGAGGCCACAAGACCAATGTTGTTTGGTCTCTGGCCAAGGGAGGCCACAAGACCCTTGATGAATATGTTGGGCTATGGCCAAGGAGGCCAAGCCCTTGATGAATTTGTTGGGCTATGGCCAAGGTAGGCCATCAGCCCTTTGATGAATTTGTTGGGCTATGGCCAAGGTAGGCCATCAGCCCTTTGATGAATTTGTTGGGCTATGGCCAAGGTAGGCAAGCCCTTTGATGAATTTGTTGGGCTATGGCCAAGGTAGGCCAAGCCCTTTGATGAATTTGTTGGGCTATGGCCAAGGTAGGCCATCAGCCCTTTGATGAATTTGTTGGGCTATGGCCAAGGTAGGCCATCAGCCCTTTGATGAATTTGTTGGGCTATGGCCAAGGGTAGGCCATCAGCCCTTTGATGAATTTGTTGGGCTATGGCCAAGGGTAGGCCATCAGCCCTTTGATGAATTTGTTGGGCTATGGCCAAGGTAGGCCATCAGCCCTTTGATGAATTTGTTGGGCTATGGCCAAGGGTAGGCCATCAGCCCTTTGATGAATTTGTTGGGCTATGGCCAAGGTAGGCCAAGCCCTTTGATGAATTTGTTGGGCTATGGCCAAGGGTAGGCCATCAGCCCTTTGATGAATTTGTTGGGCTATGGCCAAGGTAGGCCATCAGCCCTTTGATGAATTTGTTGGGCTATGGCCAAGGTAGGCCAAGCCCTTTGATGAATTTGTTGGGCTATGGCCAAGGGTAGGCCATCAGCCCTTTGATGAATTTGTTGGGCTATGGCCAAGGTAGGCCATCAGCCCTTTGATGAATTTGTTGGGCTATGGCCAAGGTAGGCCATCAGCCCTTTGATGAATTTGTTGGGCTATGGCCAAGGTAGGCCATCAGCCCTTTGATGAATTTGTTGGGCTATGGCCAAGGTAGGCCATCAGCCCTTTGATGAATTTGTTGGGCTATGGCCAAGGTAGGCCATCAGCCCTTTGATGAATTTGTTGGGCTATGGCCAAGGTAGGCCAAGCCCTTTGATGAATTTGTTGGGCTATGGCCAAGGTAGGCCATCAGCCCTTTGATGAATTTGTTGGGCTATGGCCAAGGGTAGGCCAAGCCCTTGATGAATTTGTTGGGCTATGGCCAAGGTAGGCCATCAACCCTTTGATGAATTTGTTGGGCTATGGCCAAGGGTAGGCCATCACCCTTTGATGAATTTGTTGGGCTATGGCCAAGGTAGGCCAAGGCCCTTTGATGAATTTGTTGGGCTATGGCCAAGGTAGGCCAACCCTTTGATGAATTTGTTGGGCTATGGCCAAGGTAGGCCAAGGCCCTTTGATGATTTGTTGGGCTATGGCCAAGGGTAGGCCATCAGCCCTTTGATGAATTTGTTGGGCTATGGCCAAGGTAGGCCATCAGCCCTTTGATGAATTTGTTGGGCTATGGCCAAGGTAGGCCAAGGCCCTTTGATGAATTTGTTGGGCTATGGCCAGGGTAGGCCAAGGCCCTTTGATGAATTTGTTGGGCTATGGCCAAGGTAGGCCAAGGCCCTTTGATGAATTTGTTGGGCTATGGCCAAGGGTAGGCCATCAGCCGTTTGATGAATTTGTTGGGCTATGGCCAAGGTAGGCCAAGGCCCTTTGATGAATTTGTTGGGCTATGGCCAAGGTAGGCCAAGGCCCTTTGATGAATTTGTTGGGCTATGGCCAAGGGTAGGCCATCAGCCCTTTGATGAATTTGTTGGGCTATGGCCAAGGTAGGCCATCAGCCCTTTGATGAATTTGTTGGGCTATGGCCAAGGGTAGGCCATCAGCCCTTTGTAGTAGAGTAGTTTGTTTGTACGTGTCACTGTCTAACCATATAATTTTTGGCACAAAATTATGTGCACGGAATCAGAGCGCAGCAATAAAAGCTTTTACTCTCCGATCCTTGGTTATGTTTAGACAGGTTTTTGTGTTTGAGACACATGAAAGAGTAGTGTGTGTGTGTGTGTGTGTGTCATTCCTCCGAATCCAGTTGGTCTTCAAAACTTGGATTCACCATTCCATTGAAGTCAATACCCGTAGTTATGAATGAGTAAATGTTGTGTATCCTACAGGTAGGTCTGGAAGGTTTTGGGGTTTTGAAGGAATCCAATCTGTTTGCAAGGAATGTATGTGTCTGTTGATGAAATCTGTTGTGATTCTTCCTTTAAAAGAAGAATTGGATGTTTGGAGTCGTATGTATATATTTATATACTGTACCGTACGTGTGTGTGTGTATGTGTGTGTGTGTGTGTGTTTGGTGATGAAATCTGTTGTGATTCTTCTTTTAAAAGAAGAATTGGATGTTTGAAGTCGTATGTATATTTTTATATACTGTACCGTACGTATGTGTGTAAATGTGTATTTTGTTATAGGGTTTTATTTTTGGGTTTTGGGTTAGGTTAATCAATTTGGCTGAGTAAAGATCCTCAAACGTTGCATTTGAGGCCCTTATATCAAGCCTTGTCTGTTTTATGCCTATATGTCGAATTGGAATAGGTTGGGCCTATATTGGTCAAATAGGACTTCGAATAGGTAATAGGTTGGGCCTATATGTCAAATAGGACTTAGAATAGGTTGGGCCTATATGTCAAATAGGACTTCGAATAGGTAATAGGTTGGGCCTATATGTCAAATAGGACTTCGAATAGGTAATTGGTTGGGCCTATATGTCAAATAGGACTTCGAGTAGATAATAGGTTGGGCCTATATGTCAAATAGGACTTAGAATAGGTTGGGCCTATATGTCAAATAGGACTTCGAATAGGTTGGAATAGGGTCACGAATAGGTGTTAGGTGGGTGTAGGTTTGAATTCGTGCAATTGCTTTAGGTCTTTGTGATGTTACAGTTCGAGTCGAATTTTGTGATGTTACAGTTCGAGTCGAATTTTGTGATGTTACAGTTCGAGTCGAATTTTGTGATGTTAATGAGTCTTATGAGTAAGTTAAATTGCTGAAATAAATTTTATAACCTACACCACAGGTTCAATTATAAATTTAGTGTTTTTAATTAGGATAGGCCTTGAGTGTAAAGAGTAAGGCCTACTTTAAGAGGTAGGCCTATTATGTAAGGTAAAGTTAGATTGGCCTACTAAATAGGCCTATTTGTTGGGCCTACCAAGTAGGCTTATGTTTGGGCCTATTATTTTATAGGACCTCAAATGAGTTAAGCCTGTTAAATTAACAAGGCTTAGTTTTGAATTTGAAGAGTAGGACCTATTAAATAGGCTTAATGTTGCGGGCCTATTATTTTTAGGACCTAAAATAAGTTATGCCTGGTAAATGAACAAGCCTTTATTTTCGGTTAGTGTAAAGGTAAAGGGATTGGTTCCCAGTTTTAGGCCACCATATGAAAACTATAGTGGGGTTACGGTTGAAATTAGGGTTAGGCCTATTGAGTTAAGCCTAGCCACTGCGTGTGTCAGTGTAAATTTTAGAGGGGTTAGTTCCCCTTCACAGGGCCACCATTTGAAAAAAACTATATAGGGCTATGGGTTGATTGCCTGTGCCCTCATCCGCTGAAAATTTCCAGCAGATTTCAGTGGAGGGTTACCGACAAAAGCCCTATGCTTTTTCGTTAGAGAGTTATGAATATGTAGGTGTTTAAAGGACCTTTTTATATTTAAGTGATTACGGTAATTCTAGCGTCGGGATTTGCGCGACGTACAGTATACTAGAATGAAAATAATTTGCCTCACCTTATTTTTGTTGGGTCTTTGTTTGCTTCGATGTAGGGCGTTACGATCATCTTCGGTGTAGGGCCGCCACGATCGAGTTTCGCGACGAATTTACTTAAGGTAATTAATATAGGCAGTCACTATATAAACCCCTGAAGGAATAGGCCTATCCTTTTTTAGTCATTAGGTTTTAAATTATAAGGAATTCACTCAGAACTAGAGGGAAAACTTTATACGTCTTCCCTGTTTAAAGCGTTCGCTGTAACATAAACAGCCCTGAGAGCCGTTCCTTGGTTCTGGTGTATTATTTGCCGAACTAGCATGATTTTGTTGTGTCTACTACCTTTTGGTAGACTAAATAATAAATTGGGTTTTCTTGTTGCTATGTGGGGCTGATTCATACGTACAGGTTCTTTGTACGTATGGCAATTCAATTATTTCATTCCCAATAGGCTATGTCGCCAATCCCGAGGCAATTTTGTATAGATATTTAATTCAATTAATTAATAATTTATATTTAATTATGAAATAAATGTACCACATATGATACCATGTTGTGAGTGCGTATAGTTTTTCCATAAACCTATTACTACGCACTCAACTACCTCATTTAACACTGTCAAACCAACACATACGTATGCAAGTAAAGTTAAAGAATTGCAACCTACTTATTCAACCACAACTAATTTAATACCTACAACTAATCCTTCAAATACAACACAAACTCCTTCCCACAGCAATACTAACCTTCCTCCACAAAAATTTAATGATTCACAAACTACTGCACCACTTGGTCCAACGTTCACCTTGCATGATCCACTTTCAGGCTATGCATTCCTTATTGACACTGGAGCTCAATACAATGTTATTCCTGCAACAGCCGCAGACCGTGCAAACGGACCTTCTCCTTTCATTTTACGTGCAGCTAATTCTTCATCTATTCACACTTATGGACGTCGTTCTATTTCAGTTTCTCTTGGACTTAGACGTGTTTTCCGCTGGATATTTCTTGTCGCGGATGTATATACCCCAATGTTAGGCTCCGATTTTCTTTCTGCTAATGATTTATTAGTTGATGTTCGTAGAGCACAATTAATTGATAATGCCACACATCTTTCAGTAATTGGTTCTCCTACCGCGCACCCCTCTTCATTATTGGCAAGTTCTCTGCCACAGTGCTCACCTGCTATAGTGCAGCTCCTAAATGAATTTTCTTCCCTTACTCAACCCTGTTCTAAGGATACCCCTATTAAACACTCTGTTGTCCACCGTATTGATACGGTAGGCTCACCTGTTTTCACCCGCCCACGTCGCTTAGCTCCAGATCGTCTTGCAATTGTGAGACGAGAGTTTGAACACATGCTCGAACTCGGTATTATACGGCCTTCAAGTAGCCCGTATGCCTCTGCTTTACACATGGTCCCAAAACTTACACCTGGAGACTGGCGTCCATGTGGAGATTATCGTGCTTTGAATGACAACACGATTCCAGATCGCTATCCCCTTCCTCACTTACACGATTTTACTTCTGCTCTCCATGGCACCACAGTATTTTCACGCCTTGACTTGGTGCGAGCCTTTCATCAAATTCCTGTACACCCTGAAGACATACATAAAACTGCTATAACAACCCCTTTTGGGTTATTTGAAATGACAAACATGCCATACGGACTGCGTAATGCGGCCCAAACTTTTCAAGGCTTCATTGATGAAGTGTTGAGAGGTCTCTCCTTCACTTTCACATATGTCGATGACATTCTCATCGCAAGTTCTTCTCCCTCCGAACATATTCAACATTTACGCTTAGTTTTTTCTCGGTTGGCAGAATATGGTGTATTGCTAAACCCTGAAAAATGTGTCTTTGCTGTAGATGAACTCACCTTCTTAGGACACAAGGTTACTTCGAAGGGCATCTCTCCTCTCGAAAATAAAGTATCTGTGATAAGGTCTTTCCCACAACCGCAAATTCAAAAGCAACTTCGCCGCTTCTTAGGGATGGTAAACTTCTACCATCGCTTCATTCCTCAGTGTGCAAACATTCTTGCACCCATAACCTCTCTTCTTCGCCAATCAAAAAGGGGTAGATCCACTGTAGTTTTGTGGAACCCCGAAGCTACCAATGCTTTTTCACAAGCAAAAGAGGCTATAGCACAAGCTACATGCCTTGTTCACCCTCAACCAGACGCTCCTCTGAACTTAGCCACTGATGCCTCTGACGTTGCCGTGTCAGGAGTGCTCCAGCAGCTTGTTTCAGGCGTTTGGGAACCTCTCGCATTCTTTTCACGCAAGCTCTCACCTTCACAAATGAGGTACAGCACTTTCGGTCGAGAGTTGCTGGCGATATACCTCTCCATCCGTCATTTCAGGTCATTCCTGGAAGGACGTGACTTTAGCATTTTTACGGATCATCGTCCGTTAATATTTGCTCTCCATTCTCAATCAGACTCTCATGCTCCTACTGAGAGAAGATACCTTGATTTTATTCTTCAATTTACTTCAGACATTCGACACATTTCAGGTTCTTTGAATGTTGTGCCGGATGCGCTGTCTCGCATCTCAGCAATTTCTGACCCTGGACACTCTCACATCAACCTTTCAGAGATGGCTAAGGCTCAGTCCACGGATACAGACCTCCAAGCTCTTATTAATTCACCCACTTCGTTGCAAGTCCGCTCTTTACCAGTTGAACCCAAGTCAGAGTTACAAATTTTGTGTGACGTCTCGACTGAGCATATTCGACCGTTGGTCCCACAAGGGCTGCGAAGAGCTGTTTTTGCTAAACTCCATTCCCTTTCTCACCCGGGAATTAAGGCCACCCAAAAATTAATTGCAGCTAGGTTTGTATGGCCAAGTATGAACAAAGATATCCGCAATTGGACTCGATCTTGCCTTCAATGTCAGCGTGCCAAAGTTCACCGACACACAAAGTCAGAAATTGGTACCTTTCCTTTGCCGAAGGCTCGTTTTGAGGCCATACATCTAGACATAGTCGGCCCCCTCTATTCTTCTCGAGGTTATACCTATCTTCTCACTGTCATTGATAGGTTCACAAGATGGCCAGAAGCTGTTCCTTTGACTTCTTGTACTGCTTCTGCAGTAGCTCATGCCTTTGTTTCATGTTGGGTTTCCCGTTTTGGTATACCTGCAACCATTTGCACAGACAGAGGTGCCCAGTTTGAATCGGCCTTATGGAAGGAACTCATGCTCCTTCTTGGGACTGAGCGCATCAGAACAACAAGCTATCACCCGCAATCCAATGGGGTGGTAGAACGCTTCCATCGTCAACTTAAAAGTTCCTTGCGAGCCACTGATCCATCTACTACATGGGTGGACAGGCTACCCCTAATCCTACTCGGAATTCCTACTGCTCTGAAGACTGATCTTGCATGCTCTGCAGCAGAATTAGTTTACGGTACCACACTCCGGTTACCCGGAGAATTTTTCACACCTACACCCATTAACCCCACATGTGATCCTGCTTCGTATGTCAAGACATTACGCTCTGTTATGAAGTAAATTCGTCCCACAGCACCTAGAACTTCCACTTCACAAACTACCTTCGTTTCCCCTGATTTACAAACTTGCACACATGTTTTCTTGAGACATGATGCTCACCGCTACCCTCTTCACTGTCCCTATGATGGTCCCTTCCTTGTGCTAGACCGTAGACCCAAAACTTTCATCATTGACAAGGTGGGCAAGCGTGAAACCGTTTCTGTGGACCGCTTGAAACCAGCATACCTTGATTTTTCTCCAACAAAAGATCCTATCCTCCCTCAATCTTCTGTACCTCCACCTCAAATACAGGTACAGCAACCTATCCCTCCTCAATCTTCTGTACCTTCATCTCATATACAGGTACAGGAATCTACCCTTCCTAATTCCTATGTACCACCACCTCATCCGAGGGTACAACAATCTATCATCCCTCTTCCAATTCTCCTTCATTATCGCAACCAACTGTCTTTGAACCAGCCAGTGGCCCCATTGCACAGGCACCAAGAATCCCCTTCCCCCAATGTCCCTACTGCACCTGTAGCACCATCCATGCCTTCAGAACCAGTGCTGCAGGATATTGCCGTCCAAAAGCAAACAATGACTCGTTCTGGAAGAGTCATTCGTAAGCCAGTGCGCTTTGACATTTAAGTGTTTTTTTTTTACCCCTGACAACGATGTTTTTGGGGGGCAGTACTTGTAGTGCCTTGCACCACAAGATTATTCTTTATTAGTGAAAACTGCCACAAATTGGCATGAGTGAAATATTTAAATCTAAATAAATAAATAAATACAAGTTAAACATGTCCAGTGATCAAATTTAATTCTTAAACATTCAGTGTGGTGTGACTAGACATGAATTGGCTTTTAAGGATTATTTTGGCTTGTTGGTAAAATTGTATAGTAAAAACAAGCTTATGTACAACAACACAAAGGACGCCGTTCACACATTTTATTTATTTGAAAACACGGCGCCAGCAAGCAAAGGTTCTTCGTGGTAAGTTCCTATTTATAATGTTTATATTCTTTACTATTGCATATCTGTATGCAATACCGCATACTGCAGAGATTAACAAGCCTTATAGTGTTTGTGATTAGTACTGTAAGATTAATACTATAAATATACTGTACAATTCATACAATAAATTACCTTAGGCTAAGTTAGGTCTATCTAGGCAAAAGCCAAATTGTAACTCTAGCCTAGCTGAGGCCTACCGTATCCTTTGTTTTAGATTAACCTCAGCTCTATTATATTGAAGAGGCATAGGTCTGCCTATTAATTTTCTTAGTATATTTTACTTTATAATATAAGCCTATTATGTTTCATGTATTTTCTTAGCAGGTGGCCTACAAAAGCCAAATTGTAACTCTAGCCTAGCTGAGGCCTACCGTAGCCTTTGTTTTAGATTAACCTCAGCTCTATTATATTGAAGAGGCATAGGCCTGCCTATTAATTTTCTTAGTATATTTTACTTTATAATATAAGCCTATTATGTTTCATGTATTTTCTTAGCAGGTGGCCTACATACTTCCTTAGTTTTCCCATTCAACTTAACACAATCCCATAATGAGAATCAACTGTAATTTATCATCCACAGGTTACTGGGCCTATATAGCATATGTATATTAATTATTAATTTTTGCCATTTTTATTATTCTTTTTCTCTGAAATATCACTTACAGTATTCTTGTCTGTCTCTTTGCAGACAAGGTTGTCATTGTGGCTATTATTAGTTGTTTATTATTATTAGTGTTACTATTATTAGTTTATTATTATTAGTGTTATTATTAGTGTTACATTATTCGTATATCAATATTAATTCTATTAGTTGTTTAACATTATTTGTATATTAATATTAGTTCCATTAGTTGTTTATCAGTATTAGTTGCAGACTGTTATATATTAGCTAAACGGTGCCACTATTTAATTCTCCATTATATGTCAAAGTTGTTACGGGTAAAAATCCCCTTTGCATTTATAAATAATTGTTGCATATAATTTATTAATCGTTGTCAATAAAATACAAAATTCATATTGATGATTTTATAATCAGTCCTTCCCTTCTTTTATTACAATTAATTTTGCGCCGCAGTGCTGGATGCCAATCTAGTATTTGGGCGCTGGTGACCCTGGCATTTAGTTAATTATCTACGTAAACTTGTAAAGGTCTATAATAATAAAACCGACTCTTATAATTGGTGACACTCCTGGAGTGACCAAACACCGTAATTTCTGCAAAAAAATTTCTAAAAGTTATTTCTCAATTTTTGTCAATATATTCAGTCTGCATCTATAATTTTATTAAATTCACTAGTACTAAGCACTCACCTGTACTGGAAGTGTATTCTATTGCAAAATATATTCCTTTTATTTTGCCTTTTTATAAAATCAGCGTTTTCTAAAGTTTTTTTTGTGCAAATTTACTTATATTTTGCAAACAGCCTATACGCAGACTATTTTTCTGCTAATATTGGGCTACATCCTAAAAATATTTTTTTTACGTAACTTTTTGTTATTGGCATTCATAACTCCAATTGAGTCTCATACTCAACCAAGCTTACCTGAAGCCATTATTTACATTCAACAACATTTGTTGAAATCTTGTCAGTTTTTGACACATTTTAAATTTTTTTAGTACCTTGTAACAAAATAATAGCCACAATGACCCACAACAACAACAACCTAGGATCATCCAACGGTGGTGTACTCCAAATTCACCACCTATAACAGACCTTCTAACAATGTATCAGCCTACCACTCCACAATTCACCGCTGAAGAGCCTGGAATCTTTGTGAGTCAACTGCGGGATTATTTCGCGATAAAAGGAATTACGGACCCACGAACCAAGTTCCTTATCACAAAGAACCTCCTGCCTACACTAGTGCGAAAAATGCTCTGTATGAATTGGTCCACAATTAACCCACCCCTTATATCTCCAGTCTAACTATAGAGTAGATCAAGTCTAGCCTAGAGGGTCAGCCTAGAGATTCCGGAAATGGTCCAGAGCGGGCAGATAAATTGAGGTCCACAGTAGGATTCCTCACAAGATTAGGTTAGGGCAATCTACCTTCACCTTTGTTAAGCTATGAGTTGATGCTGGTCTTAGGCCACAATGTAGGCCTAACTTGTCTGACCCAGCTTAATTTAATGTGATTAACTGTTGGTGTAAAACTCAATTAGTCACTTACTTTTAGTTATTACAGTCTCTCCCTTCTCCGGTTGTCTCATTCGAGAGCGTACTTTGCTGGTACGTCCTCTCGCCCGTTCTTCGTTTTCGTTCCCTCTTTGTTCTCCTCTTCGCGGGGGCTTCTTGTCTCCAGCGTTGTCTTGGTTTATTCCTCAGTTGGTTTAGCGGTAATGTATCTCCATTACCGAGCACGCTCCTCCCACACAGTATATAAATACTAGTGTGGAGAATAACTCTGGTGAGCAACCAATTGGTTTCATCCACCCAGTTATTGACATAAAAGGAATTTATTAATTGTTAGATTAACTACCTACTTACTCAGTGAACCATTTTCGTTACCTCCCAACTACCCACTCATCAGTTTTCCATAACTAGTATACAAAGTAGTGCGGGATGTGACTCTATTGCCTCCGTCTGACCAAGCTTTTGAGAGCCTCCTCAGCGAGTTAGTTAGGAGACTCGGCCAATCAGAAGAAGAGCGACTCAATGCTCTACTCAAGGACCAAGTTCTTGGGGATCAAACGCCAACAGCCTTCCTGAGGCATCTGCAAGACCTGGCTGGACAGACCAATGCAGACGATAAAAAACTCACCCTTAATGCGACGCCGCTTCCTCAATGGTCTCCCCACTGCCCTACGACCAATGCTCCGTTGTATGCCAGATGATACAGACCTCCTCACTATGGCCAAAACAGCTGATAAGATGATGATAGAAATCCACCTTGGCCAAGTAGATAACCACACCCATCACCCCCAAATCTGTGCCACGCAGGACGACACTCAGAGTCTGGCCGCACAATGTCTTAAAGTATCCAACGAAATTCTACAAAACAATTAAAGATGAATTTAAAGCTCTCCGAATAGAGCTAGCTAACAACAGGGAACGAGAGAGAAGTTCTTCAAGACGAGGACGACCCTCGGTCCAAATAGAGCCTCCCAATATGAACCTGGACAACGCCTCGTTCTACTACAACCACAGCCACCGCAAACAGGTCAGTTGGTTGCTCCTAATTCAAATCTATTAGCCTTACCTCATCCTCAATCCTCAATCCCCACTACTCAGCCTCATTCTCAACCTATTTCCTTACCTCAGTCTACTGTTCATACCCCCCCTTGCTGGTATCATGAAAAGTTTAAAGATCGTGCAACGCGCTGTCTCACACCTTGTCCATGGACTCCTAATCCTCCTTTAAACTAACTAGGCTGGTGTCACAGGCGTCTGACGCTACAGCCTCTCAAGCATCTCAACCTATCCTTTCTTCAACTAACCCTACCACTACTCCATCTAATTCTACCTCAATTTTAACTAAGTATTCCTCTAGCTCAACCAACCCAACCTTTACCACAAATAATCAACAACCTTATGAAAAAAACTATATAGGGCTATGGGTTGATTGCCTGTGCCCTAATCCGCTGAAAATTTCCAGCAGATTTCAGTGGAGGGTTACCGACAAAAGCCCTATGCTTTTCGTTAGAGAGTTATGAATATGTAGGTGTTTAAAGGACCTTTTTATATTTAAGTGATTACGGTAATTCTAGCGTCGGGATTTGCGCGACGTACAGTATACTAGAATGAAAATAATTTGCCTCACCTTATTTTTGTTGGGTCTTTGTTTGCTTCGATGTAGGGCGTTACGATCATCTTCGGTGTAGGGCCGCCACGATCGAGTTTCGCGACGAATTACTTAAGGTAATTAATATAGGCAGTCACTATATAAACCCCTGAAGGAATAGGCCTATCCTTTTTTAGTCATTAGGTTTTAAATTATAAGGAATTCACTCAGAACTAGAGGAAAAACTTTATACGTCTTCCCTGTTTAAAGCGTTCGCTGTAACATAAACAGCCCTGAGAGCCGTTCCTTGGTTCTGGTGTATTATTTGCCGAACTAGCATGATTTTGTTGTGTCTACCACCTTTTGGTAGACTAAATAATAAATTGGGTTTTCTTGTTGCTATGTGGGGCTGATTCATACGTACAGGTTCTTTGTACGTATGGCAATTCAATTATTTCATTCCCAATAGGCTATGTCGCCAATCCCGAGGCAATTTTGTATAGATATTTAATTCAATTAATTAATAATTTATATTTAATTATGAAATAAATGTACCACATATGATACCATGTTGTGAGTGCGTATAGTTTTTCCATATACTGGGGGGGCCGGAGAAAAATTTGTATGTTATAGATCAAAATTTTGTGACAAACTGTGTAAAACATGTAAAATGGATCAAAAGAATGAAGTAGAAATTTAGGAAGAGAGAGGTTACTCAAGACCTATTTAAATATTAAAGTTCAAGAGGCCAACTTCTCAAGTTTAGTTAAAGTTATGTCAATCAGTTTGACTCCCTTTAGGTATAGGAAATTTATGGGATTAAAGTAAAGTTATTAAGCATTTTAACTTTGCTCAGTTTGTGTAAGTTTTATAAGTCACCAGTCTTAATTTTTTCTTGTAAAAGTTTTCTGGCTTTCAAAGCAGTCTTTCTTTGAGGCCTGTCTGGTTTAGTCTGAGTTACATCAGGCACATTGAGAGATTCCTCCCCAATAGTATCCTGATCCATCCTTTGGGGTAATGGTTCTAATTTAGCCCCACACTCCAAAGGATATAGTAATGTGATATCTCTGGTGGTCTCACCAGTTGCTGTTTTCAGTTTTACAACCCTGGTAACTTCGTCTTCACCAGTTTTGAGTTCCAAGACTTTTCCCATTGACCAATGTTGTCTTGGTGTCTTGTCATGTATCAACACAATGTCCCCAATTTTGACTGAATCATTCCAACTTTGTTTTGTTAATTGTTTATGTCTTCTCTAAGACTTGTTAAGTATTCTTCTCTCCATTTTGTTATAAATTGAGTCTTGATTTGTGTCAAATGTTGGTATTCTGTGTTGAGTTCTTTGTGTCCTATTTCCCAATCTGGATCCTCTGTACTGTTATGTTCAGATTCTGGTAACATGTTTACTGTTTCTCCCTTAATTAGGTGGTTCGGTGTGAGAGGTTCTGGCTCATTAATACCATCTCCCACATAAGTTAATGGTCTGTTGTTGACAACATTTTCAATTTCTGACAGAATAGTCATGAGTTCAAAAAGTTGTAGATGTTTTGTCCCAATAGTCTTTTTAAGGCAGTTCTTTACAGTTTGTATGTTTCTTTCCTAAATTGAACCATACCATGGTGTATTAACAGGAATGTACTTCCAGGTTATGTTGTGTTTGGTTAAATGAGTTTGTACTGTTTCACTGTCACAAATCTGATGAATAATTCTTTCACCCGATTTGAAGTATGTGGCATTGTCTGACCATATAGTTTTGGGTACAGAATTGTGTGCACAAAATCGTCTGAAAGCAGCAATAAAGGCTTCTGCTGTCAGATCTTCTACTATGTCTAGACATATGGCACGTGTGGCAGCACAGGTGAAGAGTACAATGTACACTTTGTATTCCTTTGAATCCATTTTTTCTCCAAAACTCACATTTACCGCTCCAGTGTAGTCAATACCCGTGGTTTCAAATGGCCGAGTAAATGTTACTCGTTCCACAGGTAGGTCTGGAGGGCTTGGGGTCTTAAAGGGTCGTGAATGGATACGTTTACAAGGAATGCATGTGTTTAAAATTTTCTTTGTTTCAGTTCTACCCTTTGGTAGCAGTAAGTTTTTCTCAGCTCTGTCAGGGTTTGTGGGACTCCCATGTGGTGTATTTTGTTGTGGGTATCCCTGATGATGAGTTTTGTGAAGTGATTTCTCCTTGGAAGAAGAATTGGGTGCTTAGAGTTGTAAGTCAAAGTTGACTTGTTAAGCTTCCTTTACACCTTATCAGACCCTCTGTATCCAGGTACAGAGTTAGATCCATGACAAGTGAAGGAATACCTTTGTTTAATGTGTTACTGGACCTAAGAATACTTCAAACTCCTTGTCAAATTCTGAAGCTTGTATCTGTTTGAGCCAGTATTTGTTGCAGTTTCTGTTAAGTTAGAAAAGGCTTTCTGAGGACAGTGTTTGAGAAGGTAGCTATTGACAAACTTGCAGCAATAGACTGTAATTCTCAAGAGTTTGTTTAGGTCTGAATAAAGGTGATAGTCAAATATAGGTTTGTCCTCAGTGATCTTTTCAGTTGTTGTAGAGTTGAGTGTGAGGTTAACTACTTTGGCTGGCCAAAGATCCTCACATGTTAGCCATTCAGGCCCTTCATACCAGATTTTATTTGTTTTCAATAGCTTGTAAGAGAGCCCTCTTGTCAAAAAGTCTGCAGGATTCTCTTTTGTTTTTATGTACCTAAATTTGATACCAAGGTTTGTGTTTGCAGTTTTGATTTCTGTTAGTCTGTTTTTCACAAATATATTTTTGCAAGAAGTTGTATCTGTGTTGGTCACCCATGTTAGACAAATTTGACTGTCTGTCCATAAGTAAATGTTTGTTATGTCAACTTCTTTATACACTTGTGAAAGAAAGTTTGCTGTTTTAACTCCCAATGAGACAGCTAATAATTCAAGTTGTGGTACAGTTTTCTTTTGGTTTAAGGGTGCCACTTTTGCCTTTGAATAAACCAAGTTACTTTCATTTTCACTTGTTAAATAGGCACAACACCCATAAGCTTGTGTGCTGGCATCTGTAAAAATGTGTAGTGTTTGAGATTTCAATCTGTAGCCAGCACATCTTGGTACGTAGATGTCTTGAACTTTGTTCAAGTCTGTGGCTAATTTTTTCCAATGAAGTTGGTCTTCCACTGAAAGTGGTTCATCCCAATCAATTTTCTTTTTCCATAAGTCTTGCAAAAGGATTTTGGATCTTATGGTTGCTGGTAAATATAATCCAATGGGGTCGAAAATTTTGGATGATTCTGAAAGCACTTGTCTTTTTGTATCGGCATTTGGATTTAAGTTATAACTCTTTGTGCAAAGAGTGTCATCGTGTTCGGAATTCTGTTTTAAAAAACCAAAGCATTCCAAGTGTTTTCGTGTAATTGTTTGGTTCAATGTTCCCATTGTTGTCTTTTGTTATTTGTTCATTTAATTTAGGAGAATTAGAAAGAGTTTGTACTGTATTCAAACCTCCTACCACTTCAGACTAGTCAATACCCGTAGTTTTAGTGGAGTAAATTTACTCCTCCACAGATAGATCTGGAGGGCTTGGGGCTTTGAATCCTGTACTGTTTTTGTGTTGTTTGGCCTATGGCCAAGGGAGGCCACAAGACCCTTTTTGTTTGGTCTCTGGCCAAAGGAGGCCACAAGACCCTTGTTGTTTGGTCTCTGGCCAAGGGAGGCCACAAGACCAATGTTGTTTGGTCTCTGGCCAAGGGAGGCCACAAGACCCTTGATGAATATGTTGGGCTATGGCCAAAGGTAGGCCAAGGCCCTTTGATGAATTTGTTGGGCTATGGCCAAGGTAGGCCATCAGCCCTTTGATGAATTTGTTGGGCTATGGCCAAGGTAGGCCATCAGCCCTTTGATGAATTTGTTGGGCTATGGCCAAGGTAGGCCATCAGCCCTTTGATGAATTTGTTGGGCTATGGCCAAGGTAGGCCATCAGCCCTTTGATGAATTTGTTGGGCTATGGCCAAGGTAGGCCAAGGCCCTTTGATGATTTGTTGGGCTATGGCCAAGGGTAGGCCATCAGCCCTTTGATGAATTTGTTGGGCTATGGCCAAGGTAGGCCAAAGCCCTTTGATGATTTGTTGGGCTATGGCCAAGGGTAGGCCATCAGCCCTTTGATGAATTTGTTGGGCTATGGCCAAGGTAGGCCATCAACCCTTTGATGAATTTGTTGGGCTATGGCCAAGGTAGGCCAAGGCCCTTTGATGAATTTGTTGGGCTATGGCCAAGGGTAGGCCATCAGCCCTTTGATGAATTTGTTGGGCTATGGCCAAGGTAGGCCAAGGCCCTTTGATGATTTGTTGGGCTATGGCCAAGGGTAGGCCATCAGCCCTTTGATGAATTTGTTGGGCTATGGCCAAAGGTAGGCCATCAGCCGTTTGATGAATTTGTTGGGCTATGGCCAAAGGTAGGCCAAGGCCCTTTGATGATTTGTTAGGCTATGGCCAAGGGTAGGCCATCAGCCCTTTGATGAATTTGTTGGGCTATGGCCAAAGGTAGGCCATCAGCCGTTCGATGAATTTGTTGGGCTATGGCCAAGGTAGGCCATCAGCCCTTTGATGAATTTGTTGGGCTATGGCCAAGGTAGGCCAAGGCCCTTTGATGAATTTGTTGGGCTATGGCCAAGGTAGGCCATCAGCCGTTTGATGAATTTGTTGGGCTATGGCCAAAGGGTAGGCCATCAACCCTTTGATGAATTTGTTGGGCTATGGCCAAGGTAGGCCAAGGCCCTTTGATGAATTTGTTGGGCTATGGCCAAGGTAGGCCATCAACCCTTTGATGAATTTGTTGGGCTATGTCCAAGGGTAGGCCATCAGCCCTGTGATGAATTTGTTGGGCTATGGCCAAGGGTAGGCCATCAACCCTTTGATGAATTTGTTGGGCTATGGCCAAGGGTAGGCCATCAGCCCTTTGATGAATTTGTTGGGCTATGGCCAAGGTAGGCCAAGGCCCTTTGATGAATTTGTTGGGCTATGGCCAAGGTAGGCCAAGGCCCTTTGATGAATTTGTTGGGCTATGGCCAAGGTAGGCCAAGGCCCTTTGATGAATTTGTTGGCTATGGCCAAGGGTAGGCCATCAGCCGTTTGATGAATTTGTTGGGCTATGGCCAAGGTAGGCCAAGGCCCTTTGATGAATTTGTTGGGCTATGGCCAAGGTAGGCCAAGGCCCTTTGATGAATTTGTTGGGCTATGGCCAAGGGTAGGCCATCAGCCCTTTGATGAATTTGTTGGGCTATGGCCAAGGTAGGCCATCAGCCCTTTGATGAATTTGTTGGGCTATGGCCAAGGGTAGGCCATCAGCCCTTTGTAGTAGAGTAGTTTGTTTGTACGTGTCACTGTCTAACCATATAATTTTTGGCACAAAATTATGTGCACGGAATCAGAGCGCAGCAATAAAAGCTTTTACTCTCCGATCCTTGGTTATGTTTAGACAGGTTTTTGTGTTTGAGACACATGAAAGAGTAGTGTGTGTGTGTGTGTGTGTCATTCCTCCGAATCCAGTTGGTCTTCAAAACTTGGATTCACCATTCCATTGAAGTCAATACCCGTAGTTATGAATGAGTAAATGTTGTGTATCCTACAGGTAGGTCTGGAAGGTTTTGGGGTTTTGAAGGAATCCAATCTGTTTGCAAGGAATGTATGTGTCTGTTGATGAAATCTGTTGTGATTCTTCCTTTAAAAGAAGAATTGGATGTTTGGAGTCGTATGTATATATTTATATACTGTACCGTACGTGTGTGTGTGTATGTGTGTGTGTGTGTGTGTTTGGTGATGAAATCTGTTGTGATTCTTCTTTTAAAAGAAGAATTGGATGTTTGAAGTCGTATGTATATTTTTATATACTGTACCGTACGTATGTGTGTAAATGTGTATTTTGTTATAGGGTTTTATTTTTGGGTTTTGGGTTAGGTTAATCAATTTGGCTGAGTAAAGATCCTCAAACGTTGCATTTGAGGCCCTTATATCAAGCCTTGTCTGTTTTATGCCTATATGTCGAATTGGAATAGGTTGGGCCTATATTGGTCAAATAGGACTTCGAATAGGTAATAGGTTGGGCCTATATGTCAAATAGGACTTAGAATAGGTTGGGCCTATATGTCAAATAGGACTTCGAATAGGTAATAGGTTGGGCCTATATGTCAAATAGGACTTCGAATAGGTAATTGGTTGGGCCTATATGTCAAATAGGACTTCGAGTAGATAATAGGTTGGGCCTATATGTCAAATAGGACTTAGAATAGGTTGGGCCTATATGTCAAATAGGACTTCGAATAGGTTGGAATAGGGTCACGAATAGGTGTTAGGTGGGTGTAGGTTTGAATTCGTGCAATTGCTTTAGGTCTTTGTGATGTTACAGTTCGAGTCGAATTTTGTGATGTTACAGTTCGAGTCGAATTTGTGATGTTACAGTTCGAGTCGAATTTTGTGATGTTAATGAGTCTTATGAGTAAGTTAAATTGCTGAAATAAATTTTATAACCTACACCACAGGTTCAATTATAAATTTAGTGTTTTTAATTAGGATAGGCCTTGAGTGTAAAGAGTAAGGCCTACTTTAAGAGGTAGGCCTATTATGTAAGGTAAAGTTAGATTGGCCTACTAAATAGGCCTATTTGTTGGGCCTACCAAGTAGGCTTATGTTTGGGCCTATTATTTTATAGGACCTCAAATGAGTTAAGCCTGTTAAATTAACAAGGCTTAGTTTTGAATTTGAAGAGTAGGACCTATTAAATAGGCTTAATGTTGCGGGCCTATTATTTTTAGGACCTAAAATAAGTTATGCCTGGTAAATGAACAAGCCTTTATTTTCGGTTAGTGTAAAGGTAAAGGGATTGGTTCCCAGTTTTAGGCCACCATATGAAAACTATAGGGGTTACGGTTGAAATTAGGGTTAGGCCTATTGAGTTAAGCCTAGCCACTGCGTGTGTCAGTGTAAATTTTAGAGGGGTTAGTTCCCCTTCACAGGGCCACCATTTGAAAAAAACTATATAGGGCTATGGGTTGATTGCCTGTGCCCTCATCCGCTGAAAATTTCCAGCAGATTTCAGTGGAGGGTTACCGACAAAAGCCCTATGCTTTTTCGTTAGAGAGTTATGAATATGTAGGTTTTAAAGGACCTTTTTATATTTAAGTGATTACGGTAATTCTAGCGTCGGGATTTGCGCGACGTACAGTATACTAGAATGAAAATAATTTGCCTCACCTTATTTTTGTTGGGTCTTTGTTTGCTTCGATGTAGGGCGTTACGATCATCTTCGGTGTAGGGCCGCCACGATCGAGTTTCGCGACGAATTTACTTAAGGTAATTAATATAGGCAGTCACTATATAAACCCTGAAGGAATAGGCCTATCCTTTTTTAGTCATTAGGTTTTAAATTATAAGGAATTCACTCAGAACTAGAGGAAAACTTTATACGTCTTCCCTGTTTAAAGCGTTCGCTGTAACATAAACAGCCCTGAGAGCCGTTCCTTGGTTCTGGTGTATTATTTGCCGAACTAGCATGATTTTGTTGTGTCTACTACCTTTTGGTAGACTAAATAATAAATTGGGTTTTCTTGTTGCTATGTGGGGCTGATTCATACGTACAGGTTCTTTGTACGTATGGCAATTCAATTATTTCATTCCCAATAGGCTATGTCGCCAATCCCGAGGCAATTTTGTATAGATATTTAATTCAATTAATTAATAATTTATATTTAATTATGAAATAAATGTACCACATATGATACCATGTTGTGAGTGCGTATAGTTTTTCCATAAACCTATTACTACGCACTCAACTACCTCATTTAACACTGTCAAACCAACACATACGTATGCAAGTAAAGTTAAAGAATTGCAACCTACTTATTCAACCACAACTAATTTAATACCTACAACTAATCCTTCAAATACAACACAAACTCCTTCCCACAGCAATACTAACCTTCCTCCACAAAAATTTAATGATTCACAAACTACTGCACCACTTGGTCCAACGTTCACCTTGCATGATCCACTTTCAGGCTATGCATTCCTTATTGACACTGGAGCTCAATACAATGTTATTCCTGCAACAGCCGCAGACCGTGCAAACGGACCTTCTCCTTTCATTTTACGTGCAGCTAATTCTTCATCTATTCACACTTATGGACGTCGTTCTATTTCAGTTTCTCTTGGACTTAGACGTGTTTTCCGCTGGATATTTCTTGTCGCGGATGTATATACCCCAATGTTAGGCTCCGATTTTCTTTCTGCTAATGATTTATTAGTTGATGTTCGTAGAGCACAATTAATTGATAATGCCACACATCTTTCAGTAATTGGTTCTCCTACCGCGCACCCCTCTTCATTATTGGCAAGTTCTCTGCCACAGTGCTCACCTGCTATAGTGCAGCTCCTAAATGAATTTTCTTCCCTTACTCAACCCTGTTCTAAGGATACCCCTATTAAACACTCTGTTGTCCACCGTATTGATACGGTAGGCTCACCTGTTTTCACCCGCCCACGTCGCTTAGCTCCAGATCGTCTTGCAATTGTGAGACGAGAGTTTGAACACATGCTCGAACTCGGTATTATACGGCCTTCAAGTAGCCCGTATGCCTCTGCTTTACACATGGTCCCAAAACTTACACCTGGAGACTGGCGTCCATGTGGAGATTATCGTGCTTTGAATGACAACACGATTCCAGATCGCTATCCCCTTCCTCACTTACACGATTTTACTTCTGCTCTCCATGGCACCACAGTATTTTCACGCCTTGACTTGGTGCGAGCCTTTCATCAAATTCCTGTACACCCTGAAGACATACATAAAACTGCTATAACAACCCCTTTTGGGTTATTTGAAATGACAAACATGCCATACGGACTGCGTAATGCGGCCCAAACTTTTCAAGGCTTCATTGATGAAGTGTTGAGAGGTCTCTCCTTCACTTTCACATATGTCGATGACATTCTCATCGCAAGTTCTTCTCCCTCCGAACATATTCAACATTTACGCTTAGTTTTTTCTCGGTTGGCAGAATATGGTGTATTGCTAAACCCTGAAAAATGTGTCTTTGCTGTAGATGAACTCACCTTCTTAGGACACAAGGTTACTTCGAAGGGCATCTCTCCTCTCGAAAATAAAGTATCTGTGATAAGGTCTTTCCCACAACCGCAAATTCAAAAGCAACTTCGCCGCTTCTTAGGGATGGTAAACTTCTACCATCGCTTCATTCCTCAGTGTGCAAACATTCTTGCACCCATAACCTCTCTTCTTCGCCAATCAAAAAGGGGTAGATCCACTGTAGTTTTGTGGAACCCCGAAGCTACCAATGCTTTTTCACAAGCAAAAGAGGCTATAGCACAAGCTACATGCCTTGTTCACCCTCAACCAGACGCTCCTCTGAACTTAGCCACTGATGCCTCTGACGTTGCCGTGTCAGGAGTGCTCCAGCAGCTTGTTTCAGGCGTTTGGGAACCTCTCGCATTCTTTTCACGCAAGCTCTCACCTTCACAAATGAGGTACAGCACTTTCGGTCGAGAGTTGCTGGCGATATACCTCTCCATCCGTCATTTCAGGTCATTCCTGGAAGGACGTGACTTTAGCATTTTTACGGATCATCGTCCGTTAATATTTGCTCTCCATTCTCAATCAGACTCTCATGCTCCTACTGAGAGAAGATACCTTGATTTTATTCTTCAATTTACTTCAGACATTCGACACATTTCAGGTTCTTTGAATGTTGTGCCGGATGCGCTGTCTCGCATCTCAGCAATTTCTGACCCTGGACACTCTCACATCAACCTTTCAGAGATGGCTAAGGCTCAGTCCACGGATACAGACCTCCAAGCTCTTATTAATTCACCCACTTCGTTGCAAGTCCGCTCTTTACCAGTTGAACCCAAGTCAGAGTTACAAATTTTGTGTGACGTCTCGACTGAGCATATTCGACCGTTGGTCCCACAAGGGCTGCGAAGAGCTGTTTTTGCTAAACTCCATTCCCTTTCTCACCCGGGAATTAAGGCCACCCAAAAATTAATTGCAGCTAGGTTTGTATGGCCAAGTATGAACAAAGATATCCGCAATTGGACTCGATCTTGC
Organism: Bathynomus jamesi; assembly: GCA_023014485.1. Classification (NCBI taxonomy): domain Eukaryota; kingdom Metazoa; phylum Arthropoda; class Malacostraca; order Isopoda; family Cirolanidae; genus Bathynomus; species Bathynomus jamesi. The sequence continues at coordinate 45,211 of JAJOZX010002161.1, read as the reverse complement.
CTTCAATGTCAGCGTGCCAAAGTTCACCGACACACAAAGTCAGAAATTGGTACCTTTCCTTTGCCGAAGGCTCGTTTTGAGGCCATACATCTAGACATAGTCGGCCCCCTCTATTCTTCTCGAGGTTATACCTATCTTCTCACTGTCATTGATAGGTTCACAAGATGGCCAGAAGCTGTTCCTTTGACTTCTTGTACTGCTTCTGCAGTAGCTCATGCCTTTGTTTCATGTTGGGTTTCCCGTTTTGGTATACCTGCAACCATTTGCACAGACAGAGGTGCCCAGTTTGAATCGGCCTTATGGAAGGAACTCATGCTCCTTCTTGGGACTGAGCGCATCAGAACAACAAGCTATCACCCGCAATCCAATGGGGTGGTAGAACGCTTCCATCGTCAACTTAAAAGTTCCTTGCGAGCCACTGATCCATCTACTACATGGGTGGACAGGCTACCCCTAATCCTACTCGGAATTCCTACTGCTCTGAAGACTGATCTTGCATGCTCTGCAGCAGAATTAGTTTACGGTACCACACTCCGGTTACCCGGAGAATTTTTCACACCTACACCCATTAACCCCACATGTGATCCTGCTTCGTATGTCAAGACATTACGCTCTGTTATGAAGTAAATTCGTCCCACAGCACCTAGAACTTCCACTTCACAAACTACCTTCGTTTCCCCTGATTTACAAACTTGCACACATGTTTTCTTGAGACATGATGCTCACCGCTACCCTCTTCACTGTCCCTATGATGGTCCCTTCCTTGTGCTAGACCGTAGACCCAAAACTTTCATCATTGACAAGGTGGGCAAGCGTGAAACCGTTTCTGTGGACCGCTTGAAACCAGCATACCTTGATTTTTCTCCAACAAAAGATCCTATCCTCCCTCAATCTTCTGTACCTCCACCTCAAATACAGGTACAGCAACCTATCCCTCCTCAATCTTCTGTACCTTCATCTCATATACAGGTACAGGAATCTACCCTTCCTAATTCCTATGTACCACCACCTCATCCGAGGGTACAACAATCTATCATCCCTCTTCCAATTCTCCTTCATTATCGCAACCAACTGTCTTTGAACCAGCCAGTGGCCCCATTGCACAGGCACCAAGAATCCCCTTCCCCCAATGTCCCTACTGCACCTGTAGCACCATCCATGCCTTCAGAACCAGTGCTGCAGGATATTGCCGTCCAAAAGCAAACAATGACTCGTTCTGGAAGAGTCATTCGTAAGCCAGTGCGCTTTGACATTTAAGTGTTTTTTTTTTTACCCCTGACAACGATGTTTTTGGGGGGCAGTACTTGTAGTGCCTTGCACCACAAGATTATTCTTTATTAGTGAAAACTGCCACAAATTGGCATGAGTGAAATATTTAAATCTAAATAAATAAATAAATACAAGTTAAACATGTCCAGTGATCAAATTTAATTCTTAAACATTCAGTGTGGTGTGACTAGACATGAATTGGCTTTTAAGGATTATTTTGGCTTGTTGGTAAAATTGTATAGTAAAAACAAGCTTATGTACAACAACACAAAGGACGCCGTTCACACATTTTATTTATTTGAAAACACGGCGCCAGCAAGCAAAGGTTCTTCGTGGTAAGTTCCTATTTATAATGTTTATATTCTTTACTATTGCATATCTGTATGCAATACCGCATACTGCAGAGATTAACAAGCCTTATAGTGTTTGTGATTAGTACTGTAAGATTAATACTATAAATAATACTGTACAATTCATACAATAAATTACCTTAGGCTAAGTTAGGTCTATCTAGGCAAAAGCCAAATTGTAACTCTAGCCTAGCTGAGGCCTACCGTATCCTTTGTTTTAGATTAACCTCAGCTCTATTATATTGAAGAGGCATAGGTCTGCCTATTAATTTTCTTAGTATATTTTACTTTATAATATAAGCCTATTATGTTTCATGTATTTTCTTAGCAGGTGGCCTACAAAAGCCAAATTGTAACTCTAGCCTAGCTGAGGCCTACCGTAGCCTTTGTTTTAGATTAACCTCAGCTCTATTATATTGAAGAGGCATAGGCCTGCCTATTAATTTTCTTAGTATATTTTACTTTATAATATAAGCCTATTATGTTTCATGTATTTTCTTAGCAGGTGGCCTACATACTTCCTTAGTTTTCCCATTCAACTTAACACAATCCCATAATGAGAATCAACTGTAATTTATCATCCACAGGTTACTGGGCCTATATAGCATATGTATATTAATTATTAATTTTTGCCATTTTTATTATTCTTTTTCTCTGAAATATCACTTACAGTATTCTTGTCTGTCTCTTTGCAGACAAGGTTGTCATTGTGGCTATTATTAGTTGTTTATTATTATTAGTGTTACTATTATTAGTTTATTATTATTAGTGTTATTATTAGTGTTACATTATTCGTATATCAATATTAATTCTATTAGTTGTTTAACATTATTTGTATATTAATATTAGTTCCATTAGTTGTTTATCAGTATTAGTTGCAGACTGTTATATATTAGCTAAACGGTGCCACTATTTAATTCTCCATTATATGTCAAAGTTGTTACGGGTAAAAATCCCCTTTGCATTTATAAATAATTGTTGCATATAATTTATTAATCGTTGTCAATAAAATACAAAATTCATATTGATGATTTTATAATCAGTCCTTCCCTTCTTTTATTACAATTAATTTTGCGCCGCAGTGCTGGATGCCAATCTAGTATTTGGGCGCTGGTGACCCTGGCATTTAGTTAATTATCTACGTAAACTTGTAAAGGTCTATAATAATAAAACCGACTCTTATAATTGGTGACACTCCTGGAGTGACCAAACACCGTAATTTCTGCAAAAAAATTTCTAAAAGTTATTTCTCAATTTTTGTCAATATATTCAGTCTGCATCTATAATTTTATTAAATTCACTAGTACTAAGCACTCACCTGTACTGGAAGTGTATTCTATTGCAAAATATATTCCTTTTATTTTGCCTTTTTATAAAATCAGCGTTTTCTAAAGTTTTTTTTGTGCAAATTTACTTATATTTTGCAAACAGCCTATACGCAGACTATTTTTCTGCTAATATTGGGCTACATCCTAAAAATTTTTTTTTTACGTAACTTTTTGTTATTGGCATTCATAACTCCAATTGAGTCTCATACTCAACCAAGCTTACCTGAAGCCATTATTTACATTCAACAACATTTGTTGAAATCTTGTCAGTTTTTGACACATTTTAAATTTTTTTAGTACCTTGTAACAAAATAATAGCCACAATGACCCACAACAACAACAACCTAGGATCATCCAACGGTGGTACTCCAAATTCACCACCTATAACAGACCTTCTAACAATGTATCAGCCTACCACTCCACAATTCACCGCTGAAGAGCCTGGAATCTTTGTGAGTCAACTGCGGGATTATTTCGCGATAAAAGGAATTACGGACCCACGAACCAAGTTCCTTATCACAAAGAACCTCCTGCCTACACTAGTGCGAAAAATGCTCTGTATGAATTGGTCCACAATTAACCCACCCCTTATATCTCCAGTCTAACTATAGAGTAGATCAAGTCTAGCCTAGAGGGGTCAGCCTAGAGATTCCGGAAATGGTCCAGAGCGGGCAGATAAATTGAGGTCCACAGTAGGATTCCTCACAAGATTAGGTTAGGGCAATCTACCTTCACCTTTGTTAAGCTATGAGTTGATGCTGGGTCTTAGGCCACAATGTAGGCCTAACTTGTCTGACCCAGCTTAATTTAATGTGATTAACTGTTGGTGTAAAAACTCAATTAGTCACTTACTTTTAGTTATTACAGTCTCTCCCTTCTCCGGTTGTCTCATTCGAGAGCGTACTTTGCTGGTACGTCCTCTCGCCCCGTTCTTCGTTTTCGTTCCCTCTTTGTTCTCCTCTTCGCGGGGCTTCTTGTCTCCAGCGTTGTCTTGGTTTATTCCTCAGTTGGTTTAGCGGTAATGTATCTCCATTACCGAGCACGCTCCTCCCACACAGTATATAAATACTAGTGTGGAGAATAACTCTGGTGAGCAACCAATTGGTTTCATCCACCCAGTTATTGACATAAAAGGAATTTATTAATTGTTAGATTAACTACCTACCTACTCAGTGAACCATTTTCGTTACCTCCCAACTACCCACTCATCAGTTTTCCATATACTGGGGGCCCCGGGAGATAAAAATTTTGGTGTCATTGTCACCAATTTTTGTCTGAGTGTAGACTAGCTAACTATTTAACTGTAAATGCCTGTTAATCTGATTAACAGTGCCTATCCTCACCTTCTCATGGAGAAGGTGTAGCATTTAATTAGAAGAGAAAATATACATCCATAGGATGAAACTGTCTATGGTCTTTACCATAAGAAAAGAAAAAATGAAAGTTAGAAGATAAAATTACAATTCCCCAGCATCTATTTTTTGTTGTAAAAATAGTCGCGCCTTTAATGCTGTTTGTCGCTGAGGTCTTGTGTCTGTCAATGTTGTAGTAGGATGCGTTACCACTCCTACTGTCAAAGGAATAGTTACTGGAAGTTCAGTGTCTCCAGTTGTTACTGTCAGTGGAGAAGGTTCTCCAAAGTCCATTGTTTTGGGTCCAGACTCTAAAGGGTACAAAAGAGAAATGTCTCTTGTTGTGTCACCCGTTGAAGTCCTTAATTTGACCACTCTTGTTACCCCGTCTGCCCCTGGTCTGAGTTCTGAAACTCTAGCCAGAGGCCAGTATTGTCTTGGAGTACTGTCATGTATGAGAACAAGGTCCCCTACCTTAATTGTGTCAGACCAATCCTTCTTAGTCATTTGTTTATGTCTCTCCCTTAGACCCATCAAGTACTCAGTTTTCCACTGTTTAATGAAATGAGCTTTAACTCTAGTTAAATGTTGTAACTTAGTCTGGAGCTCATCATGTCGTTGAGTCCAGTTTGGGTCTTCTGAAGAGTCTATATTGTAGTCCGGCAGGAGACTAACTTGTTCTCCCGAATCAAATGATTTGGAGTTAATGGTTCTGGGTCATTAATGTTGTCACTCACATAAGTGAGTGGTCTATTGCTAATGATGTTCTCAATCTCAGCCAGGAGAGTGAGTAACCCAAATAAGTGTATCTGTTTTTTGCCAATTGCTTTCTTCAAGCAATTCTTTACTGTTTGTATATTCCTCTCCCAGATAGAACCATACCAAGGAGAGGCAACCGGAATATACTTCCACTTTATGTTTGTATTTTGTATATATAATTGTGTGATTTCATTGCTTAACAAGTCGTGGATGACTTGTTCACCAGCTTTGAAATATGTAGCATTGTCAGTCCAAACTGTCTTTGGTACTGAATGTCGTGCACAGAATCTCTTAAAGACAGCAACAAAAGATTCTGCTGTAAGGTCCTCCACAACATCCAAATAAACAGCTCGTGAGGCAGCACATGTAAACAGTACAATGTACATTTTTTGTTCAGTGTCACCCACCCCTACAGTCAATGCTCCTGTATAGTCAATGCCTACAGTCTCAAAGGGTCTGTTGAGAGTAACTCTCTCCTCTGGCAAAGCAGGAGGATTTGGTTTCCTATAGGGCCTAGCATGAATACGCCTACATGTGACACACTCACTCAGGACTGTTTTAACAGTGATCCTTCCCTTGGGTATCCAATAAGTTTTTCTTAATGTAGTTAGTGTCTGTGGTACCCCCATATGATATACATCATTGTGTGTTTTTCTGATTATTAATGTTGTCAAATAGCTAAATCTAGGTAAAAGGATTGGATTTTTGCTTTTGTATGACAGTTTTGATTTGTCTAATCTCCCTTTACACCTTAGAAGGCCTTCCTCATCTCTGAACAAGTTTAGATCCACAACTACTGATGGTACAGGTTCTTTTGTTTGTTTCCCATTAGTTAAGAATTCTAACTCTTTATTGTACTCTTTTTGTTGGGCTTGGCCTATCCAGTATTGGGTTGCAACTTCTGTATAATTATGATTATTTTTATTTAGCTGTTTGTTAATTGTAGCTAAACAGTTGTGAGCAAACCTCAAACAGTAGGCTGTCACCCTGACAAGTTTGTTGAAATCAGAATACTTTTCATAATTAGTGATTGGTTCAACCTTTTCATTTGAAAAGATTAAATTTAATGTCAAGTTAACTTGTTCCACAGGCCATTGGTCTGTATTACAGAGCCACTTAGGTCCCATAAACCAAGTTTTGTTTGACTTCAACAACTTGTAGGATTATTGAAAAATTTATTATTTAGATTGATATATATTATTTTTATTTAGGTGTAGTATTAAGGTTAAGTTTACTTAAATAGACTGTAATTATAGAAATAATAATGGCCTATTTAGACACTGTCAACACAGCTACAGACTTTTTCACTGTAGGTTGCAGTGGTTTTCAGATTAAATTTGGTCAGCAGCCAGATTACTAACTATGGTGAAGCTAAATTCATCAAAATTAATTTAGACTTACCAAAAATGAAGTTGCCAGTTGAACGTTACCCTTTCAGTTTCTAACTGATTCATAAGTTTCATTTAGTTTCCAGGTTTTAAATTTCGTTGTTGTTTTAGGTTATCGTTTAACACACTGCTAGGTTATTTATTTGTAGGGGCTATTTCCCAGACCTAGGTTTTGCAGGTTAAGTTAGGCTAGGGCTGGATTGCCCTTAAGTTTTTGGTTTTAAAGGTTTAAGGTTTAGAAGGTTTTATTTAAGTTAGGTTAGGGCTATATTGCCTTTAGGTTTTAATAGGGGCTATAACAGCCATTTAATTATTGAGTTAGGGCCGTTGTAGCCCGGTTCGAGTTTCGTCTAGGTACCTAGTTTTTCTCTTACCTTAGTTATTTTCTTTAACTTACTTGCACCTAGTTCTGATCGGCCTCTATTTAGTTAAACATGGGTTTTGATTAATTGCAGTGGTTATTAATTAAGGATACGATTTAATTAAAGGTTGTTAGATTTGAAGGTTGACTCAGTTTCCCGGTTTGGGTAACCACGAGCATTTTAATTTTTTTGAGAAAAAAGGGGCCCGCTTCATGCGGTCAAAAATTTTCAAGACTGGCCAAAGCTCCGTTTGTCTTTGTCCCAGAAACTTTTTTTTTTCCTTCTTTTGTTAATTAGGGAAACCCAACTTCACTAGTTGGTTAGAAACGAGGGTTTTTATTTTTATTTATTTTGTTTATATTTTCTTTGGAAATATATGCGGTTATTTCTAAACCACTTTTTTCAACATTCCCCCAAGGGGAAAAATTTACCCAGAATTGTATTCTTGGGAAATTTTATTTTATTTATTTTTTTTTTGAATGAAAATGACATGCTCTTCAGAAAAGTTCCTTTTAGGTGAAATATGAAGATGAAAGCGTCTTTTCTGTAGAACGTTGGTCCTAAGTTATAGCTATTTACAATTATTTACAATTTTCTATTTGTGGTCTTCACAAAGATCCACTCTGTATTTTCCTTTGCAGTTCTTCCCGAAATCTAACTGCAGCTTGTCTTTGTGGTCGGGGTTGAGTAGCGGCAGTAGTAGTGTCAGGAGAATCTACAGTTCCTGATTCCGTGGAAGAATTTTCCAGTTCTTCCAGGTCAATATTTGGCTTATCAGTTATTTCCAGTGGGTATAACCGATATATGTGTCTTCTGGAGAGATGACCATTGGGTGTTTTTACAGTTACGTGCCTGATTATGCCATCTTCATCTGGGTGTAATGTTTCAATTACAGCAATCTTCCAGAAGTATTTGGGATTCATAGAATTTTCATCTAAGAGACATAGTTCTCCTACTTTAGGTTCTTTACTTACTGGTTGTTTGTGTTGTTGGTATTTTCCCTCAAACTACTCAAATATTCGTATCGCCATCTTTTTTGATTTCTTGAGATTGTTTAGCTCCCTTATGAAAGTAATCCAGTATTTTCTTTCTTTCTTTGTCCTCTGTTGTTGTCATATAATCAGCATCCACCTGATCTTCATTAACTGCTTCTTGGGTATCATTAGTGGTTAAAAAGTTGAATTTGGTATTGTCATACCCAAAAAGCAACTTGAAAGGAGTTAGTAGATCAGAGGAAGGATCTTCATTTGAATTAACATAAGTGAGTGGTCTTGAATTAATTGTGTTCATTATTTCAAGAACAATTGTTTTTAGTTCAGTTAACGGGATTTTTCTTCCTTTTAGGGAGGTATAGAGGGCTCTTTTGACTAAACCCACCATTCTTTCAGCTATTCCTAAGGTTCTGGGTGAATAGGCTGCTGTAAATTTCCACTGGATACCATGATCAGAGAGGTACTGAGACACAAGAACATTTTGGAACCAATGTTTAAGGTAATCTTCAGATCTTTTGAAGGTGGATTGATTGTCTGAAATCAAAACCTTTGGAAGGGAGTAGTTTAAGGACAAATGGTAGAGTTCTCTTAAAAAGGTTTTAGCAGAAAGGTCAGTGCAGATGTGAAGGCTAGTGAATCTGGTGGCGCAGCAAGTGAACAATAATAAGTAGACTTTCATGAATTGGTTATTCTCATCCTGGACAGAAATTGGACCAACATAGTCAAGGGCAGTTTTTTCAAAGGGTTTTTCATAGCTTAAACGTTCCGTTACTAAGGGTCCAGTAGTAGGCACTTCATAAGCCATGGCAAAGTATTTTTGGCAAAACAGACATTGTTTCAGAACCTTTTTAACTACTTGCCTTATTTTGGGGATCCAGAATTCCTGTCTGAGGAAATTGCATGTGGTAGCTAAGGTTGCATGACTGGCTTTTGCATGACATTCAGTTACAATTAACGTTGTTAAATGAGAATTTTCGGGCAGTAGTACGGATACCTAGCAGAATAGTTAAGGTTAGTTGCATATTTATATCTCCCCATTGTTCTGACTAACCCTTCTTTGTCAATGAAGAGTTTTAGATTCTTTTGCAGCTTTGTTAGGTCCTCAACTTTTGCTCCTTTATTTAGTTTGTGGATTATTTCTTTTTCTTTTGAGAAATGTTGTTGCTGGACTAATTTTAGCCAGTAATTTGTGGCCTTAGTTTTGTAAGCTGTATGATTTTTCTCCAAGACAGCTTTCTTCCATTGTCAGGTTACATTTCGGGTTATATTTGTGAGTGCGGAAGTACTTTAAGTTTCTATGAACCGTAGAACATAGGCAGTGATTCTGACCAGTTTTTTCCTGTTAGAGAATCTTTCCATATTTAACAAGGGAGTTTTTTCATTTATTTCTTTACAAGTTGTTTGACACACATTTATTGTTGTCTGTAAGGTTTCTGGTGGGGGTTAAAAATTAAGTTGGTGGGCCATTCCATCTCATTTCTCAAAAATGTGGGACCATGTTGGTAAAAGTGAAGAAGTTTTTGAAATTTCTTGAAAGATATTGGTCTGGTGAGTAGGTCTGCTGGGTTGTCTTCTCCTGCTACATGTCTGAATTCCAGGTGATGGTTTAAGTTTCTTGTTGCTTCCTGAATGTCTTTCACTCTGTTTTTTACAAAGATTGATTTCATTTTTAGAGATTTTTGAGCAGTCCAATTTAAAGCCACTTGTGAGTCTGTCCAAATTATTGTTTTGAAGAACTTTTGGTTTTCTGAGTTTTCTTCTAGGTAGGTTTCTTTAAGGTATTCTAGGACTTTGGTTCCTAGGCAGATTGCCATTAATTCCAAGTTACAAATGGTCCAATTTTTTGATTTGGGATTGACTCTTGATTTAGCGTAAATTAGTTCGGATTTTCCATTTCCAACTAGATAGCAACTTACTGCATAACCTTCTTGGCTGGCATCACAAAAGATGTGGAGTTGAAGATTTTCCATGAGAGGTTTGGGATTTTCAAAAGCTTGTCTAGGAAAATTCAGAAATTCCACTTTGTTTATTTCTTTACAAAGTTTTTTCCATTCACGCAGCATTTCCAGTTCTAGATATTCATCCCAATTTTTTTTGGTAGCGTTACTTTCTGCATGAAGAGTTTTAATTTAAACACTAAGGGTGCAACAAATCCAATTGGATCAAACAATGATTGCACAGAACTTAGTATTCTCTTTTAGTTTTGGCTTCTGAGTTCAAGTTTACCGTTTTAGATGGAGTGTATCAGCACTTGTGTTCCAACCATATCCTAATAGTTTTACATTTTCTTTATTCGGAAGAGGCTATGTCATGTTTTTCAAATAGTCCTTGAAGTTCTGAGTGATTAGAGGCCCATTCATATAGCTTCAAATTATATTCAATTAAAGTGTTTACACTATAATTGTATAGGTCTTTGAGTTCTGAGAGATTGTTGGCATTAATTAAAGCATTGTCCATGTAAAAGCGGTTAGCTAGGTAGTCTGCCACTTGGTTTTGTTGTTCATTAAATATGTGTTGTAGAGATTGTTGTAGTAAAAATGGACTGCTTTTGTTGCCAAAGGTAACTCTTCTATATTTATAGCAGCTCAGGTTGTTGTCATTTGGAGCCAATTGGGTATTCTTTACCCACAGAATTTTGTGGGCATTGCAGTCAAATTCTGTTTGATATTTAAGTTGTAAATATGCTTTTGAATGTCCCCAATCATCAAATATTTACCATGCCTTAATTTAATGCACAATTTTGCTAAGTGAGGTAGGAGTGAAGGGCAGTCCTCAGTAGCATCATTTACGGTTATTTCTTCTGGTTTGCTTTTACCCGAGGGATCTACTACAATCCTAACTTTAGTTGTTTGTACCCCAGGGCGAACTACGGGAAAATGAGGTAAAAAATTTCCTGCTTGTCTTAAGTGTTCTGTTAGAGGTACTTCTTCTATTATTCCTTCCTGGAATTGTTGTTCAAGGATGTCTGAATAAGGTTGCATTAAGTTATCTTTTTTTAATTTTTTGCAAGTGGACTTTAACCTGCTAATAGCATAGTTAAAGTTTGGTGAAATTTTATCTTTTTGGTCATTCCATGGTACCTTAACAGATAATCTTTCATCTTCTTTTTAACTTCCTTTTCAAAGTTTGCAATCAGATCTTTTTCTTTGTTTGAAAGTGGTTCATCCCCAGAAATACCCAAGTTTTCTAGTTTGCTAAATTGTGCAATCTGGTGTTCAATTTTTTTAGATCTTCATTAGAAGTTGTACTAGTAGGTAGCGGGTTGGTAATACAGAAGCTGATCTGATCTCTTATTGGTTCTTTTTCTTTTTCAGGGTAGTAATCTGAAGGGAAACCCAATAAAAGTATTCCATAGGGAGATTTATAACAAGAGGCCGTATGAATCTGATGACTGCTGAGGGCAAAAAGTTTGTGGGTTGCAGCCCCAAAAATTAACATGAAGTCAGCCACTTCATCAGCTTCAAAGTGATCTGCAAGCTGATAATTTAATGATTTTAAATAAGTTTGAAGTTTCAGTAATCCTGGAACTTCATATTTAATATTAATATCATCAATTATGATAGCTTCTATTTCTTGGTAGTTTCCAGGGTTTCTAGAATCCTCCAATTTAATTATAGCTACTTCATAATTTGGTTGTTTCTTGTCGGCTATAAATCCTGTTATGGTTATGGATTCCTCGTAGTGTTTAGTTGGAAGATTTAATTTTTTCACGAGTTCCTTGGTAATGTAGCTGGCTTGACTACAATTATCCAAAAGTGCTCTGCATTTAATTGATTTTTCTGAGTTTCTTATTCTCATTTGCATGGAAGGGATTAATGCTACTTCTTGATCAGTGTTTTTAAACTTAATAAGTTAGTAACTTGTTTCCCTTGTTTGGAGTTTTCTTTTTGGGTAGCTACTTCCGTACTGGTTTTGGTTTTCTTATCTCCCTCTGGTTTTCCTTTTTGTTTGGTACAAAGGAAGGATAAATGGTTAGAAAACCTACAAAATGAACAGGGTTGTAAAGAAATGGGGCATTCTTTGGCTTGGTGTTTAGATGAGGTACATTTAGTACAATAATTTAATTTAGCAAGTTTTTTCAGTTTATCCCAACTTTCAGGGAAAGCATCACATTTTGAGATTTTGTGAGAGTTTTTCTTACACAATTTGCAGTAAGGTTCTCTCTGGTCAGTATATTGAGCTCTTCTTGAGGATTGTTTTTGGGTAGAAACCGCCAGAGCAGCTGTAGTTTGGCCAGAATACCATGGTTTTCTGGCTGGTTCTGGAGAGAAGTTTCTTTTTTGTTTAGGTATCAAGGTAGTCAACTCACTTTGTTCCAGATCAAAATTAACATTAGCTAAGGTTTTGGTAGCTTCAGCAATTGCTTCTTTAAAATTATTAAAGGGGTCATAGAGTTTAAACCCACAAGTTCTTAAAAATTCCTGAGTTTCTTGAGTTAGTTTATTATAATATACATACAAGAGTATATCTTCTAATTCTAATTTTTGAGTTTGCATTAAATTTATGGTAGAGTGCATATCTGCTTGAAAGTCATGAAGTGATTTAAAATTTTTGGTTATTATGGATTTAGTTAAAAGGGATTTTATTATGGAGAATTTAATTTGGCCTGGTGTTGCATAACAGCCCTCCAACTGCTGCCATGCTTCTTCATAAGAGGTTTTACTTTCTTGCATGCAGTTGATTTGAATGGCAGGGTTTCCACTCAAATGTTGTTTTAGGTAGGCAAATTTCTCTTCTTCGGAAAGACCTATGTTATCATAAATGTTTCTGAATGAGGTCTTAAAGTTTTGAAATTTAGAGGGATTTCCATCAAATGGTAATATTTGAAGCTCAGGAATTTTAGTACTTATTCTTAGTTTAGGTTTGGCTTCGGCATTATTTTTTTTTAGTTGTTAATGCTTGTATCATTTGATCTATTTCAAAGTGGTAATAACTATTTTTTTCATCTAGTTCTTCTTGTTTATCCTCTGAGAAGCCTTCGGAACAAACATACATTCTAAGGATTTCCTCGTCTAAATTTTGTAACTTGTCCAGTTGTGAGGACAAAAGCCGAGCATGTGAATTTTTTTGTTCCTCAGTCCAATCATCCCATCTCTCTTTGATTGTAGCTAAAAGTTTAGTAGCTGAGGTTCTGATTGCTCCCCTCCTTTTTACCAGTTTACTAGTTTCAAGTGCTTCCACATCACTTCCCAACCAGGTCTCCATACATTTTCCACGAGTGGCTTCAGTTTGATTAGCCATTTTTAGGTTTATTATGGGTAGGTAGGTTAGGTATTTTAGGTTAAGTAAGGTAGGTTATGTACGTTTGGTAGGGTAGGTTAGGTTGGTTTGGTAGGTTAGGTAGGGTTGGTAGGGTAGGGTAGGTTTGTTTTTTAGGTTCAGCCAGGTTAGGCTAGGTTTGTTTTTTTAGGTTCAGCCAGGTTAGGCTAGGTTTTTTTTTTTTAGGTTCAGCCAGGTTAGGCTAGGTTTGTTTTTTAGGTTCAGCCAGGTTAGGCTAGGTTGTTTTTTTTAGGTTCAGCCAGGTTAGGCTAGGTTTGTTTTTTTAGGTTTAGCCAGGTTAGGCTAGGTTTGTTTAGGTTGTGTAAAAAATTTAATTCACTGGATTTAAAACTATTGTATCAGAATTAAAACAAAAAAAGGGTAACTAACTTCTCAACTGCCCACCCGGGGGCGCCATATTGAAAAATTTATTATTTAGATTGATATATATTATTTTTATTTAGGTGTAGTATTAAGGTTAAGTTTACCTTAAATAGACTCTGTAATTATAGAAATAATAATGGCCTATTTAGACACTGTCAACACAGCTACAGACTTTTTCACTGTAGGTTGCAGTGGTTTTCAGATTAAATTTGGTCAGCAGCCAGATTACTAACTATGGTGAAGCTAAATTCATCAAAATTAATTTAGACTTACCAAAAATGAAGTTGCCAGTTGAACGTTACCCTTTCAGTTTCTAACTGATTCATAAGTTTCATTTAGTTTCCAGGTTTTTAAATTTCGTTGTTGTTTTAGGTTATCGTTTAACACACTGCTAGGTTATTTATTTGTAGGGGCTATTTCCCAGACCTAGGTTTTGCAGGTTAAGTTAGGCTAGGGCTGGATTGCCCTTAAGTTTTGGTTTTAAAGGTTTAAGGTTTAGAAGGTTTTATTTAAGTTAGGTTAGGGCTATATTGCCTTTAGGTTTTAATAGGGGCTATAACAGCCATTTAATTATTGAGTTAGGGCCGTTGTAGCCCGGTTCGAGTTTCGTCTAGGTACCTAGTTTTCTCTTACCTTAGTTATTTTCTTTAACTTACTTGCACCTAGTTCTGATCGGCCTCTATTTAGTTAAACATGGGTTTTGATTAATTGCAGTGGTTATTAATTAAGGATACGATTTAATTAAAGGTTGTTAGATTTGAAGGTTGACTCAGTTTCCCGGTTTGGGTAACCACGAGCATTTTAATTTTTTGAGAAAAAAGGGGCCCGCTTCATGCGGTCAAAAATTTTCAAGACTGGCCAAAGCTCCGTTTGTCTTTGTCCCAGAAACTTTTTTTTTCCTTCTTTTGTTAATTAGGGAAACCCAACTTCACTAGTTGGTTAGAAACGAGGGTTTTTATTTTTATTTATTTTGTTTATATTTTCTTTGGAAATATATGCGGTTATTTCTAACCACTTTTTTCAACAAGGATAAACCTCTGGTCAGAAAGTCTGCTGGATTCTGTTTAGTTGGAACATAGTGAAAGTTTACTTGTAGGCTTTCATTAGCGTCAGCTATTTCTTTTAGCCTATTTCTTACAAAGATATTCTTACTATTAATGCTATCATTCCGTATCCAGGCAAGACAAATCTGACTGTCAAGCCAGACGTGGATATTAGTTATGAACACATCATAGTAAGCATCCTTAAGCAATGAAATGGTTTTAATGGCTAATGTAGCAGCCAATAGTTCCAATTGAGGTATGGTTCGGGTAGGTTTGAGAGGTGCAACTTTCCCTTTTGCATAAATTAGATGACTATCTGTAGGGCTTACAAGATACGCACAGCACCCATAAGCTTGTGTGCTTGCATCAGCAAACACATGAAGCCTCTGGGGCTTATCCCTAAGCCCACAGCACCTTTGAATTTTAATGTTCTGCACTTTTGTTAAATCAGTAGCTAACTTCTTCCAAGATTTTTGATTTTCATTTGTTATTGGATCATCCCACCCAACATTTGTCCTCCAAATTTCTTGGAGGAGAATCTTTGATTTTATTGTTGAAGGCAGGAATAGACCCATAGGATCAAAAATTTTGGAAGCCTCTGATAATATTTGTCTTTTAGTATTTGCTTCCTCATCAAGTTTAAAACCTTTAGTACAGATTGAATCATGACTGTTAGAAGTTGCATCCAAATACCAGTTCATACCTAAAGTTTTAACTCTGTCTGATGGCTCAGTAAGACCATTATTATTTTAAAATCTTTTGTTTAAATCCTCATTATTTGAAATCCACTCTCTAAGTTCAAAGTTACCTTGTTGCATAATGTTTTGAGAGTGTTCATAGACTTCAGATAATTCAGATTTTGTTGTCGTTGAGATAATATTATTCAAAGTGTTGCTATTCTTACAGGTGTTATGTAGGACTGAGTTGAGGCACATAGTATTTGTTGGTCATGCACTGTTTTGGTTTAGGTCTAGGTTGTATTCTGATAGGTCACCCAAAGGGGCTATCCCTGATGGAGTCTGAATAGCTATACCATTACCTATCTCTACTATGCCCTTATGAATAAGATTAATATAATCTGCCCCTATTAGCATTTCAATGTTAGCTACTGTGTTGTTAGTGATATGTCTATCAGCTATTTTGTAGTGTTTTTTCAAATGATTTATGGTTTGTTCTAGTTTGGGTATAACCAGTTTGTTTTGTCCTACTTTAGAAATAATAACTGCTTCAATTTTCTTGAATTTACTTTCTAAATGTAGTTCCAGGTCAATTGTCTTATAGCTATTTTTGTCCGAGTTATCCTTAACAAAGGACGCAATATTGAGGTTTTGTTCATTCGGGTTTGGTGTCAAACCCAATTTATTAACTACATTTTTTGAAACAAATGTTTGTTGAGAACAACAGTCTATAAGACATCTCACTGGAGTGGTACTACCCTCACTATTCACTAAGTCCAAAGTAATAGTTGGTAAAAGAATCTCAGTGTTTCTTGTTACATTGTTTGAACAAGCAGAATGTCCCATGAAAGTGGCATTTTCTTGATTACCTTTGTTTGGGGGAGGTATCTTTTGAGTTTGAGTATTATTGTTTGGACACTTTGGTGAATCACACATTGATGAGACATGTCGTAAACTTTTACAAAACTTACACTTGAATCTTAACCTAGATTTACAGTCTTTCTTATAATGTCCCTGGCCAGTACACTTTTTACACAGGTTCAACTGTTCACATCTTTTAGCCCTTTGGTTAAAGTCTGAATATTTGTCACACCCAGTACTACTGTGTTCATTACTTGCACAAAATTTGCAATGTGGTGTGTAAGTTGAGGCAGCAGTTACATTAAAGTTCTGTAATGTAGGTGTTCGTGTATTATAGTTGGTCACATTTGATTCTCCAGTATCAAGTTTTGTCTGTTTGGCTGTAGCTAGTTGGTCTCTGGGAACAGTCTTTAGTTTATCCATAGTCTGGGTCTTATGTGTTGGAAAATCTCTCAAGTTGTAATTAATTAGGATATTGGGGAAGTTTTCTCTTATTTGTTCTAAATTAGGATAATTTTCTCCCGTCTTTAGAATTAAATTATCTTTAACCCTCGAAGGAAGGCACCTAAGTACTATGCTTTGTATAAGCCAAGATGAAGTTTTAATATCTATCTCATTGCTAACCAGTTGTCCTATAATAGCTTCTAATTTTGTATAAAAATTTTCCATATCACTATGGTTATCTTTTATGGGTGCAAATTCAAAAATTTGTTGAGATAATTCATATACAATCATATCTTTATTAATGTAATTACGTTTTAAAAGATCAATAGCTACTTCATATGAATCCCCTACGGCTGGTAAATAGGCTATTAGGTTATAGGCTGGGCCTTTAAGGGAACTAGTTAAGTAACTAAACTTTTCAACAGTTGAAATATAAGGTTTATTACCTATTAAATTCTCAAATTTGTCAATGAAAGATGGGAATTGTACCGTGTCCCCTTCAAATGTTGGTACTAGCAAAATGGGTAACTGAGCCCTCAATTCTTGTGACTCAGGATTTTGCATGCCACTTAAATTTTGTTGAAGGTTAGCCCTACTTTGATTAAAATCAGAATTAGGTTTTTTTGGTGTTAAGTCAGTCAACCGAGACCGTAGTTCCCTTATTTGCTGTTCAATTGAGCTTACCTGATCATCATCATCAGCGTAAAGGTCTATCAATTGTTCTTCAGCCATTTCGGATTCAACTAACTCTGAAATACTCTCATTAATGGCTATTATTTCCTTCTTTTTAATTTCTAATTTAATAATTACACACTCTATATTTTTCTTACCTGGTTGTGTAATATTGTTAAAAGTGTTCACAGCCTTTGTAACAGCTCCCAACTTTGCCCCCCTTTTCTTTTTTAACTTTTTCAATTCCTCACTGTCCATGTCTAAGTCAAAATTGTTTAACTGGGGATCGTAATGAAATAGAGGACAAGAAGAAATTACCAGAGAAGAGAGAGAACAGACAAAACAGTCAAGTTTAAATTTGGTTTAATCCCCCCCAAGTACTTGTGTGTCACTCAGGTCTAAGCTTATAAGAGAATGAGACTCCTTAAATGTAAATGTTTCCTAGTTAGGCCCTAGGTTGTAGACCTAATTAGGCTTGCTCAGGTTAGGCTTAGGCTAGACCATTTAGCCTAATTCTGCAATTTTTGTTAAGTACTGTAAGGTTAAGGTTTGTAAATTCCCCACACACGGACCACCAATGCGAAAAATGCTCTGTATGAATTGGTCCACAATTAACCCACCCCTTATATCTCCAGTCTAACTATAGAGTAGATCAAGTCTAGCCTAGATGGGTCAGCCTAGAGATTCCGGAAATGGTCCAGAGCGGGCAGATAAATTGAGGTCCACAGTAGGATTCCTCACAAGATTAGGTTAGGGCAATCTACCTTCACCTTTGTTAAGCTATGAGTTGATGCTGGGTCTTAGGCCACAATGTAGGCCTAACTTGTCTGACCCAGCTTAATTTAATGTGATTAACTGTTGGTGTAAAAACTCAATTAGTCACTTACTTTTAGTTATTACAGTCTCTCCCTTCTCCGGTTGTCTCATTCGAGAGCGTACTTTGCTGGTACGTCCTCTCGCCCCGTTCTTCGTTTTCGTTCCCTCTTTGTTCTCCTCTTCGCGGGGCTTCTTGTCTCCAGCGTTGTCTTGGTTTATTCCTCAGTTGGTTTAGCGGTAATGTATCTCCATTACCGAGCACGCTCCTCCCACACAGTATATAAATACTAGTGTGGAGAATAACTCTGGTGAGCAACCAATTGGTTTCATCCACCCAGTTATTGACATAAAAGGAATTTATTAATTGTTAGATTAACTACCTACCTACTCAGTGAACCATTTTCGTTACCTCCCAACTACCCACTCATCAGTTTTCCATAACTAGTATACAAAGTAGTGCGGGATGTGACTCTATTGCCTCCGTCTGACCAAGCTTTTGAGAGCCTCCTCAGCGAGTTAGTTAGGAGACTCGGCCAATCAGAAGAAGAGCGACTCAATGCTCTACTCAAGGACCAAGTTCTTGGGGATCAAACGCCAACAGCCTTCCTGAGGCATCTGCAAGACCTGGCTGGACAGACCAATGCAGACGATAAAAACTCACCCTTAATGCGACGCCGCTTCCTCAATGGTCTCCCACTGCCCTACGACCAATGCTCCGTTGTATGCCAGATGATACAGACCTCCTCACTATGGCCAAAACAGCTGATAAGATGATGATACAAATCCACCTTGGCCAAGTAGATAACCACACCCATCACCCCCAAATCTGTGCCACGCAGGACGACACTCAGAGTCTGGCCGCACAATGTCTTAAAGTATCCAACGAAATTCTACAAACAATTAAAGATGAATTTAAAGCTCTCCGAATAGAGCTAGCTAACAACAGGGAACGAGAGAGAAGTTCTTCAAGACGAGGACGACCCTCTGGTCCAAATAGAGCCTCCCAATATGAACCTGGACAACGCCTCGTTCTACTACAACCACAGCCACCGCAAACAGGTCAGTTGGTTGCTCCTAATTCAAATCTATTAGCCTTACCTCATCCTCAATCCTCAATCCCCACTACTCAGCCTCATTCTCAACCTATTTCCTTACCTCAGTCTACTGTTCATACCCCCCCTTGCTGGTATCATGAAAAGTTTAAAGATCGTGCAACGCGCTGTCTCACACCTTGTCCATGGACTCCTAATCCTCCTTTAAACTAACTAGGCTGGTGTCACAGGCGTCTGACGCTACAGCCTCTCAAGCATCTCAACCTATCCTTTCTTCAACTAACCCTACCACTACTCCATCTAATTCTACCTCAATTTTAACTAAGTATTCCTCTAGCTCAACCAACCCAACCTTTACCACAAATAATCAACAACCTATTACTACGCACTCAACTACCTCATTTAACACTGTCAAACCAACACATACGTATGCAAGTAAAGTTAAAGAATTGCAACCTACTTATTCAACCACAACTAATTTAATACCTACAACTAATCCTTCAAATACAACACAAACTCCTTCCCACAGCAATACTAACCTTCCTCCACAAAAATTTAATGATTCACAAACTACTGCACCACTTGGTCCAACGTTCACCTTGCATGATCCACTTTCAGGCTATGCATTCCTTATTGACACTGGAGCTCAATACAATGTTATTCCTGCAACAGCCGCAGACCGTGCAAACGGACCTTCTCCTTTCATTTTACGTGCAGCTAATTCTTCATCTATTCACACTTATGGACGTCGTTCTATTTCAGTTTCTCTTGGACTTAGACGTGTTTTCCGCTGGATATTTCTTGTCGCGGATGTATATACCCCAATGTTAGGCTCCGATTTTCTTTCTGCTAATGATTTATTAGTTGATGTTCGTAGAGCACAATTATTGATAATGCCACACATCTTTCAGTAATTGGTTCTCCTACGCGCGCCCCCTCTTCATTATTGGCAAGTTCTCTGCCACAGTGCTCACCTGCTATAGTGCACGCTCCTAAATGAATTTTCTTCCTTACTCAACCCTGTTCTAAGGATACCCCTATTAAACACTCTGTTGTCCACCGTATTGATACGGTAGGCTCACCTGTTTTCACCCGCCCACGTCGCTTAGCTCCAGATCGTCTTGCAATTGTGAGACGAGAGTTTGAACACATGCTCGAACTCGGTATTATACGGCCTTCAAGTAGCCCGTATGCCTCTGCTTTACACATGGTCCCAAAACTTACACCTGGAGACTGGCGTCCATGTGGAGATTATCGTGCTTTGAATGACAACACGATTCCAGATCGCTATCCCCTTCCTCACTTACACGATTTTACTTCTGCTCTCCATGGCACCACAGTATTTTCACGCCTTGACTTGGTGCGAGCCTTTCATCAAATTCCTGTACACCCTGAAGACATACATAAAACTGCTATAACAACCCCTTTTGGGTTATTTGAAATGACAAACATGCCATACGGACTGCGTAATGCGGCCCAAACTTTTCAAGGCTTCATTGATGAAGTGTTGAGAGGTCTCTCCTTCACTTTCACATATGTCGATGACATTCTCATCGCAAGTTCTTCTCCCTCCGAACATATTCAACATTTACGCTTAGTTTTTTCTCGGTTGGCAGAATATGGTGTATTGCTAAACCTGAAAAATGTGTCTTTGCTGTAGATGAACTCACCTTCTTAGGACACAAGGTTACTTCGAAGGGCATCTCTCCTCTCGAAAATAAAGTATCTGTGATAAGGTCTTTCCCACAACCGCAAATTCAAAAGCAACTTCGCCGCTTCTTAGGGATGGTAAACTTCTACCATCGCTTCATTCCTCAGTGTGCAAACATTCTTGCACCCATAACCTCTCTTCTTCGCCAATCAAAAAGGGGTAGATCCACTGTAGTTTTGTGGAACCCCGAAGCTACCAATGCTTTTTCACAAGCAAAAGAGGCTATAGCACAAGCTACATGCCTTGTTCACCCTCAACCAGACGCTCCTCTGAACTTAGCCACTGATGCCTCTGACGTTGCCGTGTCAGGAGTGCTCCAGCAGCTTGTTTCAGGCGTTTGGGAACCTCTCGCATTCTTTTCACGCAAGCTCTCACCTTCACAAATGAGGTACAGCACTTTCGGTCGAGAGTTGCTGGCGATATACCTCTCCATCCGTCATTTCAGGTCATTCCTGGAAGGACGTGACTTTAGCATTTTTACGGATCATCGTCCGTTAATATTTGCTCTCCATTCTCAATCAGACTCTCATGCTCCTACTGAGAGAAGATACCTTGATTTTATTCTTCAATTTACTTCAGACATTCGACACATTTCAGGTTCTTTGAATGTTGTGCCGGATGCGCTGTCTCGCATCTCAGCAATTTCTGACCCTGGACACTCTCACATCAACCTTTCAGAGATGGCTAAGGCTCAGTCCACGGATACAGACCTCCAAGCTCTTATTAATTCACCCACTTCGTTGCAAGTCCGCTCTTTACCAGTTGAACCCAAGTCAGAGTTACAAATTTTGTGTGACGTCTCGACTGAGCATATTCGACCGTTGTCCCACAAGGGCTGCGAAGAGCTGTTTTTGCTAAACTCCATTCCCTTTCTCACCCGGGAATTAAGGCCACCCAAAAATTAATTGCAGCTAGGTTTGTATGGCCAAGTATGAACAAAGATATCCGCAATTGGACTCGATCTTGCCTTCAATGTCAGCGTGCCAAAGTTCACCGACACACAAAGTCAGAAATTGGTACCTTTCCTTTGCCGAAGGCTCGTTTTGAGGCCATACATCTAGACATAGTCGGCCCCCTCTATTCTTCTCGAGGTTATACCTATCTTCTCACTGTCATTGATAGGTTCACAAGATGGCCAGAAGCTGTTCCTTTGACTTCTTGTACTGCTTCTGCAGTAGCTCATGCCTTTGTTTCATGTTGGGTTTCCCGTTTTGGTATACCTGCAACCATTTGCACAGACAGAGGTGCCCAGTTTGAATCGGCCTTATGGAAGGAACTCATGCTCCTTCTGGGACTGAGCGCATCAGAACAACAAGCTATCACCCGCAATCCAATGGGGTGGTAGAACGCTTCCATCGTCAACTTAAAAGTTCCTTGCGAGCCACTGATCCATCTACTACATGGGTGGACAGGCTACCCCTAATCCTACTCGGAATTCCTACTGCTCTGAAGACTGATCTTGCATGCTCTGCAGCAGAATTAGTTTACGGTACCACACTCCGGTTACCCGGAGAATTTTTCACACCTACACCCATTAACCCCACATGTGATCCTGCTTCGTATGTCAAGACATTACGCTCTGTTATGAAGTAAATTCGTCCCACAGCACCTAGAACTTCCACTTCACAAACTACCTTCGTTTCCCCTGATTTACAAACTTGCACACATGTTTTCTTGAGACATGATGCTCACCGCTACCCTCTTCACTGTCCCTATGATGGTCCCTTCCTTGTGCTAGACCGTAGACCCAAAACTTTCATCATTGACAAGGTGGGCAAGCGTGAAACCGTTTCTGTGGACCGCTTGAAACCAGCATACCTTGATTTTTCTCCAACAAAAGATCCTATCCTCCCTCAATCTTCTGTACCTCCACCTCAAATACAGGTACAGCAACCTATCCCTCCTCAATCTTCTGTACCTTCATCTCATATACAGGTACAGGAATCTACCCTTCCTAATTCCTATGTACCACCACCTCATCCGAGGGTACAACAATCTATCATCCCTCTTCCAATTCTCCTTCATTATCGCAACCAACTGTCTTTGAACCAGCCAGTGGCCCCATTGCACAGGCACCAAGAATCCCCTTCCCCCAATGTCCCTACTGCACCTGTAGCACCATCCATGCCTTCAGAACCAGTGCTGCAGGATATTGCCGTCCAAAAGCAAACAATGACTCGTTCTGGAAGAGTCATTCGTAAGCCAGTGCGCTTTGACATTTAAGTGTTTTTTTTTTTACCCCTGACAACGATGTTTTTGGGGGGCAGTACTTGTAGTGCCTTGCACCACAAGATTATTCTTTATTAGTGAAAACTGCCACAAATTGGCATGAGTGAAATATTTAAATCTAAATAAATAAATAAATACAAGTTAAACATGTCCAGTGATCAAATTTAATTCTTAAACATTCAGTGTGGTGTGACTAGACATGAATTGGCTTTTAAGGATTATTTTGGCTTGTTGGTAAAATTGTATAGTAAAAACAAGCTTATGTACAACAACACAAAGGACGCCGTTCACACATTTTTTTATTTGAAAACACGGCGCCAGCAAGCAAAGGTTCTTCGTGGTAAGTTCCTATTTATAATGTTTATATTCTTTACTATTGCATATCTGTATGCAATACCGCATACTGCAGAGATTAACAAGCCTTATAGTGTTTGTGATTAGTACTGTAAGATTAATACTATAAATAATACTGTACAATTCATACAATAAATTACCTTAGGCTAAGTTAGGTCTATCTAGGCAAAAGCCAAATTGTAACTCTAGCCTAGCTGAGGCCTACCGTAGCCTTTGTTTTAGATTAACCTCAGCTCTATTATATTGAAGAGGCATAGGTCTGCCTATTAATTTTCTTAGTATATTTTACTTTATAATATAAGCCTATTATGTTTCATGTATTTTCTTAGCAGGTGGCCTACAAAAGCCAAATTGTAACTCTAGCCTAGCTGAGGCCTACCGTAGCCTTTGTTTTAGATTAACCTCAGCTCTATTATATTGAAGAGGCATAGGCCTGCCTATTAATTTTCTTAGTATATTTTACTTTATAATATAAGCCTATTATGTTTCATGTATTTTCTTAGCAGGTGGCCTACATACTTCCTTAGTTTTCCCATTCAACTTAACACAATCCCATAATGAGAATCAACTGTAATTTATCATCCACAGGTTACTGGGCCTATATAGCATATGTATATTAATTATTAATTTTTGCCATTTTTAGTATTCTTTTTCTCTGAAATATCACTTACAGTATTCTTGTCTGTCTCTTTGCAGACAAGGTTGTCATTGTGGCTATTATTAGTTGTTTATTATTATTAGTGTTACTATTATTAGTTTATTATTATTAGTGTTATTATTAGTGTTACATTATTCGTATATCAATATTAATTCTATTAGTTGTTTAACATTATTTGTATATTAATATTAGTTCCATTAGTTGTTTATCAGTATTAGTTGCAGACTGTTATATATTAGCTAAACGGTGCCACTATTTAATTCTCCATTATATGTCAAAGTTGTTACGGGTAAAAATCCCCTTTGCATTTATAAATAATTGTTGCATATAATTTATTAATCGTTGTCAATAAAATACAAAATTCATATTGATGATTTTATAATCAGTCCTTCCCTTCTTTTATTACAATTAATTTTGCGCCGCAGTGCTGGATGCCAATCTAGTATTTGGGCGCTGGTGACCCTGGCATTTAGTTAATTATCTACGTAAACTTGTAAAGGTCTATAATAATAAAACCGACTCTTATAATTGGTGACACTCCTGGAGTGACCAAACACCGTAATTTCTGCAAAAAAATTTCTAAAAGTTATTTCTCAATTTTTGTCAATATATTCAGTCTGCATCTATAATTTTATTAAATTCACTAGTACTAAGCACTCACCTGTACTGGAAGTGTATTCTATTGCAAAATATATTCCTTTTATTTTGCCTTTTTATAAAATCAGCGTTTTCTAAAGTTTTTTTTGTGCAAATTTACTTATATTTTGCAAACAGCCTATACGCAGACTATTTTTCTGCTAATATTGGGCTACATCCTAAAAATTTTTTTTTTTACGTAACTTTTTGTTATTGGCATTCATAACTCCAATTGAGTCTCATACTCAACCAAGCTTACCTGAAGCCATTATTTACATTCAACAACATTTGTTGAAATCTTGTCAGTTTTTGACACATTTTAAATTTTTTTAGTACCTTGTAACAAAATAATAGCCACAATGACCCACAACAACAACAACCTAGGATCATCCAACGGTGGTACTCCAAATTCACCACCTATAACAGACCTTCTAACAATGTATCAGCCTACCACTCCACAATTCACCGCTGAAGAGCCTGGAATCTTTGTGAGTCAACTGCGGGATTATTTCGCGATAAAAGGAATTACGGACCCACGAACCAAGTTCCTTATCACAAAGAACCTCCTGCCTACACTAGTGCGAAAAATGCTCTGTATGAATTGGTCCACAATTAACCCACCCCTTATATCTCCAGTCTAACTATAGAGTAGATCAAGTCTAGCCTAGAGGGGTCAGCCTAGAGATTCCGGAAATGGTCCAGAGCGGGCAGATAAATTGAGGTCCACAGTAGGATTCCTCACAAGATTAGGTTAGGGCAATCTACCTTCACCTTTGTTAAGCTATGAGTTGATGCTGGGTCTTAGGCCACAATGTAGGCCTAACTTGTCTGACCCAGCTTAATTTAATGTGATTAACTGTTGGTGTAAAAACTCAATTAGTCACTTACTTTTAGTTATTACAGTCTCTCCCTTCTCCGGTTGTCTCATTCGAGAGCGTACTTTGCTGGTACGTCCTCTCGCCCCGTTCTTCGTTTTCGTTCCCTCTTTGTTCTCCTCTTCGCGGGGCTTCTTGTACCAGCGTTGTCTTGGTTTATTCCTCGTTGGTTTAGCGGTAATGTATCTCCATTACCGAGCACGCTCCTCCCACACAGTATATAAATACTAGTGTGGAGAATAACTCTGGTGAGCAACCAATTGGTTTCATCCACCCAGTTATTGACATAAAAGGAATTTATGATTGTTAGATTAACTACCTACCTACTCAGTGAACCATTTTCGTTACCTCCCAACTACCCACTCATCAGTTTTCCATATACTGGGGGCCCCGGGAGATAAAAATTTTGGTGTCATTGTCACCAATTTTTGTCTGAGTGTAGACTAGCTAACTATTTAACTGTAAATGCCTGTTAATCTGATTAACAGTGCCTATCCTCACCTTCTCATGGAGAAGGTGTAGCATTTAATTAGAAGAGAAAATATACATCCATAGGATGAAACTGTCTATGGTCTTTACCATAAGAAAAGAAAAAATGAAAGTTAGAAGATAAAATTACAATTCCCCAGCATCTATTTTTTGTTGTAAAAATAGTCGCGCCTTTAATGCTGTTTGTCGCTGAGGTCTTGTGTCTGTCAATGTTGTAGTAGGATGCGTTACCACTCCTACTGTCAAAGGAATAGTTACTGGAAGTTCAGTGTCTCCAGTTGTTACTGTCAGTGGAGAAGGTTCTCCAAAGTCCATTGTTTTGGGTCCAGACTCTAAAGGGTACAAAAGAGAAATGTCTCTTGTTGTGTCACCCGTTGAAGTCCTTAATTTGACCACTCTTGTTACCCCGTCTGCCCCTGGTCTGAGTTCTGAAACTCTAGCCAGAGGCCAGTATTGTCTTGGAGTACTGTCATGTATGAGAACAAGGTCCCCTACCTTAATTGTGTCAGACCAATCCTTCTTAGTCATTTGTTTATGTCTCTCCCTTAGACCCATCAAGTACTCAGTTTTCCACTGTTTAATGAAATGAGCTTTAACTCTAGTTAAATGTTGTAACTTAGTCTGGAGCTCATCATGTCGTTGAGTCCAGTTTGGGTCTTCTGAAGAGTCTATATTGTAGTCCGGCAGGAGACTAACTTGTTCTCCCCGAATCAAATGATTTGGAGTTAATGGTTCTGGGTCATTAATGTTGTCACTCACATAAGTGAGTGGTCTATTGTTAATGATGTTCTCAATCTCAGCCAGGAGAGTGAGTAACCCAAATAAGTGTATCTGTTTTTTGCCAATTGCTTTCTTCAAGCAATTCTTTACTGTTTGTATATTCCTCTCCCAGATAGAACCATACCAAGGAGAGGCAACCGGAATATACTTCCACTTTATGTTTGTATTTTGTATATATAATTGTGTGATTTCATTGCTTAACAAGTCGTGGATGACTTGTTCACCAGCTTTGAAATATGTAGCATTGTCAGTCCAAACTGTCTTTGGTACTGAATGTCGTGCACAGAATCTCTTAAAGACAGCAACAAAAGATTCTGCTGTAAGGTCCTCCACAACATCCAAATAAACAGCTCGTGAGGCAGCACATGTAAACAGTACAATGTACATTTTTTGTTCAGTGTCACCCACCCCTACAGTCAATGCTCCTGTATAGTCAATGCCTACAGTCTCAAAGGGTCTGTTGAGAGTAACTCTCTCCTCTGGCAAAGCAGGAGGATTTGGTTTCCTATAGGGCCTAGCATGAATACGCCTACATGTGACACACTCACTCAGGACTGTTTTAACAGTGATCCTTCCCTTGGGTATCCAATAAGTTTTTCTTAATGTAGTTAGTGTCTGTGGTACCCCCATATGATATACATCATTGTGTTTTTTCTGATTATTAATGTTGTCAAATAGCTAAATCTAGGTAAAAGGATTGGATTTTTGCTTTTGTATGACAGTTTTGATTTGTCTAATCTCCCTTTACACCTTAGAAGGCCTTCCTCATCTCTGAACAAGTTTAGATCCACAACTACTGATGGTACAGGTTCTTTTGTTTGTTTCCCATTAGTTAAGAATTCTAACTCTTTATTGTACTCTTTTTGTTGGGCTTGGCCTATCCAGTATTGGGTTGCAACTTCTGTATAATTATGATTATTTTTATTTAGCTGTTTGTTAATTGTAGCTAAACAGTTGTGAGCAAACCTCAAACAGTAGGCTGTCACCCTGACAAGTTTGTTGAAATCAGAATACTTTTCATAATTAGTGATTGGTTCAACCTTTTCATTTGAAAAGATTAAATTTAATGTCAAGTTAACTTGTTCCACAGGCCATTGGTCTGTATTACAGAGCCACTTAGGTCCCATAAACCAAGTTTTGTTTGACTTCAACAACTTGTAGGATAAACCTCTGGTCAGAAAGTCTGCTGGATTCTGTTTAGTTGGAACATAGTGAAAGTTTACTTGTAGGCTTTCATTAGCGTCAGCTATTTCTTTTAGCCTATTTCTTACAAAGATATTCTTACTATTAATGCTATCATTCCGTATCCAGGCAAGACAAATCTGACTGTCAAGCCAGACGTGGATATTAGTTATGAACACATCATAGTAAGCATCCTTAAGCAATGAAATGGTTTTAATGGCTAATGTAGCAGCCAATAGTTCCAATTGAGGTATGGTTCGGGTAGGTTTGAGAGGTGCAACTTTCCCTTTTGCATAAATTAGATGACTTTCTGTAGGGCTTACAAGATACGCACAGCACCCATAAGCTTGTGTGCTTGCATCAGCAAACACATGAAGCCTCTGGGGCTTATCCCTAAACCCACAGCACCTTTGAATTTTAATGTTCTGCACTTTTGTTAAATCAGTAGCTAACTTCTTCCAAGATTTTTGATTTTCATTTGTTATTGGATCATCCCACCCAACATTTGTCCTCCAAATTTCTTGGAGGAGAATCTTTGATTTTATTGTTGAAGGCAGGAATAGACCCATAGGATCAAAAATTTTGGAAGCCTCTGATAATATTTGTCTTTTAGTATTTGCTTCCTCATCAAGTTTAAAACCTTTAGTACAGATTGAATCATGACTGTTAGAAGTTGCATCCAAATACCAGTTCATACCTAAAGTTTTAACTCTGTCTGATGGCTCAGTAAGACCATTATTATCTTTTAAAATCTTTTTGTTTAAATCCTCATTATTTGAAATCCACTCTCTAAGTTCAAAGTTACCTTGTTGCATAATGTTTTGAGAGTGTTCATAGACTTCAGATAATTCAGATTTTGTTGTCGTTGAGATAATATTATTCAAAGTGTTGCTATTCTTACAGGTGTTATGTAGGACTGAGTTGAGGCACA
The DNA here is from genome assembly GCA_023014485.1 of Bathynomus jamesi. Taxonomy (NCBI): domain Eukaryota; kingdom Metazoa; phylum Arthropoda; class Malacostraca; order Isopoda; family Cirolanidae; genus Bathynomus; species Bathynomus jamesi. Next base: position 16,358 of record JAJOZX010002161.1, on the reverse strand, counting down.
TAGTATTTGTTGGTCATGCACTGTTTTGGTTTAGGTCTAGGTTGTATTCTGATAGGTCACCCAAAGGGGCTATCCCTGATGGAGTCTGAATAGCTATACCATTACCTATCTCTACTATGCCCTTATGAATAAGATTAATATAATCTGCCCCTATTAGCATTTCAATGTTAGCTACTGTGTTGTTAGTGATATGTCTATCAGCTATTTTGTAGTGTTTTTTCAAATGATTTATGGTTTGTTCTAGTTTGGGTATAACCAGTTTGTTTTGTCCTACTTTAGAAATAATAACTGCTTCAATTTTCTTGAATTTACTTTCTAAATGTAGTTCCAGGTCAATTGTCTTATAGCTATTTTTGTCCGAGTTATCCTTAACAAAGGACGCAATATTGAGGTTTTGTTCATTCGGGTTTGGTGTCAAACCCAATTTATTAACTACATTTTTTGAAACAAATGTTTGTTGAGAACAACAGTCTATAAGACATCTCACTGGAGTGGTACTACCCTCACTATTCACTAAGTCCAAAGTAATAGTTGGTAAAAGAATCTCAGTGTTTCTTGTTACATTGTTTGAACAAGCAGAATGTCCCATGAAAGTGGCATTTTCTTGATTACCTTTGTTTGGGGGAGGTATCTTTTGAGTTTGAGTATTATTGTTTGGACACTTTGGTGAATCACACATTGATGAGACATGTCGTAAACTTTTACAAAACTTACACTTGAATCTTAACCTAGATTTACAGTCTTTCTTATAATGTCCCTGGCCAGTACACTTTTTACACAGGTTCAACTGTTCACATCTTTTAGCCCTTTGGTTAAAGTCTGAATATTTGTCACACCCAGTACTACTGTGTTCATTACTTGCACAAAATTTGCAATGTGGTGTGTAAGTTGAGGCAGCAGTTACATTAAAGTTCTGTAATGTAGGTGTTCGTGTATTATAGTTGGTCACATTTGATTCTCCAGTATCAAGTTTTGTCTGTTTGGCTGTAGCTAGTTGGTCTCTGGGAACAGTCTTTGGTTTATCCATAGTCTGGGTCTTATGTGTTGGAAAATCTCTCAAGTTGTAATTAATTAGGATATTGGGGAAGTTTTCTCTTATTTGTTCTAAATTAGGATAATTTTCTCCCGTCTTTAGAATTAAATTATCTTTAACCCTCGAAGGAAGGCACCTAAGTACTATGCTTTGTATAAGCCAAGATGAAGTTTTAATATCTATCTCATTGCTAACCAGTTGTCCTATAATAGCTTCTAATTTTGTATAAAAATTTTCCATATCACTATGGTTATCTTTTATGGGTGCAAATTCAAAAATTTGTTGAGATAATTCATATACAATCATATCTTTATTAATGTAATTACGTTTTAAAAGATCAATAGCTACTTCATATGAATCCCCTACGGCTGGTAAATAGGCTATTAGGTTATAGGCTGGGCCTTTAAGGGAACTAGTTAAGTAACTAAACTTTTCAACAGTTGAAATATAAGGTTTATTACCTATTAAATTCTCAAATTTGTCAATGAAAGATGGGAATTGTACCGTGTCCCCTTCAAATGTTGGTACTAGCAAAATGGGTAACTGAGCCCTCAATTCTTGTGACTCAGGATTTTGCATGCCACTTAAATTTTGTTGAAGGTTAGCCCTACTTTGATTAAAATCAGAATTAGGTTTTTTTGGTGTTAAGTCAGTCAACCGAGACCGTAGTTCCCTTATTTGCTGTTCAATTGAGCTTACCTGATCATCATCATCAGCGTAAAGGTCTATCAATTGTTCTTCAGCCATTTCGGATTCAACTAACTCTGAAATACTCTCATTAATGGCTATTATTTCCTTCTTTTTAATTTCTAATTTAATAATTACACACTCTATATTTTTCTTACCTGGTTGTGTAATATTGTTAAAAGTGTTCACAGCCTTTGTAACAGCTCCCAACTTTGCCCCCCTTTTCTTTTTTAACTTTTTCAATTCCTCACTGTCCATGTCTAAGTCAAAATTGTTTAACTGGGGATCGTAATGAAATAGAGGACAAGAAGAAATTACCAGAGAAGAGAGAGAACAGACAAAACAGTCAAGTTTAAATTTGGTTTAATCCCCCCCAAGTACTTGTGTGTCACTCAGGTCTAAGCTTATAAGAGAATGAGACTCCTTAAATGTAAATGTTTCCTAGTTAGGCCCTAGGTTGTAGACCTAATTAGGCTTGCTCAGGTTAGGCTTAGGCTAGACCATTTAGCCTAATTCTGCAATTTTTGTTAGTACTGTAAGGTTAAGGTTTGTAAATTCCCCACACACGGACCACCAATGCGAAAAATGCTCTGTATGAATTGGTCCACAATTAACCCACCCCTTATATCTCCAGTCTAACTATAGAGTAGATCAAGTCTAGCCTAGAGGGGTCAGCCTAGAGATTCCGGAAATGGTCCAGAGCGGGCAGATAAATTGAGGTCCACAGTAGGATTCCTCACAAGATTAGGTTAGGGCAATCTACCTTCACCTTTGTTAAGCTATGAGTTGATGCTGGGTCTTAGGCCACAATGTAGGCCTAACTTGTCTGACCCAGCTTAATTTAATGTGATTAACTGTTGGTGTAAAAACTCAATTAGTCACTTACTTTTAGTTATTACAGTCTCTCCCTTCTCCGGTTGTCTCATTCGAGAGCGTACTTTGCTGGTACGTCCTCTCGCCCCGTTCTTCGTTTTCGTTCCCTCTTTGTTCTCCTCTTCGCGGGGCTTCTTGTCTCCAGCGTTGTCTTGGTTTATTCCTCAGTTGGTTTAGCGGTAATGTATCTCCATTACCGAGCACGCTCCTCCCACACAGTATATAAATACTAGTGTGGAGAATAACTCTGGTGAGCAACCAATTGGTTTCATCCACCCAGTTATTGACATAAAAGGAATTTATTAATTGTTAGATTAACTACCTACCTACTCAGTGAACCATTTTCGTTACCTCCCAACTACCCACTCATCAGTTTTCCATAACTAGTATACAAAGTAGTGCGGGATGTGACTCTATTGCCTCCGTCTGACCAAGCTTTTGAGAGCCTCCTCAGCGAGTTAGTTAGGAGACTCGGCCAATCAGAAGAAGAGCGACTCAATGCTCTACTCAAGGACCAAGTTCTTGGGGATCAAACGCCAACAGCCTTCCTGAGGCATCTGCAAGACCTGGCTGGACAGACCAATGCAGACGATAAAAACTCACCCTTAATGCGACGCCGCTTCCTCAATGGTCTCCCCACTGCCCTACGACCAATGCTCCGTTGTATGCCAGATGATACAGACCTCCTCACTATGGCCAAAACAGCTGATAAGATGATGATAGAAATCCACCTTGGCCAAGTAGATAACCACACCCATCACCCCCAAATCTGTGCCACGCAGGACGACACTCAGAGTCTGGCCGCACAATGTCTTAAAGTATCCAACGAAATTCTACAAACAATTAAAGATGAATTTAAAGCACTCCGAATAGAGCTAGCTAACAACAGGGAACGAGAGAGAAGTTCTTCAAGACGAGGACGACCCTCTGATCCAAATAGTCCCAATATGAACCTGGACAACGCCTCGTTCTACCACAACTACAGCCACCGCAAACAGGTCAGTTGGTTGCTCCTAATTCAAATCTATTAGCCTTACCTCATCCTCAATCCTCAATCCCCACTACTCAGCCTCATTCTCAACCTATTTCCTTACCTCAGTCTACTTATGGAAAACTGATGAGTGGGTAGTTGGGAGGTAACGAAAATGGTTCACTGAGTAGGTAGGTAGTTAATCTAACAATCATTAAATTCCTTTTATGTCAATAACTGGGTGGATGAAACCAATTGGTTGCTCACCAGAGTTATTCTCCACACTAGTATTTATATACTGTGTGGGAGGAGCGTGCTCGGTAATAAGGATACATTACCGCTCAACCAACCGAGGAATAAACCAAGACAACGCTGGTACGAGAACCCCCGGGAAGAGGAGAACAAAGGGGGAACGAAAACGAAGAACGGGGCGAGAGGACGTACCAGCAAAGTACGCTCTCGAATGAGACAACCGGAGAAGGGAGAGACTGTAATAACTAAAAGTAAGTGACTAATATGAGTTTTAACACCAAACAGTTAAGAACATTAAATTAAGCTGGGTCAAACAAGTTAGGCCTACATTGTGACCTAAGACCCAGCATCAACTCATAGCTTAACAAAGGTGAAGGTAGATTGCCCTAACCTAATCTTGTGAGGAATCCTACTGTGGACCTCAATTTATCTGCCCGCTCTGGACCATTTCCGGAATCTCTAGGCTGACCCCTCTAGGCTAGACTTGATCTACTCTATAGTTAGACTGGAGATATAAGGGGTGGGTTAATTGTGGACCAATTCATACAGAGCATTTTTCGCATTGGTGGCCCGTGTGGGGAACGAACCCAAGACCTCCGCGTTATCAGCACGGCTATTTTTACAACAAAAAATAGATGCTGGGGAATTGTAATTTTATCTTCTAACTTTCATTTTTTCTTTTCTTATGGTAAAGACCATAGACAGTTTCATCCTATGGATGTATATTTTCTCTTCTAATTAAATGCTACACCTTCTCCATGAGAAGGTGAGGATAGGCACTGTTAATCAGATTAACAGGCATTTACAGTTAAATAGTTAGCTAGTCTACACTCAGACAAAAATTGGTGACAATGACACCAAATTTTTATCTCCCGGGGCCCCCAGTATATGGAAAACTGATGAGTGGGTAGTTGGGAGGTAACGAAAATGGTTCACTTAGTAGGTAGGTAGTTAATCTAACAATCATTAAATTCCTTTTATGTCAATAACTGGGTGGATGAAACCAATTGGTTGCTCACCAGAGTTATTCTCCACACTAGTATTTATATACTGTGTGGGAGGAGCGTGCTCGGTAATAAGGATACATTACCGCTCAACCAACCGAGGAATAAACCAAGACAACGCTGGTACGAGAAGCCCCGGGAAGAGGAGAACAAAGGGGGAACGAAAACGAAGAACGGGGCGAGAGGACGTACCAGCAAAGTACGCTCTCGAATGAGACAACCGGAGAAGGGAGAGACTGTAATAACTAAAAGTAAGTGACTAATATGAGTTTTAACACCAAACAGTTAAGAACATTAAATTAAGCTGGGTCAAACAAGTTAGGCCTACATTGTGACCTAAGACCCAGCATCAACTCATAGCTTAACAAAGGTGAAGGTAGATTGCCCTAACCTAATCTTGTGAGGAATCCTACTGTGGACCTCAATTTATCTGCCCGCTCTGGACCATTTCCGGAATCTCTAGGCTGACCCCTCTAGGCTAGACTTGATCTACTCTATAGTTAGACTGGAGATATAAGGGGTGGGTTAATTGTGGACCAATTCATACAGAGCATTTTTCGCATTGTTGGGTCTTCTGAAGAGTCTATATTGTAGTCCGGCAGGAGACTAACTTGTTCTCCCCGAATCAAATGATTTGGAGTTAATGGTTCTGGGTCATTAATGTTGTCACTCACATAAGTGAGTGGTCTATTGTTAATGATGTTCTCAATCTCAGCCAGGAGAGTGAGTAACCCAAATAGTTTTCCCTATGGCCAAGGTAGGCCATAAGACACTTGTAATAGTTTTCCCTATGGCCAAGGTAGGCCATAAGAAAATGTTTAGCCCATGGCCAAGGTAGGCCATAAGACATTTAATGTTTGGCCCATGGCCAAGGTAGGCCAAAAGACCAAGGCTCATTGTTTTGGCCCTTGGCTGAGGTAGGCCATAAGACCTTTATTGTTTGGCCCATGGCCAAGGTAGGCCAAAAGACCAAGGCTCATTGTTTTGGCCCATGGCCAAGGTAGGCCATAAGACCCTTTTGAGTAACCCATGCAATCATTGCTTATGTTCAGATAGGTTGAGTGTATTTGTGGCACATGTAAAGAGTACAGTGTATATATACAATATATACACAGATTGCAAGGAATGCATGTGCCTGTTGAAAAAATCTGTTGAGTGATTCTTCCTTAAAAGAAGAATTGGATGCTTGGAGTTGTATGCATTTTAAATGCTTGTTCACTAATGTTGTTTAACTGGGGATCGTAATGAAATATTGGGGACAAGAAGAAATTACCAGAGAAGAGAGAGCACAGACAAAACAGCAAGTTTAAATTTGGTTTAATCCCCCCAAGTACTTGTGTGTCACTCAGGTCTAAGCTTATGAGAGAATGAGACTCCTTAAATGTAAATGTTTCCTAGTTAGGCCCTAGGTTGTAGACCTAATTAGGCTTGCTCAGGTTAGGCTTAGGCTAGACCATTTAGCCTAATTCTGCAATTTTTGTTAAGTAAGGTTAAGGTTTGTAAATTCCCCACACACGGACCACCAATGCGAAAAATGCTCTGTATGAATTGGTCCACAATTAACCCACCCCTTATATCTCCAGTCTAACTATAGAGTAGATCAAGTCTAGCCTAGAGGGGTCAGCCTAGAGATTCCGGAAATGGTCCAGAGCGGGCAGATAAATTGAGGTCCACAGTAGGATTCCTCACAAGATTAGGTTAGGGCAATCTACCTTCACCTTTGTTAATCATGAAAAGTTTAAAGATCGTGCAACGCGCTGTCTCACACCTTGTCCATGGACTCCTAATCCTCCTTTAAACTAACTAGGCTGGTGTCACAGGCGTCTGACGCTACAGCCTCTCAAGCATCTCAACCTATCCTTTCTTCAACTAACCCCACCACTACTCCATCTAATTCTACCTCAATTTTAACTAAGTATTACTCTAGCTCAACCAACCCAACCTTTACCACAAATAATCAACAACCTATTACTACGCACTCAACTACCTCATTTAACACTGTCAAACCAACACATACGTATGCAAGTAAAGTTAAAGAATTGCAACCTACTTATTCAACCACAACTAATTTAATACCTACAACTAATCCTTCAAATACAACACAAACTCCTTCCCACAGCAATACTAACCTTCCTCCACAAAAATTTAATGATTCACAAACTACTGCACCACTTGGTCCAACGTTCACCTTGCATGATCCACTTTCAGGCTATGCATTCCTTATTGACACTGGAGCTCAATACAGTGTTATTCCTGCAACAGCCGCAGACCGTGCAAACGGACCTTCTCCTTTCATTTTACGTGCAGCTAATTCTTCATCTATTCACACTTATGGACGTCGTTCTATTTCAGTTTCTCTTGGACTTAGACGTGTTTTCCGCTGGATATTTCTTGTCGCGGATGTATATACCCCAATGTTAGGCTCCGATTTTCTTTCTGCTAATGATTTATTAGTTGATGTTCGTAGAGCACAATTAATTGATAATGCCACACATCTTTCAGTAATTGGTTCTCTTACCGCGCACCCCTCTTCATTATTGGCAAGTTCTCTGCCACAGTGCTCACCTGCTATAGAGCAGCTCCTAAATGAATTTTCTTCCCTTACTCAACCCTGTTCTAAGGATACCCCTATTAAACACTCTGTTGTCCACCGTATTGATACGGTAGGCTCACCTGTTTTCACCCGCCCACGTCGCTTAGCTCCAGATCGTCTTGCAATTGTGAGACGAGAGTTTGAACACATGCTCGAACTCGGTATTATACAGCCTTCAAGTAGCCCGTATGCCTCTGCTTTACACATGGTCCCAAAACTTACACCTGGAGACTGGCGTCCATGTGGAGATTATCGTGCTTTGAATGACAACACGATTCCAGATCGCTATCCCCTTCCTCACTTACACGATTTTACTTCTGCTCTCCATGGCACCACAATATTTTCACGCCTTGACTTGGTGCGAGCCTTTCATCAAATTCCTGTACACCCTGAAGACATACATAAAACTGCTATAACAACCCCTTTTGGGTTATTTGAAATGACAAACATGCCATACGGACTGCGTAATGCGGCCCAAACTTTTCAAGGCTTCATTGATGAAGTGTTGAGAGGTCTCTCCTTCACTTTCACATATGTCGATGACATTCTCATCGCAAGTTCTTCTCCCTCCGAACATATTCAACATTTACGCTTAGTTTTTTCTCGGTTGGCAGAATATGGTGTATTGCTAAACCCTGAAAAATGTGTCTTTGCTGTAGATGAACTCACCTTCTTAGGACACAAGGTTACTTCGAAGGGCATCTCTCCTCTCGAAAATAAAGTATCTGTGATAAGGTCTTTCCCACAACCGCAAACTCAAAAGCAACTTCGCCGCTTCTTAGGGATGGTAAACTTCTACCATCGCTTCATTCCTCAGTGTGCAAACATTCTTGCACCCATAACTTCTCTTCTTCGCCAATCAAAAAGGGGCAGATCCACTGTAGTTTTGTGGAACCCCGAAGCTACCAATGCTTTTTCACAAGCAAAAGAGGCTATAGCACAAGCTACATGCCTTGTTCACCCTCAACCAGACGCTTCTCTGAACTTAGCCACTGATGCCTCTGACGTTGCCGTGTCAGGAGTGCTCCAGCAGCTTGTTTCAGGCGTTTGGGAACCTCTCGCATTCTTTTCACGCAAGCTCTCACCTTCACAAATGAGGTACAGCACTTTCGGTCGAGAGTTGCTGGCGATATACCTCTCCATCCGTCATTTCAGGTCATTCCTGGAAGGACGTGACTTTAGCATTTTTACGGATCATCGTCCGTTAATATTTGCTCTCCATTCTCAATCAGACTCTCATGCTCCTACTGAGAGGAGATACCTTGATTTTATTCTTCAATTTACTTCAGACATTCGACACATTTCAGGTTCTTTGAATGTTGTGCCGGATGCGCTGTCTCGCATCTCAGCAATTTCTGACCCTGGACACTCTCACATCAACCTTTCAGAGATGGCTAAGGCTCAGTCCACGGATACAGACCTCCAAGCTCTTATTAATTCACCCACTTCGTTGCAAGTCCGCTCTTTACCAGTTGAACCCAAGTCAGACTTACAAATTTTGTGTGACGTCTCGACTGAGCATATTCGACCGTTGGACCCACAAGGGCTGCGAAGAGCTGTTTTTGCTAAACTCCATTCCCTTTCTCACCCGGGAATTAAGGCCACCCAAAAATTAATTGCAGCTAGGTTTGTATGGCCAAGTATGAACAAAGATATCCGCAATTGGACTCGATCTTGCCTTCAATGTCAGCGTGCCAAAGTTCACCGACACACAAAGTCAGAAATTGGTACCTTTCCTTTGCCGAAGGCTCGTTTTGAGGCCATACATCTAGACATAGTCGGCCCCCTCTATTCTTCTCGAGGTTATACCTATCTTCTCACTGTCATTGATAGGTTCACAAGATGGCCAGAAGCTGTTCCTTTGACTTCTTGTACTGCTTCTGCAGTAGCTCATGCCTTTGTTTCATGTTGGGTTTCCCGTTTTGGTATACCTGCAACCATTTGCACAGACAGAGGTGCCCAGTTTGAATCGGCCTTATGGAAGGAACTCATGCTCCTTCTTGGGACTGAGCGCATCAGAACAACAAGCTATCACCCGCAATCCAATGGGGTGGTAGAACGCTTCCATCGTCAACTTAAAAGTTCCTTGCGAGCCACTGATCCATCTACTACATGGGTGGACAGGCTACCCCTAATCCTACTCGGAATTCGTACTGCTCTGAAGACTGATCTTGCATGCTCTGCAGCAGAATTAGTTTACGGTACCACACTCCGGTTACCCGGAGAATTTTTCACACCTACACCCATTAACCCCACATGTGATCCTGCTTCGTATGTCAAGACATTACGCTCTGTTATGAAGCAAATTCGTCCCACAGCACCTAGAACTTCCACTTCACAAACTACCTTCGTTTCCCCTGATTTACAAACTTGCACACATGTTTTCTTGAGACATGATGCTCACCGCTACCCTCTTCACTGTCCCTATGATGGTCCCTTCCTTGTGCTAGACCGTAGACCCAAAACTTTCATCATTGACAAGGTGGGCAAGCGTGAAACCGTTTCTGTGGACCGCTTGAAACCAGCATACCTTGATTTTTCTCCAACAAAAGATCCTATCCTCCCTCAATCTTCTGTACCTCCACCTCAAATACAGGTACAGCAACCTATCCCTCCTCAATCTTCTGTACCTTCATCTCATATACAGGTACAGGAATCTACCCTTCCTAATTCCTATGTACCACCACCTCATCCGAGGGTACAACAATCTATCATCCCTCTTCCAATTCTCCTTCATTATCGCAACCAACTGTCTTTGAACCAGCCAGTGGCCCCATTGCACAGGCACCAAGAATCCCGTTCCCCCAATGTCCCTACTGCACCTGTAGCACCATCCATGCCTTCAGAACCAGTGCTGCAGATATTGCCGTCCAAAAGCAAACAATGACTCGTTCTGGAAGAGTCATTCGTAAGCCAGTGCGCTTTGACATTTAAGTGTTTTTTTTTTTACCCCTGACAACCATGTTTTTGGGGGGCAGTACTTGTAGTGCCTTGCACCACAAGATTATTCTTTATTAGTGAAAACTGCCACAAATTGGCATGAGTGAAATATTTAAATCTAAATAAATAAATAAATACAAGTTAAACATGTCCAGTGATCAAATTTAATTCTTAAACATTCAGTGTGGTGTGACTAGACATGAATTGGCTTTTAAGGATTATTTTGGCTTGTTGGTAAAATTGTATAGTAAAAACAAGCTTATGTACAACAACACAAAGGACGCCGTTCACACATTTTATTTATTTGAAAACACGGCGCCAGCAAGCAAAGGTTCTTCGTGGTAAGTTCCTATTTATAATGTTTATATTCTTTACTATTGCATATCTGTATGCAATACCGCATACTGCAGAGATTAACAAGCCTTATAGTGTTTGTGATTAGTACTGTAAGATTAATACTATAAATAATACTGTACAATTCATACAATAAATTACCTTAGGCTAAGTTAGGTCTATCTAGGCAAAAGCCAAATTGTAACTCTAGCCTAGCTGAGGCCTACCGTAGCCTTTGTTTTAGATTAACCTCAGCTCTATTATATTGAAGAGGCATAGGTCTGCCTATTAATTTTCTTAGTATATTTTACTTTATAATATAAGCCTATTATGTTTCATGTATTTTCTTAGCAGGTGGCCTACAAAAGCCAAATTGTAACTCTAGCCTAGCTGAGGCCTACCGTAGCCTTTGTTTTAGATTAACCTCAGCTCTATTATATTGAAGAGGCATAGGCCTGCCTATTAATTTTCTTAGTATATTTTACTTTATAATATAAGCCTATTATGTTTCATGTATTTTCTTAGCAGGTGGCCTACATACTTCCTTAGTTTTCCCATTCAACTTAACACAATCCCATAATGAGAATCAACTGTAATTTATCATCCACAGGTTACTGGGCCTATATAGCATATGTATATTAATTATTAATTTTTGCCATTTTTAGTATTCTTTTTCTCTGAAATATCACTTACAGTATTCTTGTCTGTCTCTTTGCAGACAAGGTTGTCATTGTGGCTATTATTAGTTGTTTATTATTATTAGTGTTACTATTATTAGTTTATTATTATTAGTGTTATTATTAGTGTTACATTATTCGTATATCAATATTAATTCTATTAGTTGTTTAACATTATTTGTATATTAATATTAGTTCCATTAGTTGTTTATCAGTATTAGTTGCAGACTGTTATATATTAGCTAAACGGTGCCACTATTTAATTCTCCATTATATGTCAAAGTTGTTACGGGTAAAAATCCCCTTTGCATTTATAAATAATTGTTGCATATAATTTATTAATCGTTGTCAATAAAATACAAAATTCATATTGATGATTTTATAATCAGTCCTTCCCTTCTTTTATTACAATTAATTTTGCGCCGCAGTGCTGGATGCCAATCTAGTATTTGGGCGCTGGTGACCCTGGCATTTAGTTAATTATCTACGTAAACTTGTAAAGGTCTATAATAATAAAACCGACTCTTACAATTGGTGACACTCCTGGAGTGACCAAACACCGTAATTTCTGCAAAAAAATTTCTAAAAGTTATTTCTCAATTTTTGTCAATATATTCAGTCTGCATCTATAATTTTATTAAATTCACTAGTACTAAGCACTCGCCTGTACTGGAAGTGTATTCTATTGCAAAATATATTCCTTTTATTTTGCCTTTTTATAAAATCAGCGTTTTCTAAAGTTTTTTTTGTGCAAATTTACTTATATTTTGCAAACAGCCTATACGCAGACTATTTTTCTTCTAATATTGGGCTACATCCTAAAAATTTTTTTTTTTACGTAACTTTTTGTTATTGGCATTCATAACTCCAATTGAGTCTCATACTCAACCAAGCTTACCTGAAGCCATTATTTACATTCAACAACATTTGTTGAAATCTTGTCAGTTTTTGACACATTTTAAATTTTTTTAGTACCTTGTAACAAAATAATAGCCACAATGACCACAACAACAACAACAACCTAGGATCATCCAACGGTGGTACTCCAAATTCACCACCTATAACAGACCTTCTAACAATGTATCAGCCTACCACTCCACAATTCACCGCTGAAGAGCCTGGAATCTTTGTGAGTCAACTGCGGGATTATTTCGCGATAAAAGGAATTACGGACCCACGAACCAAGTTCCTTATCACAAAGAACCTCCTGCCTACACTAGTATACAAAGTAGTGCGGGATGTGACTCTATTGCCTCCGTCTGACCAAGCTTTTGAGAGCCTCCTCAGCGAGTTAGTTAGGAGACACGGCCAATCAGAAGAAGAGCGACTCAATGCTCTACTCAAGGACCAAGTTCTTGGGGATCAAACGCCAACAGCCTTCCTGAGGCATCTGCAAGACCTGGCTGGACAGACCAATGCAGACGATAAAAACTCACCCTTAATGCGACGCCGCTTCCTCAATGGTCTCCCCACTGCCCTACGACCAATGCTCCGTTGTATGCCAGATGATACAGACCTCCTCACTATGGCCAAAACAGCTGATAAGATGATGATAGAAATCCACCTTGGCCAAGTAGATAACCACACCCATCACCCCCAAATCTGTGCCACGCAGGACGACACTCAGAGTCTGGCCGCACAATGTCTTAAAGTATCCAACGAAATTCTACAAACAATTAAAGATGAATTTAAAGCACTCCGAATAGAGCTAGCTAACAACAGGGAACGAGAGAGAAGTTCTTCAAGACGAGGACGACCCTCTGGTCCAAATAGTCCCAATATGAACCTGGACAACGCCTCGTTCTACCACAACTACAGCCACCGCAAACAGGTCAGTTGGTTGCTCCTAATTCAAATCTATTAGCCTTACCTCATCCTCAATCCTCAATCCCCACTACTCAGCCTCATTCTCAACCTATTTCCTTACCTCAGTCTACTTATGGAAAACTGATGAGTGGGTAGTTGGGAGGTAACGAAAATGGTTCACTGAGTAGGTAGGTAGTTAATCTAACAATCATTAAATTCCTTTTATGTCAATAACTGGGTGGATGAAACCAATTGGTTGCTCACCAGAGTTATTCTCCACACTAGTATTTATATACTGTGTGGGAGGAGCGTGCTCGGTAATAAGGATACATTACCGCTCAACCAACCGAGGAATAAACCAAGACAACGCTGGTACGAGAAGCCCCGGGAAGAGGAGAACAAAGGGGGAACGAAAACGAAGAACGGGGCGAGAGGACGTACCAGCAAAGTACGCTCTCGAATGAGACAACCGGAGAAGGGAGAGACTGTAATAACTAAAAGTAAGTGACTAATATGAGTTTTAACACCAAACAGTTAAGAACATTAAATTAAGCTGGGTCAAACAAGTTAGGCCTACATTGTGACCTAAGACCCAGCATCAACTCATAGCTTAACAAAGGTGAAGGTAGATTGCCCTAACCTAATCTTGTGAGGAATCCTACTGTGGACCTCAATTTATCTGCCCGCTCTGGACCATTTCCGGAATCTCTAGGCTGACCCCTCTAGGCTAGACTTGATCTACTCTATAGTTAGACTGGAGATATAAGGGGTGGGTTAATTGTGGACCAATTCATACAGAGCATTTTTCGCATTGTTGGGTCTTCTGAAGAGTCTATATTGTAGTCCGGCAGGAGACTAACTTGTTCTCCCCGAATCAAATGATTTGGAGTTAATGGTTCTGGGTCATTAATGTTGTCACTCACATAAGTGAGTGGTCTATTGTTAATGATGTTCTCAATCTCAGCCAGGAGAGTGAGTAACCCAAATAGTTTTCCCTATGGCCAAGGTAGGCCATAAGACACTTGTAATAGTTTTCCCTATGGCCAAGGTAGGCCATAAGAAAATGTTTAGCCCATGGCCAAGGTAGGCCATAAGACATTTAATGTTTGGCCCATGGCCAAGGTAGGCCAAAAGACCAAGGCTCATTGTTTTGGCCCTTGGCTGAGGTAGGCCATAAGACCTTTATTGTTTGGCCCATGGCCAAGGTAGGCCAAAAGACCAAGGCTCATTGTTTTGGCCCATGGCCAAGGTAGGCCATAAGACCCTTTTGAGTAACCCATGCAATCATTGCTTATGTTCAGATAGGTTGAGTGTATTTGTGGCACATGTAAAGAGTACAGTGTATATATACATATATATACACAGATTGCAAGGAATGCATGTGCCTGTTGAAAAAATCTGTTGAGTGATTCTTCCTTAAAAGAAGAATTGGATGCTTGGAGTTGTATGCATTTTAAATGCTTGTTCACTAATGTTGTTTAACTGGGGATCGTAATGAAATATTGGGGACAAGAAGAAATTACCAGAGAAGAGAGAGCACAGACAAAACAGCAAGTTTAAATTTGGTTTAATCCCCCCCAAGTACTTGTGTGTCACTCAGGTCTAAGCTTATGAGAGAATGAGACTCCTTAAATGTAAATGTTTCCTAGTTAGGCCCTAGGTTGTAGACCTAATTAGGCTTGCTCAGGTTAGGCTTAGGCTAGACCATTTAGCCTAATTCTGCAATTTTTGTTAAGTAAGGTTAAGGTTTGTAAATTCCCCACACACGGACCACCAATGCGAAAAATGCTCTGTATGAATTGGTCCACAATTAACCCACCCCTTATATCTCCAGTCTAACTATAGAGTAGATCAAGTCTAGCCTAGAGGGGTCAGCCTAGAGATTCCGGAAATGGTCCAGAGCGGGCAGATAAATTGAGGTCCACAGTAGGATTCCTCACAAGATTAGGTTAGGGCAATCTACCTTCACCTTTGTTAATCATGAAAAGTTTAAAGATCGTGCAACGCGCTGTCTCACACCTTGTCCATGGACTCCTAATCCTCCTTTAAACTAACTAGGCTGGTGTCACAGGCGTCTGACGCTACAGCCTCTCAAGCATCTCAACCTATCCTTTCTTCAACTAACCCCACCACTACTCCATCTAATTCTACCTCAATTTTAACTAAGTATTACTCTAGCTCAACCAACCCAACCTTTACCACAAATAATCAACAACCTATTACTACGCACTCAACTACCTCATTTAACACTGTCAAACCAACACATACGTATGCAAGTAAAGTTAAAGAATTGCAACCTACTTATTCAACCACAACTAATTTAATACCTACAACTAATCCTTCAAATACAACACAAACTCCTTCCCACAGCAATACTAACCTTCCTCCACAAAAATTTAATGATTCACAAACTACTGCACCACTTGGTCCAACGTTCACCTTGCATGATCCACTTTCAGGCTATGCATTCCTTATTGACACTGGAGCTCAATACAGTGTTATTCCTGCAACAGCCGCAGACCGTGCAAACGGACCTTCTCCTTTCATTTTACGTGCAGCTAATTCTTCATCTATTCACACTTATGGACGTCGTTCTATTTCAGTTTCTCTTGGACTTAGACGTGTTTTCCGCTGGATATTTCTTGTCGCGGATGTATATACCCCAATGTTAGGCTCCGATTTTCTTTCTGCTAATGATTTATTAGTTGATGTTCGTAGAGCACAATTAATTGATAATGCCACACATCTTTCAGTAATTGGTTCTCCTACCGCGCACCCCTCTTCATTATTGGCAAGTTCTCTGCCACAGTGCTCACCTGCTATAGAGCAGCTCCTAAATGAATTTTCTTCCCTTACTCAACCCTGTTCTAAGGATACCCCTATTAAACACTCTGTTGTCCACCGTATTGATACGGTAGGCTCACCTGTTTTCACCCGCCCACGTCGCTTAGCTCCAGATCGTCTTGCAATTGTGAGACGAGAGTTTGAACACATGCTCGAACTCGGTATTATACGGCCTTCAAGTAGCCCGTATGCCTCTGCTTTACACATGGTCCCAAAACTTACACCTGGAGACTGGCGTCCATGTGGAGATTATCGTGCTTTGAATGACAACACGATTCCAGATCGCTATCCCCTTCCTCACTTACACGATTTTACTTCTGCTCTCCATGGCACCACAATATTTTCA